>OY728160.1:1334949319-1335437255 GCA_963277665.1 Viscum album | reverse complement strand
CTTGCATCCCCCACCCTACACAGCAACCCCCCCTACAGACCCTCCCCCAATGCACAACTGATCTACAACCAATCCCCTCCCACTGCACTACCCCCCACTCCCACTACACACCCCCTACAACCCCCTCCCATTGCACAACCCCCTATAGCCCCTCCCACTACATAGCCCCACCCTACCACTACACAACCCCCCTATCACCTAGACACTCCCTCCCACTGCACAACACCCTCCCACCCTACAGCCCCATACAACTCCCTCCCACCCTACAACCCCTCCCCCCACCTCCCCCCTGCCGCCCCCACTGCACAGCCCCCACTGCACATCCCCCTACAGCCAACCCCCTCCCATTGAACAACCCCCCATTCCCACTACACCCCCCACAGAACCCTCCCACTACACACCCCCCACAACCAACCCCCTCCCACTGCAAAACCCCCCTCCCATTCCCTTTAAAAATAAATTATGAAATGGAGACCCATAGTAGGTCTCCCTACCATTTAAGAACTCACTTCCATGTTGGACCAATATAATAGCACATCACTAAAATATCACTATAATACATAAACCATGATTTTAATCAAAAGGGTCTCAATAGAACACCTAAAAGGAACTATATGCAGTGGAATGATGTGAAAAAGAACTCTATGCAATGACATAACATTCCATAGATACAAATTTATGAACTGGAGGAATCATCATTAGAATAGATATTCTACTAGAGGAATCATGTGTTATGTTAGGGGAAATAGAATACACCATGTTATCATCTATTAGAGGTGGAAGAAAAAACACTTACTTGAATGAAGTATGGATCACAGGTTGGGAAGAAGGGTTCACAAATAATAGGGGAGCTATCTTTTAGGGATAATCAAAACAAAAAACAAAAAACAACCTCATATTCAAAGAGATCACAATGAAAAATGGAATAAATGGAGGTAGAACATAAAACTAAGATATATCTTATAGATTTCATGTGGAAGAACAAAAAATGAGTTGATGGGAAGAAGGTTTTTCATGCTGGAACAATGGAGCTCTCGTTTAGGGTGCAATGTGGGTAGATCAAGATCGGAATTTGGTGTTGTATTTGTGGAATTTTATCCCAAAAGTTTTTAAAAACCGTTGGGAAATATTATAAAAGATATCACAATTGTTTCAATGAACCGTTGGCATATGGGGGGGGGGGTACACTCTCCACTATCCCATCGATTTCAAAAAACTATTGGGAAAACTATGCCTATCCCAACGGTTCTTCAAACTGTTGGGAAAATACAATCTAAAACATCCTATAGCAACAGTTTTCAACAAACCGTTGGTATATGAATCCAATCCCAATGATTTCTCTAAACCATTGGGATAGAGGCATTGGTATAGGTTGAATTTCCAGTAGTGGTGGGGAATGAAAATTTATAGGGAAAAATTTATTAACAGGGGAGGATTGTAATGAACCAAACTATTATAAGTGAAATTTCACTTTTGATTTAATTAAATGTCTTATTTGGTAAAATGGATATAGAAAACATGTGCACTCAATTTGTTTTATTATATACAATTGGATTTAAATGAAAATTATGTATCATTACCATTGATAATATAGTCATTGAAAAGTGATCACATGACTAGTATAAATATAGTGTTTTAACAATCCTTTCAACACAGAAAAAGGAGGTGATGGACTCAACCTGTAGGGTCATTCCCTATGAAGCCCATTTATCAAAGCTTCTGAGGGTGATATCAATTCTGGGATTTTACCTAGACTAATCCCAATCCTAGATCCAACAACTTAAGCATGAGCGAAACTATTTATGGGAGAAGTTCAAGCTCATCGAGATCACGACCCAAACCATATTCACCGAATGGCCCCATGAATGCCCCACCATTACACACCTTAATCTTAGGGCGTATGATGGTGTAATAAAAGGATATGTGTCCATAATATTTCATTATGATTATGTACATTATTTTTGTATAGAATAATGAATATAGTTTTATTTTATTATTGTTTTTAAAGCACAAATAGAATTTTTTGTTAATATTAAAATTTAATTAAGGAATATATTTTGATGAATTAATAAATAATATTTTAATAAAATAATATTATTAAATTACTTTTATTAAATATAAATGATCATATATTTTTTATGAGGCCAAATTTAATTTTTATTAAGGTTTAAAAACTGTTTTTATCAAAACTCATAAATTTTCAATAAATGTTAGTTTTATTTTAAAAGATAAAATTGAAATATTTAGAAAATTATTTGGATAAAATGGATATTATTTTTGGAATCTAGATGTCAAAATTATCCAATGGTTAATTTTTCATTATTTTCTAAGATAGTTGAATTTCTACGTAAAAATTAAATACCATATAAATATATAGTGTGTTTTATGATATCATAATGGCCCAATAGTGATATAATAAACACTATAAAAGGGATATTCATAAAAATATAAGTTTTACCTTTAAAATAATTTGATTTTATATTTTTTTGACTAATTTTATAAATCCTTAGTGAATCCTCCAAAATGTATATTATATTTTATGATTTTAAGTTCATTTCTTTAATAATGAGACTCACCTCCACATAAGAAAGGATAATATTTTAATATATTCAGCCCATGAAATTATAAAATAACTTTTTCCACTCCTATTTGGAAAAAACCATGGGAAAAAACCATGGGAAGTTTTGTGGTTTTGAATATTTAATTATATAGATACCAAAACCTAAGTTTGTGAAATATTAAACAATTTCTCTCCCATTTCCTATAAACCCACCCAAGATCCCACTTATCTTCACTAAAAATACTTATATCATGTCCTTAATCTATCTTAACCTATATATAATCCTCCTAAGGCTCCCCAATTTCTCAATAATCTCCACTTCAAGCTTTTTAAGTCACACACTCATGTAAGGGTTCCTTCTATTCTCATATTTATCCAAGTTTCCTTATATTGTTACACCATTTTATTTTCATTTAAAAATTATGTGGTATGTTTTATCACCTCCCCATACTTCCCTTATTATTTTTTAATGATGAGATACCCTTTTATAACTCATTAATCCCTCCCACATACACCGATTTCCATACCAAAATTTCATAAGAGTTATTCCATTTCTCCTCTTTCTTCAAGTTTCTTTATTATGTTATGCCTTATATTTCCAAATTAATTATATTGGGACATGTATTTCTATGACCCTATTACTTTACATTTAATTTATATATGACTAGAGACCTATTTCTCTCTCATAAACCCTTTTTATGAATTTTTATATCATGCTGTTAGGCTGCCGAAATTGCACCGTGAATCTCCATTCCAAAAAAAGTGTGTAAGTGAATACCATACCCAATATCTATCAAGGGTGTTCACTTTTATACACATAGAACTTTTTATCTAGGACTTAAATATACGTATTCCCCAACCCTTGATCATGGAATAAATTATGATGATGAATGAATCCATGATTTTTGATTTATGTGGCACACTTAAGCATGAGAATGAAATGAAAGTGATGGGTGTGCCCGAAATTATATAGTGCTTTAATGCATTGGGTAATGTTTAGTTTCATGATATGACATGCCGGGATGAAGGTTTACCTGATTCCTTTATGAAAATTTTCCCACTATGATGTCTTGGCAGTTTAGCCTTGTCCTATGTTGCAATGATTTAAGTTATTTCCACATTTCCATGTTATGATTATCATGCTATATCATGCCTTTATATTCATGTTTCTTTTAGGATCCATTGATATACCTATTGTATAAAATTTATTTTCTTCCTCATATTATTCCATGTTTATTCCTTTATTGGTTTTTATAGCTCACCCCTTTATTATGTATGTCCTTAGGTTATCCAATGTAATGTTAAGTACGAAGGAATGTTGTGGTGATGTAAAGGAAGTTTTCAATAATGACATTTTATTTCATGTTTTAAGTTGTGATGTAATGTTCATAATTTACTATGACGCTCGACTTATCGATCTTTCAGGTTGTATTAAGTGTAACTTTATGTCATTAAATCATGTATGAATGTAATAAAAATAATAGGGTTGTTGTATTTATTGTCATGTTTTTTGGTGTTTAATTTGATTAATATTCATTTTCAAGATTCTTAGAGTTTCTCATGATGTTATAGGATCACTAAAGTTTTGTTTTAAAGGTGAAGAATTATTTCTTGAAGTTTATTAATATTGGATTTGAATTTGGATATAATAGACATACGTATTGCTGTGCTAAATTTGTTCATGTTGTGATACATTAGTTCACGTCGTGACCAGTGAAGTCCATAATTTGGTAAAGGAATGAAAGTTCCTTATGTGAATAAGGGTAACATAGTTTGAATGTAAGGGTAACTTTATATTTTATAAGGTTAAATAAGTTTGTCAAAATTTTGAGTATAAAGCTTGGAAGGTTAACTCACACTACAACACAACCCTTTTCACTGTCAATCTATTAAAATGAAAATATAGTGTTACTAAAATGAATATGTTCATGCTGTGGAACATATACCACACCAAAAAGTTCCTTTAGTCCAATTTATATAAATCTTGAAAATAGGCTCTCACGTCATTGAAGGTAACTCTATTCTATGAATAATGGATAGTAAGATTTGAGTGTTTCTAGAGAACAAGTGTTCATGATGCAGAATACATTACAAGATATTATGGTTGGATAAATAAATTTTAATGGATTTGGAATGTTGAGGATATCCATGCCATGAATGGTCAGTTGTGTCACAATTAGTTTAGTGAAGGTAGATACACACCATGACCTATTTATTACACCATGAAGTAACTAAGAAGAAATTCATTGATATTGGAAGTTATTGAACCTATACTCCATGAAGGAATATTCACATCATCAAGACCTCATAAAATTGTAGTTAACTATTAAAAAATACATAATCACACCATGAATAACATCATCATACTATGAAGCATAGTAATTTGGTAATTCAAAAAATAGCGCATACTTAGATTTATCTAGTGAAAGTGGTAGCTATTCTAACTTTTGGAAACTACACTTTTGAATTTAAATGGTAGAGATTAATTAGCAGAATACCAATTATTGGATTTAAAATAGACGAGTTTTATAATTTAGATTAAATTTGAATTTAAAATTAAAATATGATATATTTCTATAGATAAGGTGATTATGTACCAAAAATAGAAAAAAAAATCATAGAAGATATGTCATGACCCGTCCTCAGGGCCTGTTCCGTGACTACCCCAAGCCCGGCTTCCATAGGCTAGGGGATGGCGACTAGCACCAAAGGTGTACATCCCTAAGCTGGGAAGGCATTGCCTTTATAAAAGTAAAAAAACACAACAGAGTATGCAACAAAAAGTAAACACTAAGTAATACTATATACAAAAGTAAGTGCTGAAAGGAAAGGGGCCAGAAATACAAGCCCAACAGTAAGTACACTACAACTAAAAAGTTATTACAACTCCAGTAAAGTAAAACAACAACCACTAAATAATCCTACGGGAATACCACCTGAAGGGTGGGTACAGATGGAATCCTCAGCACCTCGGTTCCATCTGTCTGTTCCGTGTACGTATCACCAAGTGGTCCACCTCCGGGTACCATCCAGCTCTATAAGTCTCTACCTTGATCAGTTCTCTCCATCATCTGCATCCAGCACAACGTAGTGCAGGCATAACCCATGCAGGGGTGAGTATACGATACTCAGTAAGGACCTAGAGACCCTGAAGGTCTCCCAGAATCCACGAAGGATAAATCACAGAAGAAATACACGATCACAAAGTATCAACCAACTCTACTTAGGTATATTCCTATACATATACCTAAGTTATCAATCTCAGTTCAACTCCAACTCTTGAGCCCAAGCACAACCCAGTCCACATAGGAAAGAAATCCAATCACATTGATGATAATTATTGAAAGTCAAGACTCAGATCACATATGTATACATCTTTCGAATAGAAATAGAGATGATCAGATGTAGTCACTGAATCATCTATGTTTTCAAACCCACACAGGATACAAGACCAGCTAAGCTGTCGGACCCACACAGGATACAAGACCAGCTACTCTATCAGACCCACACAGGATACAAGTACAGAGGTAAAACTTCCGAACCCACACAGGATACATGAAAAAAAATCATCGCTGTAAACTGCTGGATCCACACAGGATACAAGAACAGCAGTCATCGCTGTCGAACCCACGGAGGATTCCAGTACAGTAGTCGTCGCAGTCGCAACCAGCTCTAGGGTTCCCGCACACAGCACACTCGATTCTGGGAGGGTCCACTCCTCGAGCAAAGGGGGTCGATAAATCAACTATCACGAAGCCCAGAGTTGATGTATCTAGAAGTTTCTTCTCATAAAAAGAAACCCAACGTGACAGACGACACGTCAATCAGACGCTCGATCTGAGAGTTATTGGCTTTTTCGTTCCAGGGGCCCGGTTGGAATTACGCTCGTTCCAAACCCAGACATTTTTCAAAGTTTTCCAAAAAAAACTTATAGTATCGAAAAAGGACCGACTCATCGCAAGGGTCCTTGTGCCGCAGACAGCGCATCGATTGGACGCACAGTCAAGAAGTTATTCGCATTTAAGCGAAACAGGCTCGACCCGTCAAGCCCAATGGGCTGGCGGGTCGACCCATCCTGGATCGGCGAGTCCGACCTGGCTGAGGGATCGGCCCGGCCCAGCGGGGTGCGGCCCGACCTGTGGTTGGTCGTGGCTTGGGCAGTTGGCCGAGCGGTGTCGGAAGGCACGACCCCCCGGTTTCGTGAAATGGTGGCGCCGAGCGGCGCCACCCCTCCTGCCCGGCCGGCCGTAGCCGGCCGGTCTCCTCCAACACGAGTGGCCCGCATGGGCAGGAATCTATTCCTCCACACATGGCACTAGCGGGTGCCGCAGCTTCCTTTAGCCTAGCTGACAGGCGGACGACTGGTTCTCCACCGAAGCGGCCCGTGGAGGGCGGGCCGCGGTTCGCCGGTTCTCTAGCCCAGACGTCTAAAGCCAGTCGGTTCTTCTTCTGCCGAGTGGCCTAGTTGCGGGCCGTGGTCTCCTCCTCCTGTGAAACACCCAATGCAGCGGTCCACTAATGGGCCAGAGCATGGCCGCCGTTGCCGCTTCCGCTTTCGGTCGTCGTCGCCTCTTCCATCACCGCCTCCATTGCGAATAAAAACAAGGATCAACGGAGGGTCTTCAGAACGTGTTTGTTTGGCGCTCGCCCTCCGCATTAGGTGATAACAGATGGCCGAAGACAAACCAAGGAAATAAATGAAGGACGTGGTACAATTTAATCATTTAAAATAATACAAACCCCCTACCTAGAATCAAGGTTCGTTCATCGAAGTTGCGGAAAACAGTGTCGCTCCGTCAACATCGGAGGAAGTGTCATTGTCGTTGGCGACGTTCCTCACTGGAGACGTATTCTCCCTTGACACAAAGGAAGAAGAAGGTAGGAGAAGTTGCTTCACGTCCTTCGAGTTTTGGAGCATTCTTCGCTGAGAGAGTATGATGTTCTTCGTGGAAGAACTCTCCCTTTCTAATTCTCCCAAAGCTCTCCCAACACAACAAGTGAAAACCAAAATAATAGCTTAGGCTATTATTTTATTCTCACATGATTTTCAAAATTCAAACACTTAATTAATTAATTAATTGTGGAGTTAAATTAATTAATTAATGGTGTTGTCATAATAATGACAACAAGTGGGAGGTGGAGAGTTCAACATTAAAAGAGGGGAGTTGTCCAAATTAATTAAAAGGGGGTTAATGGAAAGTTGGCACATTAATGGGAAGCCCAAAGGTTTAAGGGGTTAAAGGGGGGTTAGGTGATCATGTGGGACCCACCACACATTATCCTCCCATGGGAGGTTATGTGGGGTGTGGGAACCACCTCCAACCACCCTTTGGTGGATTTAACCACAACCTTTATAAAATTTATATAACACATAAATTTAATTTTTTTTAATAAAAAAATCCCAAAATTAACTTTCTACCTGCACTAAACGCAACTGCGGTAAAGGTCCCCTTAAGCGAATACTGGCACCGTGAGTTCATCAGTGTCCTCAGATTTCAATTCTAAGCATCAATTAAAAATATAGAAAATCCCGCATGTACGTTTACTGAATGTACCCGAACAAAACTTCAGAAATTGATTCCAGGCACACCGAGCCTCAGAATCAGGCGTCGTTAGAAACTGCGGACTCGTAAAATTCAAAAAAATTTAAGAAAAAATTTTCCTTGAAATTTTGGGGTTTTTACATTACCCCCACCTCAGGGCTTTACGTCCCCGTAAAGCTATAACACACACTAGGGAAACAAATGGGGGTACTGAGCATGCATCTGAGCCTCCCGCTCCCATGTGCTCTCCTGGAGGTTCCCGTGCTGCCAGCAAATGCGCACCAGAGGAATCGACTGTCCACGTAGGACACACTTCTGTCGATCATCGATCTCCACCGGGACCTCCGTGAATGTCGCCCTGTCATCGTTGTCCAGCTCCCCATGGTCGATGATGTGGGTCGGGTCGTGCACGTATCTCCTCATCTGAGATACGTGGAAGATGTTGTGCACCCGATGCATATGAGGTTGAAGGGCCAGGCGGTAAGCCACCTCTCCTACTCTGTTGAGGACCTGGAAAGGTCTGATGAAGTGCGAAGATAACTTGTCGCCCCGGCCAAATCTCCGCAGACCTCATCGAGGTGAGACCCATAAGAAGATGTGGTCACCATCATCGAACTCCAATGGTCTCTATCTCTTATCAGCATAGAACTTCTGTCTGATCTGTGTAGTCTTCATCTGCTCTTAGATGATCTGCACCTTATCCGTCGAAGCCTGAACCATCTATGGTCCTACAAGTGCTGACTCCCCTGGGTCAGTCCAGCACAGAGGTGATCTGCAAGGTCGGCCGTACAATACCTCGTAAGGTGCCATTATAATGGTGGAGTGATAGCTATTTTTGTACAAAAACTCCACAAAGGGTAAGTGATCCTCCCAACCACGAAAAAATTCGAGGACACATGCACGGAGCATGTCCTTGAGAGTCTGAATGGTCCTCTCAGTCTGACCATCCATCTGAGGATGGAAGGCGATGCTCAAGCGAAGATGCGTCCCAAAAGCCTCCTGTAATCCATTCCATAGCCAGGAAGTTAAATGATCATCTCAATCGGAGATGATAGTCGATGGAACACCATGAATCCGTACGATCTTCTGAATATAGAGGCATCCCAAGGTCTCTACTGAGCCCTGCTCTCTGATTGGTAGGAAGTGGGCCGACTTGGTGAGTTGGTCTATGATCACCCAGATAGAGTCGTGTCCTCTAGATGTACGTGGAAGCCCCATCATGAAATCCATATATATCCCGTCCCACTTCCACTCTGGGATCTCTAAGGGCTGTACCATGCCTGCTGGTACCTAGTGCTCCGCCTTCACTTGCGGACAAGTGAGGCATCATGAAACGAACTCTACTACAACCTTCTTCATACCCGACCACCAGTGATTTCATTTGAGGTCCTGATACATCTTCACCACTCCTGGATGTACCACTAGGGTGAAAGTGTGATACTCCCTCAGAACTTCCTCTTGTAGTGAAACTGGTACCATGGTATGTCCTCTAAAGAGGATGATGTGCTACCCACCTTCAGAAAATCCATCAGGTGCCTGTCCTGTGGATATCTAAGTACATCGCGCCTCGCAGTCAATGTCCCCACGCTGCGCCTCTCTGACTCACTGAAGAAGTGGAAGAGTGACTGTGTGAGACTGAATAAAGTCTGCTCCATCTCTATCCACAAAGGATACCTGCAATGCGGCCAGCTGCTCTGTTTCCTCTCCTAGAAGTTGAATGCCCGATCTTCTGCTAAGAGCATCTGCTACAACGTTCCCCTTCCCAAAAGTATAGACTATCTCAAAGTCATAGTCATGGAGGAACTCAATCCATTGCCGCTATCTCAAGTTCAGGTCCTTATGCGAGAAGATGTACCTGAGACTCTGATGGTCAGAGTAGACTGTAAAATGCTCGCCCATCAGATAGTGCCACCACATCTTCAAGGAAAATACCAGTACTGCTAACTCTAGGTCATGGTTAGTGTAGTTTTGATCGTGATGCCTCAACTACCGTGAACTGTACACGATCACCGCTCTCTCCTGTATCAAGACGCACCCAAGTCCGGTACCTAATGCGTCGTAGTAAACTATATACCCTAAGCCCTCCTCCGGTAGCCTCAAGATGGGAACACTGGTCAATCTATGCCTCAACTTCTGAAAGCTCTGCTGGTATCTATCCGACCACACGAAGGGTTTCCCGTTCTTCGTCAAAGCTGAAAGCGGTGATGCAACTATAGAGAAGTCTGGCACAAATCTCTGATAGTATCCAGCCTGGCCCAGGAAACTATGAACCTCCGTCACACACCTGGGTGGCTTCCAAGAAAGAACTACCTTGATCTTTCCTGGATCCACTGCTACCCCAGCCTCCGAGATGATGTGTCCCAAGAAGTGAACCTATCGAATCCAGAACTGGCACTTAGAGAGCTTACCATAAAGTTGGTGCTCTCAGAGTGTGTCCAGTACTACTCGCAAATGGTAGGAATGATCCTCCACAGTAGTCGAGTAAATAAATATGTCATCGATGAAGACTATGATAAATCGATCGAGGTAAGGCTGGAAGATCCTGTTCATGAGACTCATGAACACTGCCGGAGCATTGGTTACGCCAAAGGGCATAACCAAGAACTCATAGTGGCTATACCGACACCTGAAGGCCGTATTATGCATATCCCCATCTCAAACTCTGAGCTGGTGATAGCCTGACCTGAGGTCAATCTTTGAGAACCATCATGCTCCCTTGAGCTGATCAAAGAGGTTTTCAATACTCGGAAGTGGGTACTTTTTCTTCACGGTCACCTGATTCAGGTGACGGTAGTCGACACATAGTCTCAATCTCCCATCCGCCTTCTTGGAAAACAAAATCAAAGATGCCCAGGGTGAAACACTGGGTCAGATAAATCCCTTCCTCTGTAAGTCCTCTAGCTATACCTACAGCTCACGAAGCTCAGCGGGAGCCATAAAATATGCGGTATTAGATATCGGTGTTGTCCCGGGGTACAGGTCTATGTCGAAGTCTACCTATTTGAGAGGAGGTAGTCCTGGAACGTCTTCAGGAAAAACATCTTCATACTGATCCACCACAACATGAAAACTCAGACTCCGCACATTAACTGCTTTGAGGATGAGACTAGCCAACTGATGTGTGATCGGCTGCCCTCTCCTCTGGGTAAGTCCATCCTGTGTGGAAAAGGCTCCCTTATCGCCAGTGAAGGTGAACCTGGTCCCATCCGTGCAGACACACCGCACTTTGCACCTAATATAGTCGATTTGAGCATGGACTGTAGTCCATACCGAAGATGACTTCGTAATGCCTCGATGCCACTACAAGAAGATCCCATCCAAAGCTCTCGCCTCCTATAGTAAGCTCACACTGCCGGAACCAGTGCGTAATCATCGAGTCTGCTCCCGTAGGAGTCTCTAGACATAAGGATCGAGCCAATGGCTCCGTCGGAATCTCTGAGCTCCGAACAAGGGAAACAACAATAAAATAATGACTCGCACCTGTGTCTATAAGTCCTGCAGCAAGGGTAGAGTAGACACAGATAATACCTCGAATCATCTCAGGTGCACCGTGGTCATAGGCCTTGACTACCTGGAGCTGATCCCGCCTCTGTCCGCCAGCTCCCTGTGGTCGGGGTGGACCTCCTGGTGGTGGTGGTGGTAGATCCCCGAAACGTCGTCCACCACCCATTGCTCGGCCAAATCCTTTGCCTCATCCGCCTGCTCCTGACGAACCACCATAGTTGATCCTCTACCTCTTCTTGGGAGGTCCCTCTACCGTCTGCTGTTCATTTTCATGGCGGGTCGAGCAGTCATGATCCATGTGGCCCTACTCGCCGCATGCATAGCACTTCCTGCTCCTCATAAGGCTAGCTCTATTTCGTGTGCCCCACACAACTGAACCCATATCCCGAGGTCTCCCACCTGATGGCCTGGTCTGCTTGGAACTCTATGACATATGTCTACTGCTGGCTGCAGAAGACTCTTCTACGTGTCTCCCTGTGGTGGGTCTCGCTACTGGTGACTGCTCAGTGAGAAAACTCTCTACTAGAAGGGCTTGATCCAGCACCCCCCCTACATCAGGATGCTGATGGGAATCGTCGAAGCCCTGATCTCATGCCTGAGTCCCTACTCAAAGGTACGAGACCTAAAGAACGGGTCCCGTAACATATCTATGGAGTAGCGTGAGAGGTCGGTGAACCTCGCTGAGTACTGAGCTACTGTCATGCTACCCTGCTGTAGATGAAGTAACTCCTGAATCTGCATAGCATGAAGGGTGGCTGGAACAAACTCTGAGCGGAAGAGACTCTCGAAGTCCGTATAGAGTAAGGATGCCTCTTCATGCACCTGGAGCATCAGGCTCCACCATCTACCTACTGCTGCGTGTAGGAGACTCGTGACAAGGATCACTATAAGATCGGCTAGTGTCCCTATTAATCTGAAAACTCTGACGACAGCCTCCAGCCAGTCCTTAGCTACCTGTGGGTCCGTCTCTCTACGGAACCTAGGTGGCCTCTATCGCTGGAACTCGTGCAACACACTCAGGTGGCGTGCACTCTCTACTACTAGGGCTGGTGGTAACAGTGGTCCAGCGGGTAGAGGTGCCGCTGGTACCTCCACAGTGATGGGGCCCTGCATCGAGGCCTCTTCGCTCGGTGGGCTACCATCTCATACGTAACTTGGAACCCTAGCTGGCTGTCTTCATGGGGAAATCTTGAAAAGAAACAGGTTCACCAAAGTGAAAACAATATACCTGGTGAGCTGACTCAAAGTAATCAAAAAGAAAACTTTTGAAAGACACATGCAATCAGTGTTTTTGTACACTGAGTCGGAAATCAGAGGTCAGGGTCCTGGTGTATGGATACGTCGGCCGCTGCACCAACACTGGACTCCCTAGACTGAAAACCACACTCAATAACCTTAACAATATTTCTTCATATAAAATAATGATCAGAGTCCTGAGTTCTGCGGTAGAACCGAATCCTCTGATACCAATTTGTCACGACCCGTCCTCAGGGCCCGTGCCATGACTACCCCAAGCCCGTCTTCCATAGACCATGGGCTGGCGACTAGAACCAAAGGCGTAAATCCCTAAGCTGGGAAGGAATTGCCTTTATAAAAGTAAACAAACACAACAGATTATGCAACATGAAGTAAACACTAATAATATTGTATACAAAAGTAAGTGCGGAAAGGAAAGGGGATAGAAATACAAGCCCAACAGTAAGTACAGTACAACTGAAAAGCTAGTACAACTACAGTAAAGTAAAATAGCAACCACTGAATTGTCCTCCAGGAATCCCACCTGAAGGGTGGGTATAGATGGCCTCCTAAGAACCTTGGTTCCATCTATCTGTTCCGTGTATGTCTCGCCAAGTGGTCCACCTTCGGGTACCGTCCAACTCTACAAGTCTCTACCTCGATCAGTGTTGTCCGTCGTCTACATCCAACACAACGTAGTGCGGGCATAGCCCGTGCAGGGGTGAGTATACAATACTCAGTAGGGACACTGAGACCCCAAAGGTCTCCCAAAATCCACTAAGGATAAACCACAGAAGAAAGAAATGATCAAAAAGTATCAACCAATTCTACTTAGGTATATGCCCATACATATACCTAAGTTATCAATCTCAGTTCGGCTCCAAATCTCGATCCCAAGAACAACCCAATACACACAGGAAAGAAATATAATCACATTGATGATAATGATTGAAATTCAAGACTCAGCTCACATAGGTATACATCTTTTGTATAGTGATAGAGATGATCAGATATAGTCATTGAATCATCTAAGCTGTCAGACCCATACAAGATACAAGACCAGCTACTCTGTTGGACCCACACAGGATACAAGTACAGAGGTCAAACTGCCGGACCCACACTGGATACAAGAACAGTAGTCATCGCTGTAAGCTTTCAGACCCACACAGGATACAAGAACAATAGTCATCACTGTCGAACCCACGAAGGATTCCAGTACAGTAGTTGTCACAGTAGCAGCTAGCTCTAGGGTTCCCGCACACAGCACACTCGATTTTGGGAGGGTCTGCTCCTCGAGCAAAGGGGGTAAATACATCAACTATCACAAAGTCCAGAGTTTATGTACCCTGAAGTTCCGTCTCATCAAAAGAAACCCAACGCGATAGACGACGCGTCAATTGGACGCCCAGTCTGAGAGTTATTGACTTTTCTGTTACAGGGGCCCAGTTGGAATTACGCTTGTTCCAAACCCAGACGTTTTTCAAAGTTGTACAAAACTCACTTAGAGTATCGTAAAAGGACCTCCTCATTTCAAGGGTCCAAGTGCCGCAGACGACGCGTCGATCGGATGCACGGTCAAGAAGTTATTCGCATTTAAGCGAAACGGGTCCGACCCGTCAAGCCCGATGGGCTGGTAGGTCGTCCCATCCTAGCTTGGTGGGTTTGAACTGGCTGAGGGGTCAGCCTGGCCCAGAGGGGCATGGCCCGACCCGTGTCTGGACGTGGCTCAACCATCTGGCTGAGCGGTGCGGGGGGCGAGGCCCCCCGGTTTTGTGAAACGGCAGCGCCGAGCGGCGCCGCCCATCCTGCCCGGCCGGCCGTAGCCGGCCTATCTCCTCCGACGCGAGTGGCCCGCATTGACAGTCCTCTGTTCCTCCGCACGCGGCACCAACAGGTTCCGCAGATCCTTTCAGCCCAGCCGGTAGGAAGCCAACCGGTTTTCCACTGAAGTGGCCCACGGATCACGGGCCTCGGTTCTCCGCAGTGCGACGACAAAGGGGCGCCGCGGTTCTCCAGCCCGGCTGGCTGAAGTCGGCCAGTTCTTCTTCGGCCGAGCATCCCAGTTGTGGGCCGCGGTCTCCTCCGCCTGTGTGGCACCTGGTGCAGCGGTCCTCTAATGGTCCGGCTCGCGACCGCCGTTGCCACCGCCGCTTTCAGTCGTCGCCACCTCTTCCATCACTGCCTCCATTGCGAATAAAAACAAGGATCAACGGAGGGTCGTCCGACCGTGTTCGTTCAGCCCACACCCTCCGCGTTAGGTGATAACAGATGGTTGAAGACAAACCAAAGAAATCAATGAATAACGAGGTACAATTTAATCACTTAAAATAATACAAACCCCCTACATCGAATCAAGGTTCATTCGTTGAAGTCGCGGAAAATGGTGTCGCTCCGTCAATGTCGGAGGAAGTTTCATTGTCGTTGGAAACGTTCCCCATGGGAGACGTCTTCTCCCTTGACGCAGAGGAAGAAGAAGGTAGGAGAAGTTGCTTCACGCCCTTCGAGTCTTGGATCATTCTTCACCAAGAGAGTATGACGTTCTTCGTGGAAGAACTCTCCCTTTCTAATTATCCCAAAGCTCTCCTAACACAACCGTGCAAACCAAAATAATAGATTATGATATTATTTTATTCTCACATTATTTTCAAAATTCAAACACTTAATTAATTAATTAATTGTGGAGTTCAATTAATTAATTAATGGTGTTGTCATAATAATTACAACAAGTGGGAGGTGGAGAGTTCAACATTAAAAGAGGGGAGTTGTCAAAATTAATTAAAAGGGGGGTTAATGGAAAGTTGGCACATTAATGGGAAGCCCAAAGGTTTAAGGGGTTAAAGGGGGGTTAGGTGCTCATGTGGGCCCCACCACACATTATCCTCCCATGGGAGGTTATGTGGGGTGTGGGACCCACCTCCAACCACCCTTTAGTGGATTTAACCACCACCTTTATAAAATTTATATAACACATAAATTTTATTTAGTTTAATAAAAAATTCCCAAAATTAAATTTCAACCTTCACAAAACACAACTGTGGTAAAGGTCCCATTAAGAGAATACCGACACTGCGAGTTAATCGGTGTCCTCATATTTCAATTCCAAGCACTGGTTCAAAAGGTATAAAAGCCCGCACGTACTTTTACTGAACGTACCCGAAAAAAACTTCAGAAATTGATTCCGGGCACACCGGGCCTCGGAATCAGGCGCCGTCAGAAACTGCGGACTCGTAAAATTCCAAAGAATTTAAGAAAAAAATTTCCTTGAAATTTCAGGGTCTTTAAAACTTATATAACAAGACAAGTAAGGGGATAAAGTCACACAAAAAAATATAGAAGGAACTTGAAGATTAGGTCATAGAAAATATATGAAAGTGATTGCTTATATGGAATTAGGGAAGGCGTGATCAGATTGAATTCTCTTGAAGATTAGTCTTGGATGGAGTGAAGTGTTATGTATATCCTTAAAGATTTAGATTTGGATGACCCACATATTATTTATCTTTTTGTAATCCATCTTGGAAGAAGTGATTGAAAGATATGAACACATCATGGACCTTGGTGGTGTAGTGAGCTCTTTCTAAAGTTATAACCTCTTAAAATTTAAGTAGTGGTTAATTAGGTATATCAAAACATCATTGATATGTAAAGGAATAAAATTGTGTGTTCATCTATTTATATGTGAACCAAGTAAAAATTGTGTGTTCATCTCTTTATTTATGCATTTTGTTGAGAGTGAACAATAATTTCAAGGTGTGTTTTCTAATGAATAGTTAAGATCTAATTGTTTCAATAGTGAAATAATAAATCTTGGTACACCCTAATTCACCCTTATCTTAGGGTTTTAAATGGGACTAAATTTTATAACAAGTGGTATAAGATCCATTAATTATTCCTTTAATCTATTGGAGGAGAGGAACTTTTATGGTGAAAATTGTTATTGGAAAATGTGTACCCTTGTCTGATGGATGAAATTACTAAATATGTAAGAACAAAATGAGAAAGCATCTATGGTCTCTTAGGTCATATGTTCCTGTAGAAGTTATATATAGAATTCAAATTAGTGATCCAACTGGTTAATCAATGACTAAAGATGATAAGAAGATACTGAATGATGATGCTAAGACACAAAATGATTTATTTGGAGCATTGTAAAATAATATATATATTGTAACATCCTGAACTGAATAACTGAGTCTATGATGGAATTCCAGGTGAACTCATGTGTGCCTCCCCATACAAAAGAGATTACCAACTAGTAGTGAGGGACTGAGTCTGATAGTGGGGAGACTATACCCTCAATATCATTTCATTTGATCAATAAAAAACAATAGTTAACATTATAAATCATCAGATTAATACATGAAAAAACTAAAATATGACATACATGGTATATAAATAAGATCTATCAAATTGGAAATATATCCACAGTAATGAAAAAAGATAATAAAAAAGGAACTATGAGGTCCTCTGATGTTTGTCTAGGTCCGCTCTAGCTCCATGCTCCACCAGCCCAGCCATCCACCATAGGGTCATTTCCCTTCACTGGATCCCTCATGAAAATATACAATCACATCACAATTCTTGAGTAGGGTGTGAGTACAACAATTAGTAAGACACAAAAAATGAATCCTTAACCTTATGTGATCAAGTACACACGTTTATTACATAATAATAATAAATGTTTAACATGAATAACAACACACAATCTGAAACCGAGTGGTCATGGCCTAAAAAAGACACCACAACCCCTGACCATACTTTCTTAGACTTCATGCTGGAAGGATAATCAAGGTGTCATAATAATCAAGGATTATCAAAGAGGCTAACGAATCATGCCTCTCAACATCGTGGGATCATGCAACTCGATATCACTTCTAATTAATAAGGTCATGTTCTCGACATCACCTAGGCATCAAGATCTACTCATCATCCCCTATTCATTGAGTAACATACCCCTTTGGCGTCATCTAGTCACTGCGTTCATCACACAACATCCCCAAGGCAATATCGTATCACTACCGTATGCATAGATCCATCGTCATCATTGTTGTAATTCATACACACTCCCCCTCCAAGGAATAAAAATGTCACAATGGTCCACCTTTATTAGGATCCAATAGAAATACCACAAAATCACACATGGAATGGTAGGATACATGATAAAGCATATCATATCATCATAAATAAGGTAGCACACACAATACATGTGATCAACATCAAACATGAATAATAAGATACAAATTACTAATGGAAACAAGTGTAACATAAGGTTTCTAGGGTTACACACCCACACCCACATTCAATCATAATCTACCATGGTCATAAAAATATTTATACATATAATCATATTAAGGAAATATGTATAAACAATCCCAAAAAGTTAAGAAACTTCCTACCTCAAAAGACGTCGATGTAAAAAGGTAGGGATAAATCAGTCAAGAATACCTCTTTGCGGCCTTATTATCAAAACATTGACACTTGAGGTACACCAAGAATCCATAAAACCAAAAACAACTATTTTATTTCAAAAAGAAATAAAATATTGCATGTTATGATATATTCTCTCTCCTGGATAATTTACAAATTATCAGTTTATAATTATCTTTTGATAATTTTCATAAACTATCCTTTTATAATTATATTTTGATAATTTCTATTAAATTATCCATTTATAATTATATTTTGATAATTTCTCATAAATTACCCTTTTATAATTATATTTTGATAATTTCTCTTAAATTATCCTTTTATAATTATATTTTGATAATTTCTCTTAAATTATCCTTTTATAATTATATTTTAATATTTTTCTTAAATTATCCTTTTATAATTATATTTTTATAATTTCTCATAAATTATAATTTTATAATTATATTTTGATATTTTTTTCTTAAATTATCCTTTTATAATTTTCTTTCGATAATTTCTTATAAATTATCATTTTATAATTATTTATTGAAAATTTCTCATAAATTATCCTTTTATAATTATATTTTGAAAATTTCTCTTAAATTATCCTTTTATAATCATCTTTTGATAATTTCTCATAAATTACCCTTTAGTAATTATATTTTGATAATTTATCTTAAATTATCCTTTTATAATAATATCTTGATAATTTGTCATGAATTATCCTTTTATAATTATATTTTGATAATTGTCATAAATTATCCTATTATAATTATATTTTTATAATTTATCATAAATTATACTTTTATAATTATATTTTGGTAACTTTCCTTAAATTATCCTTTTATAATTATCTTTTTGATAATTTCTCACAAATTATCCTTTTAAAATTATATTTTGATACTTTTCTTAAATTTTTCTTTTTATAATTATCTATTGATAATTTCTCATAAATTATCCTTTTATAATTATATTTTAATAATTTCTCATAAATTATCCATTGATAAATCCATGAGATTATCCTTTGATAATTTTTATTCCATAAATTATCCTTCGATAATCAAGAAATTATCATTTGATAAATTTGATAATTTTTCCACGTGATAATTACATTATAACTATCCTTTAATAAATTGAATAATATTATCTTTGATAAACTCATACAATTATTCTTTGATAATTTATTGTAATTATTGCTTGATATTTCATTATTTTTATCCTTTAAAAATTACTTTTGATTATCTTTTGATAATTATAATAATTCATCCTTTTATAATTTTATTTAAAATTATCATTTGATATTATGGTTTAATTATAATTTGATAATTATAGTAATTATCCTTTAATAAACTGTAAAATTATTATCAATAAAAATATTGTACAATTTATTAATGTAAAATTATTATAATTATGGAATGATAAATTTATCGAATTATCAATGATAATTAAACTATAATTTAAAATAATAATATTAAATAAAATTATCAAAGAATTAATTATTATAATTATCAAAAGATAATTATAAGGAATCATCAAAGGATAATAATGAAGAATTATCTAGTGATAACAAATTATCAAAGAATAATTACATGAGTTTATCAAAGACAATAATATTCAATTTATTAAAGAATAATTATAAGGTAATTATCACATGGAAAAATCATCAAATTTATCAAATGATAATTTCTAGATTACTAAAGGAAAATTTATAGAATAAAAATTATCAAAGAATAGTCGTATGGTTTTATTAATGGATAATATATGAGAAATTATCAAAATATAATTATAAAAGGATAATTTATGAGAAATTATCAAAATATAATTATAAAAGGATAATTTAAGATAATTACCAAAATATAATTATAAAAGGATAATTTATGAGAAATTATCAAAATAAAATTATAAAAGGATAATTTAATAAAAATTATCAAAATATAATTATAAAAGGATAATTTATGAGAAATTATCAAAAGATAATTATAAAAGGTTAATTTATTAAAATTATCAAAATGTAATTATAAAATTATAATTTATGAGAAATTATCAAAATATAATTATAAAAGTATAATTCAAGAGAAATTGTCAAAATATAATTATAAAAGGGAAATTTATGAGAAATTATCAAAAGATAATTATAAAAGTACAATTTAAGAGAAATTATCAAAATAAAATTATAAAAGGATAATTTATGAGAAAATTTCAAAAGATAATTATAAAATAATAATTTGAAATTATCTAGGAGAGAGAATGTATCATCACATTCAATATTTTATTTCTTTTTGTAATAAAATAGTTGGTTTTGGTTTTAGGGACCCTTGGTGAACCTCAAGTGTCAAAGTTTTGATAATAAGGTTATGAAGAGATGTTCTTGATTGGTTTATCCTTGTGTTTTTTATATCGTCAACTTTTGAGGTTGGAAGTTCCGTATTTTTTTGGGCCCATTTATACATGTTTCCATAATATGATTATGCGTGGACATATTTTGATGATTGTGCTAGATTATGATCACATGTGGGTGTGTGTAAATCCCTAGGAAGCTTATGTTACACCTGTTTCCTTGAGTACTTTGTATCTTATTATTCATGTTTTATGTTGATCACATGTATTGTGTGTGATACCTTACTTATGATGATATGCTATACTTTCTTGTGTATCCTTCCCAGTTATGTGTTCTTTTCTGGTATTTCTCTTTGAGCCCAAGACAGGTGGATCATCGGGACATGTTTATCCCTTGGAGGGTGAGTTTGTGTGACTTATGACAATGATTATGAGGGACCTATGCATAGGGTAGGGATACCATGATTCCTAGGGGATGTTGTGTGATGCACTTGAGACTAGAGGATGCTAAGGGGTATTTTACTCGATGAATAGGGGATGGAGAGTAGCTCTAGATTCTTAGGTGATGTCGAGAACATGACCTTCTTGATGAGAAGTGATACCAAGTTTCATGATCCCATGATGTCAAGTAGCATGATTCATTATCCTCATGGATGATCCTTGATTCTTCTGAAAACTTGATTATCCTTCCAACATGGAGCTGAAGCAGGTAGGATAGAGCATTGTGGTAGCTTGTTTAGTGTATAACCAATTGATTTTGGATTATATGTTATTATTACTATCACATATTTATTATTATTATGGAATACACTTGTATACTTGATAAAATCATGTTATGTATGCATTGGTGGTATCCTATCGAGTCTTGTACTCACACCCTACTCAGGTATTTCAATGTGCTTATATATTTTCATGAGGGATCCGGTGAAGGGAAAGGGCCCTGTGGTGGAATGATGAGTAGGTGGAGCACAGAGATGGAGTAGACCTAGATAGACACTAGATGACCCCACAGTTCCGTTGTTTATAATCTGTTTTCATTATTCTGGATAACTTTCTACTTTGGGATATTTTATTTATATAACATATATGTCATATTTCAGTTTTTGTACGCATTAATCTGATGATTTATTATGTCATATATTGTTTTTTATTGATCCTATGAAACAATATTGAGGGTATAGTCTTCCAACTTTTGGAATCAGACCCTCACTGCTAGTCGGTAGCCCCTTGGGTATGTGGAGGTGAGCACAAGTTCACGTGGCATTTTGGATCAGACTTGGTGTGTTACGACCCATCCCCCAGGGCCCGTACCATGACTACCCCAAGCCCACCTTCCATATTCTAGGGGATGGTGAATAGAATTGGAAAAAAGAAACCCAAAAAGGGAAGGCATTTCCTTTAAAACTATACACACACAGACAGGGTACACTGCGCACAAGTAAAACACAACGGAAAAGGAAAAGTAAAATCACTACTAAAAACCACCACTAAGAGTAAAAGTAAGTACTGAAAGTAAAGGGGCCAGTATACAAGTGCAACTAAAATAGTAGTATAGAAAAAAGGAAAAACATTCTCCATAGATCACCCACCAAGGATCCTACCTAAAGGGTAGGTACAACTCGTCACTGTGGATCACCACGTCAATCGGTCACCTCTGTGTACCGTCTAGTCCTGGATCTCCAAAGTCTCAGTCAAGATGCCCATCATTTTCACAAGAAACAACAAGGAGAGGGTGAAGCCCGTGTAGGGGTGAGTATAAAAATACTCAGTAGGGACCACGAGACCCCCAGAGGTCTCTCAGAATTCTACAAGGGAAAACGACAAAGCATGATCTCAATCACATGGAACAAAGTAAAAGACATATCACACCAGATATACAACTTAAAGAATAGAAATAAAAATGATTATTCATAAAGATAGATCATCTTATTCTGTTAAGAGTATTTTGCTGCTGGAACACACAGGGTCTCTAGGTGATGACCCACAGAGGATCTCTAGGTGATGACCCACAAAGGATCGCTAAGTGCTTACCCATGGAGGATCACTACGTGTTGATCCACAGAGGATCGATAAGTGCTGAACCACAGAGGATCGCTACGTGCTAACCCACAGAGGATCCCTAAGTGCTGACCCACAAAGTATTGTTAACTGCTGACCCACAGAGGATCTCTAAGTGATGAACCACAGAGGATCACTATTCCTTCACCACGTCATAGTCGACCACTGGATTCACTAACTTAGCATGCTTGATTTCTGGAGGATCTGATCCTCAAGACACTGGTTTTATTTCAACCACTAAAAAGTCCCAATTAGAAGTAACCTAAAGAACCATCTTGTCATAAAGGTTCTAACGCGATAGACATCGCATCAATCGGACGCCCGATCTATAAGATATAGGCAAAAAGGTAAATAGGGCTCGGTTGGATTCGAGTCCAATCCAACCCATCCGTACTCCAACTTCTTCCAAAACTCAAGAAGAGTATCTCAAAAGGACTTCCTCATCGCAAGGGTCCTCACTTCATAGACGATGCATCAATCAGATGCTTCATTTGAGAGTTACATCAGTTTTTATGAAACAGGGCCAGTCGGGTCCGGGTCTGATAGGGGTCAGGCCCGGCCGGCCCATTGGGCTTGCGGGTTCGGCCCAGCCGGCATGATTCCAGACCTATTGGCATGGGTCTGGTCAGGATGGCGCCGGTCCGGCCTGGCCGGTGGGGTTCGGCCTGACTGGCGGGTCCGACCTTCCTGGAAAAACCTGCCCGCATGGTGTGGATCGGTTGCGCTAGACCGGACGTGGGGTGTCTTGTTTTACCAGCTGGCGGTGCCAGCAGGGTGCCGCCCCGTCTCCCAAAATGGTCGGCACGAGCTGGCCGTTATGCACTAATCGAGCGGCCCAAGCAGGCTGTTCTCCTCCACACAGTGCATCATCGCAACATCCTCCACCATCCATGGTCGTTCTTCCACATCACCTTGCCGCCGCGGTGCCTGTAGGTGCCACATTCTCCATGCAGCTGACATGGGCTGGCCACCGCCGCTGGATGCCGACACCGCCGCACCGATGGTGTCATGCCGAGGAATCTTTCCACGGGCCACCAAAGATGCTCCGGCGGTCCGTTTTCCTTTCCATCTATGGCTATGGGCCTCTCGGTTCACAACCTTCACTACGAGCCCCTGGGATTCTCCTTACTGCCTCGTTGCTCAGTCATCCACGAAGAAAACACAATATCCAAGAGCGGAAGAGGGTCTGAACATGTTCAGATTGGCCCGCGCCCTCCATGTTAGCATTTTATCAAGGGGGTTATAACAATCATCATATAGAATAAGAAAATCTCCAAATCAAGACCCGACAAGAACCACCTGCAAGAACGAAAGAGTCACCGATCAACTCGTTAGTCGATTGATCTACGTTCATTGTATTTTTCATGAATGGGATAAGAGAAATCATTTTACACTTATAAAAATTAAATCCCCTACCTAGATTTGGTGAATCCATTACAGACAAAATAAGGAATTCTGCGTTCATTGTCATTTGACATTCATAGCCTCTTGTCGATCTCCAGATCGGTTCTTCCAATGGTTGTCATTAATTATCTATTCTTTGTTGAAGGGTGATGTCACTGAAGCTTTATCATAGGTTTCCTATGATTTCCAATCCATTCTCCAACAGATTGATTAATAAAAAGAAACAATTTCCACATTGTGTTCATTAATAAGGTTTATTAATGAACCTAAATTAATGAACCATTAATTAAACAAGTGTTGCGGTTTCACAACAAAAGAAATGAGTCATTAAATTAACCTCATTTAATGATTTTAATTACCATGAATTTTCGCTAACCATCACTCAATGGTTGAAGAAAAGAATAAAATAACTCAAACAGTTATTTTATTATTTTTCCGAAAAGTGAAAAATTTAACTTTTTTGTCAGACCCTTGCCAGCTGAAGTTAAGTTTCACATAAGTGAATCCCCATGCTGAAAATTCACTAGTTCCCTCATATTTTGAATTCGAGCACCAGTTCAAAAGATAGAAAAACCCGCTCACACTTTTATTGAACGTACCTTAAAAAAGTTCAAAACTATGTTCTGGGGTCTTTATGCCTTAGAATCACGTGCCGTCGAATTTCGCAGTCTCAAAATAAATCCATATAATTTAAAAAAACTATATGGAAAATTCTGAGTCTTTACATTCTCCCCACCTTAGGGATTGATGTCTCCAAAATCCACAACAAAATCCAAGAAAAAAATGTGGGTACTGAGCATTAATCTGAGTCTCCCACTCCCATGTGCTCTTATGAAGATTCCCGTGCTACCACCAAATGAAAATTAGAGGAATCGACCACCCCCTTAAGACCTTCTCCTATAAATCCTCTATCTACACTGAGAACTATGCTAATGTCTCCCCATCATCACTGTCTAGATCTCCTCAGTTGATGATGTGTGATGGATCATGCACATATCTCCTCAGCTGCGGCACATAGAAAACATCGTGTACTCGGTGCATATATGGGGGAAGAGCTAGGATGTACACCACCTCACCAACTCTACTGAGAATATAGAAAGGTCCGATGAACCTCATAGATAGCTTGCTGCCCCAGACAAATATCTGCAATCCTCGTCAGGGTGAGACCCATAGGAAGACATGGTCTTCCTCCTTAAACTCCAAGGGTCTTTGTCTCCTGTCGGCATAAGACTTCTGGATTCTCTATGTAGTCTTCATCTTCTCCTAGATTATCTACACCTTCTTAGTGGTATCCTGTACCAACTCTGGACCCATAAGTGCTGACTCCCCTGGGTCCGTCTAGTATAGAGGTGATTTTTATGGTCACCCGTACAAGGCGTCAAACGGTGACATGACGATGGTGGAGTGATAGCTGTTGTTGTATGTGAACTCCACTAGTGGTAGGTGATCCTCCCAAATATGGCCAAAATCAAGGACACAAGCATAAAGCATGTCCTCAAGTGTCTGTATGGTTTGCTTCGTCTGACCATCTAACTGAGAGTGAAAGGCGGTGCTCAGGTGTTGCTGAGTCCCGAATGCCTCCTATAATCTCTCCCACAACCAAGATGTGAAATGAGCTTCAAAATATGAAATGATCATCAATGGTACCCCGTGAATTTGTATTATATCCTGGATGTAGAGGAATCCCAATCCCTCTACTGATCCCTACTCTCGAATGGGTATAAAATGGTCTGACTTGGTGTGTCGACCAACGATCAACCAGATAAGGTTGTGGCCCCTAGACGTGCATGGTAACCCAGTAATGAAGTCCACAGAGATACCATCCCACTTCTATTCTGGTACCTCTAGTGGTTGTGCTAAGCCCATTGGAACCTGATACTCAGACTTCACTTACTGACAATTGAGGCATCATGAAACACACTACACCAATGATTTTTTCATCCCTGGCCACCAGTAATGACGTCGAAGGTCCTGGTACATCTTCACCACTCCAAGGTGTACCGCTAAAGCAGATGTATGAAAATCCCTCAACACCTCCTCTTATAGTGTCACTATTACCATGTTGCATCCTCTGAAAAGGATGACGTGCTCCCCACCTTCTGAAAATCCATCAAGAGCCTGTCCTGAGGATATCTGAGCACCTCCGGTATCATAGTCAACGTCCCCAAGATGTGCCTCCCAAACTCACTGAAAGAGTGGGGGAGTGACAGTCATAGACTATAGGTAAGATGCTATATCACTCTCCACAAAGGATATATGCAACACAACTAGCTGCTCTATCACCTCACTCTGTAGCTGTAGACCCGACCTCCTACTGAGTGCGTCTGCTACTACATTTTCCTTCCCAAGAATGTAGACTATCTCAAAGTCATAGTCCTGGAGGAACTCTAGACATCGCCATTGTCTTAGGTTCAGGTCCTTCTATGAGAAGATATACATGAGACTCTTGTGATTAGAGTAGACAGTAAACCGTTCACCTATAAAGTAGTGCTGCCACATCTTCAATGCAAAGACCACTACTGCTAACTCTAGGTCATGGGTCGCATAGTTATGCTCATGTTACCTTAGTTATCATGAGCCATAGGTGATCACCGCTCACTCCTACATAAGGACACATCCCATTCTGGTCCCTGATGAATTGTAGTAGTCTACATACCCAATGCCCTCTTATAGTATCTTCAAGATGGGGGCACTCGTCAGTCTCTACCTCAGCTTTTGGAAACTTTTCTAGAATCTCTTTGTCCACATGAAGGGTTATCCCTTATTTATCAAAGCTAACAAGGGTGATAATACTCTGGAAAATTTGATTACAAATCTCCGGAAGTACCCAGCCAACCCCAGGAAACTCCAAACCTCAGTCACACTCCTGGGTGGCTCCCAAGCAAGATCTGCCTCTATCTTTGCTGGATCCACTGTAACTCTAGCCTCTGAGATAACATGTCCCAAAAAGTGGACTTACTGTATCCAGATCTTGTACTTCGAGAGCTTTCTATAAAGCTGGTTCTCTCAGAGTGTATCAAGGACTATCTGTAGATGTGTGGTGTGATCCTCCTCTGATACTGAGTACACCAAGATGTCATCAATGAAGACCACCACGAAGTGATCGAGGTAAGGCTGAAAGATCTTATTCATGAGTCCCGTGAACACTGTTGGAGCATTGGTCATTCCAAAAGGCATAAATAAGAACTCTTAGTGGCCATACCGGCATCTGAAGGTTGTCTTTAGTACATCCTCATCCCGTACCTTGAGCTGATGATAGCCTGATCTGAGAACTATCTTTGAAAACCACCGTCATCCCTTTATCTGGTCGAAGAGATCATCAATCCTCGTCAGAGGATACTTTTTCTTCACAGTCACCTAGTTCAGGTTTTGATAGTCCACGCAAAGACTTCAACTTCCATCTGCCTTCTTGGAGAACAAAATCGGGGATGCCCATGGAGAAAAACTAGGCCTTACAAACCCCTTCCTCTGCAAGTACTCAAACTGTAACCTCAACTCACAAAGCTCAATGGGAGCCATCTGATATGATGGTGTAGATATCTATGCCGTACCGGGGTACAAGTTGATGTATAAGTATACCTCTCTGCGAGGAGGTGGTCCCGAAACATCCTCAGGAAATACATCCACATACTGGTCCACCACTATAGGATAACTCAGACTCCTATCATTCACTACACTGAGGGTGAGGCTAGCCAACTCATGAGTGATCAACTGCACCATACCTTGTGAAAGTCCATCCTATGCTGCAAAGTTTCCCTTGTCACTGGTGAAGTAAAACTTGGTCCCATCTTTATGGACACACCACACTTTGTGCTTAAAATAGTTGATCTGATCAAGGACCATGGATAACCAGTCCATACCTAGGATGATGCCGTAAGGCCTCGATGCTGCTGCTAGGATATCCCAGCCGAAGCTCTCTCCACCTAGAGTAAGATCACACTACCGTCACCATTGTGTAACTATCAAATCCTATCCTGTATAAGTCTCTAATTATAAGGATTAATCCAACTGTAACACCCCGAGCTTCCACGATACGCTTCTCTTTCAATAATGCAATAGCTTGCATTATACGCAAGTTCGAGATTCTAACGCACCGAGACCAATCAAAATAGCCATTATGAATACTAATACCCATTTTTTGAAATTATATATATTTTATATTTCAAAATGAACTTCATTTTTGGATTCAGAATATCGAAATTAGCCTATGTTGAATTTTTGGTATTTTTCTGAGAACTTCCAATTTTTTATGAATAGTGAAAAATACTTAAAAACAATTTTTTTAATCAAAATAATTTATAGTGATAAATTATACTATTGAGTGGTTTTAAAGTTTAATTAGAATATATTTTTACCATTTTATCCAATGGTGGTCATTATAATTAATTTCACTTTGAAATTGGACATAAACAATTGTCAATCTTTTGATATATATTGTTTCTTAAAAACACACTATTTGTTGTGACAGCGGGAATTAATTATAAAATTAATTAATGAAACTTATATGTTTGGAATTTTTTTAAATAGACATCATTTTTGAATTTAGAATATCAATTATAGCTCAGGGTGAAATTTTGGCATTGTTCTGAAAAACTTCAATTTTTGATGAATAGTGAAACCACTAAGTGGTAGTTAAAAAACTGATTTTTCATTTCAATGAAACATTACCACTTCTATGTTTTGATTTAAAAAAATCCGACATACATGGTTGTCATTAGGAAGTAAAATGTGGTTCAATTGGATTAAAATAATTTTTTTGTGAATAGTAACTTTTAAGTTTAATTAATCGCGATTAAAGGTAATTAGTGTAATTTAAGGTAAAGATAATGTTATAATAATATGAATTGACCTTTAAACTTGTCCTACCCCTATTGTATGAGTCATGGATGACCAATACAATCCATGGGTCAACTTGGGGACCCCATGGATCCACTTTGGTAGGAAAATGACATTAAAAATTTTTTATTTAATGTTAAAATAAAAATGTCACAAACATGAGTTGTTTTACTAAAACAATTTTTAAGTGGGGTTATACAAGTCATATTTTTGACTATAAATATTAATTATAAAGATAAAAAATATTTCCTACATCATGATATATTTTTTATAATTTTTAGACATTAAATAAATTAAATTTTTTATGACACCATGATGATGCAGCGATTACCTCATTAATTAACGATTTAAATAAAATGAAAAGATAATGTAAAATCTAATACTTACACTTGTCAAAAACCTATTGGATGAGTATATTTCGAACCCTTATCACCTTATCCTCGAAATATATAAGTGTGGGACCTTTAAAATATGAAACTCATTATATAATAAAGTAACATTTCATGACTTTCCAAGAGCGCCCCTCCTCTCCTCTTATAAAAGGCCCCCACCACTACCACCTTATTCACACCTTCAAATCCATTTGGATCTGCCAACCTCTACCCACGTACTCTCTCAACTTCCCTATCTTACTCCTAGAAGCCTCACTTTGGGAAGAAGTCTTACCAAGGAAGCCTTTGAGCTCAAATCAAAAAGAGTTACCCATATTAAAGGTAGTGTTTTCCCTTGTGTTCTTAAGTTTTATTTTGCTTCTCCAACCCCCTAAAATCTTTTTATTCATTTCTTTTGTAACAAAAACAGTATACTCAATATACTAGGATGTTGTTATAAGAAGGATTCTAGCTAAACTTACACACACCTACATCTAATGTTTAAAGAATATAATGTTTCTGTGGATGGCGAATTTCTGCCTCACGAAACGATGATTGTTCAACACTCATATAACACATTCAAAGGTGGAAATTAAGATGTCAGTATATTTATATATGATATATAATATGTTTATGTTTTACTTAAGCTTCTGTATTTTTCATTTATGGCATAACTTTATGGTTTCCATTATGGGTAAACGCGATATCTTCATTTTAGGAAGTGCGGACTACCGCCCCCTCAAAGTGATTTGAATCGTTAATGCCATATGTGGGATGTATAAAGGATGAAGTAAATGATATTATATATGATATTATACTGGAATTATAATGTACCTTTATATCATCATGATTTCATTCCATTAAATATGAAATAGAATTGAAAGTAGCGTTCATGCGTACGTACGGCTTACCGTCTCCATGAACGGTGCATTTCATTTCTTACCTCTAAATGTTACGTAATATTATAAATGAATGTATATAATGGATATATATGATATATATGATATCTACATCATGATTATAATTCATTATATAATGGATATTTCACCACATGAACAACTTGTAATTATAATAAGTTTATTTTTGACTCAAGTACCAAAGATCGACAAAATGACCGTTATTAACTTAAATAATTTCATAATGTTCATAACATGGTAATAAGTGATATAAAAGGAATAATGAACTTGAAAAATGTTCTTAAGAAAGTATAAATTAACTCTAGTTTATTATTCAGGAGTTTAAATAATGTTCGAGTCAAGTCGGACACGAGGTAAGGGAACTTCTTAACCCAATTTCCTTTCTTAGGGTTAATCTCCTACTTTCAAATTATGTCATGATATTATTATGTCCTATCTTGTATTTGTACTTTCTTTATGTGTACTTATAGTGAATACACATAATAGATCTATTTTATTTAAAAAATGACCTTTTTAAGGGACTTCGTCTCAATCTCCATTCATGGTGACATATTTTGTTTTATACACAAATTTCTTTTATACGGTGTATAAACCCCTTTGAATTTTACTTTTATTTAAAAATTAATCTTTTTATACGAATCATTTTTACTAAAATAAAAAGGAATTTTTTGTCTTACGTTTGCGGCGACAATGACTTCTCCGCCGCCGTGACCATTATTTGAGTTTCGGCTTCCTCTACAAGCCATAACTTTTTTTTTAAATGAAAAATAAATACAAAGTTTTAATTTTCTTTTATTTTGGTATTGAAAATGGTTTTGAGAGTGTTTTATTATATCAATGTGTTGTATTGATATCTTGTGATTGAAATGTGGAAATGTTATGTTTCCTTTATGCAGGTTTTACGTGATACGATTATGTTATGGTTTATGATATGTTTAAACCTGTTCATATGAGGAATGTATTGGACTTAATAAGTGACGGGTGGAGCCCGCTATAGCTCCTCGATGCATCGACATGTCACATGAGACAAACTAGTGTCTTGGCAGGAGGCCTTGACAAAATCTTATTTGTAGTCTTGGCATGAGGCCTTGGCTACGTGGTTATGATAGTCTAGAATTATGCATTCCATCATTATGGAAGTGGTTATTGATATTGCATGTGATTATTCGGCCAGTAGAATATCCATGTGAATAAGTAAATGGAATTATCTCATTTTACTTTTTCCATATTATGTTGAAGTTCAAGTTTAAAAGGATTTTGTTTTAGTCATACATTGCCTTAAATGTTTATGTTTATTTATGAAAGCTTCTGCTATATTGTTATCCTTACTGAGCATCTGAGCTCACCCCTTCCAATGTTTTAATTTTTCCAGGATGTGAAGAAGTATATTATGAATGACCTGTAGGGATAATATAATGGGATATGAAGACAAGATGTTGTTGTATTTTTGTTTTACTTTATGATGTAATGTAAGACTTATGAATGTATCTAGTGTTTCCAAGGGTACTAAACTAATCGGTCTTTCGAGACTTGATCTTTTGTGATCATGACAATGTTACGCAATAATGCATCGACTCTGGGTAACTGGGGTCAGGGCATTACAGTTGGTATCAGAGGGAGGTTAGTAGTAACCTTTGAAGCTAGATTTAGAAAAACTCTGATTAGAGCACATAGCCATAAGACAGACTTTGAGGATTAGTATAGAAGAACTTACTAGAATTTAGTTGTTGTAGAGATTTTGTGAGTTTTCTGAGCAATACATCCCTGTCTGGATATGAGTAGGTAGAGGTGGCTCTGGCATAGATGTACCTAGGGGTAAAACCCAAAAACACTGCTTTGAGCTAGACTCGAATGGGAACTGGGGCACGACAATGGTCCTTGCTGCACTCTTGGTTACGACACTCCCGAGGGATATTCTTTGGATAATTTTCATTTTCTTTACAAACCATTATGAAGGGTTTATGAGTATATACTTCCTCAAAGAAAACATTTCTTTTTATTATTATGGATTATATCCATAAATAGTTCAATTTATGTTAAGTGTTTTACAAGTATGGAATTATGTATTTTAATTCATAAACTAATCTAGTTTATGCCATTGTTTAGAAATGGAGCCTAGTGGGAGGAATGGAAACCATATCAATGCACGCACTCCGTGTAGGGATTTACCTCCTGCTCAAGATAATTATTGTGGAGCTGGAGATACAACTGGTGCTGATCAACTTATTACCATACTGGGACAACTCACTCAGGTTATGAATAATAACCTTACTCGTATGGAGCACCCTGATCCGCAACGTGGAGGATCCATGTTAGATCGCTTCATGAAGAAACAAACACCAAAATTTAATGGTGGTAAAAATCCATTATTAGCTGAGCAATGGATAAACTCCTTAGAGAAAATATTCCATGCCTTGGGGTGTAGTGAAAGGGAAAAGGTTATCATGGCAGTTTACCGCCTCACTGGAGATGCTGATCAATGGTGGTCATTGATTCAAAATACAAAGGAAGATGATGAAGTATTGAATATGGAATGGAGGGAGTTCAAAGAGCTTTTATTAAAAAAATACTTTCCTCGTGACCATCGAGCAGATATGGAAAGACAATTTCTGAGTCTGAGACAAAAGGAGGATGAGAATGTCGCAAAGTATGAGGCCAACTTTACAAGGTTAGCAAGGCATGCAGCAGATTATATACGTAACCCAACAAGTAAGATCGATCGTTTCTTTGATGGGTTAAAACCATTTCTCCGTCGATCATTAGTATCACAATCTTTCTCAACATACGAAGATATAGTATCGTGTGCTATCAAGACAGAAAAGGAATTCTCTAAGTCTTATGACAACAAAGTAAACAAGAGAAGAAGAGAATGGTGGAACAAGAGACAAATAAAGGGAAAAAGGGAAAGAAGGATTTTCCATTATGCGATAATTGTGGGAAGAATCACCCTGGTACTTGCCTAAAAGGAATGAGAGTTTGTTATAAATTTGGAGAAAAAGGTCACCAGGCTCGTGATTGCAAGGGAAAGAAAGAGGCTATCAATGTTGAATTCTACAATTGTAGGGAAATGGGGAATTATTCAAATGAATTTCCTAAGCATCAGGTAAACTTACCTCAGAAAAGGCCAAGGGATCAAGGACAATCTTATACTGTTACTACAGTTGAAGTGGAATAATTAATGTATTGGTGCTTTTGGACTCAAGGATTATATTCTGGTTATAAGGATAATGTGATATCTATATAAGGATTGTACTGCAGTACTTGTTGTTTTCATTAAGGATTTAATATGACGAAGGTAATCATATTTTTAGTATGTGACAATAAGATAAACTTTACTTTGTTTGGGGAATCTGATGTTACAATTGATTTTGGAATTTAGAGACCTTTTAGAGAAAGTCTGGATAGAGGTATTTTGGATAACTATAAAGGTTACAATGAATTAAGTTGAACTTTGGATAGTATTGTTCAAGGTTAAAACATTTTTGAAGATTATTTTTGGAATATTATAATACTATACTTTTAGGAAAAGGATAACCTGCAGGTTGGGGGATAACCCGTCACGTCGGACAAAGCTGCAGGAATCGAACCCACAACCATAGTGCGACAGGCCTTTATTACCTACCACTAGCCTATAAGAAGTCCCTGGTTATTACAAAAAAGTTTTCCTAATCTAAATGGTATGTGTTAATATTTGGAACCTTATAAAATTATGATAAATAGAATATTTTTGAGTTCTATTACCTTTTAAAGTGAAAGATGGGTTTGTGGTAAAAATTTATTAAAGAATGAAAGTCTACATGACAAGTATGTATATTCCCTTACGTTATTAGTAAATCTCCTAAATAAATTCCTCAACTTTATAAAAGGTAACTTAAAACAAAAAACGTTGCCGGTTAACTTTTCCAACTGGGGATTCAATGACTGTTTAACCAATCACAAGTTTGTGATTTTCTTGTGGTTAACTTTCTCCTAATCCTGTTTTCTACAACTCTCCATCAAACCTTGATGGTTTTTTTTCTTTCATATCCATATTTTCATAGAATCCTAGTATGGGCTATCTCGGTTGACCTTTGTACTTATGTTTCTTTCTTTTAAAGTTATATTTTTATTAACCTTATTTCCGATATGGGTTTTCCACAAAGGTATTTTCTATTTTCAACCTTTTATTTTAAAAGAAAAATTTCAAATTGCGAGGACGTAATTTATTGAAGGAGGGGAGAATGTAACACCCCGAGCTTCCAAGATACGCTTCTCTTTCAATAATGCAATAGCTTTAATTGTATGCAAGTTCGAGATTCTAACGCACCGTGACCAATCAAAATAGCCATTATGAATAGTAATACCCACCTTTTGAAATTATATATATTTTATATTTCAAAATGAACTTCATTTTTGGATTCGGAATATCAAAATTAGCCTATATTGAATTTTTGGTATTTTTCTGAGAACATCCAATTTTTTATGAATAGTGAAAAATACTTAAAAATAAATTTTTTAATAAAAATAATTTATATTGATAAATTATACTATTGAGTGGTTTTAAAGTGTAATTAGAATATATTTTTACCATTTTATCCAATGGTGGTCATTATAATTAATTTCACTTTGAAATTGGACATAAACAATTGTCAATATTTTAATATATATTGTTTCTTAAAAACACGCTATTTGTTGTGACAGCGGGAATTAATTATAAAATTAATTAATGCAACTTATATTTTTGAAATTTTTTAAAATAGACACCATTTTTGAATTCGGAATATCAATTATAGCTTAGGGTGAAATTTTGGCATTGTTCTAAAAAACTTCAATTTTTGATGAATAGTGAAACCGCTAAGTGGTAGTTAAAAAACTGATTTTTCGTTTAAATGGAAAATTACCACTTCTGTGTTTTGATTTTCAAAAATCTGACATACATGGTTTTCATTAGGAAGTAAAATGTGGTTCAATGGGATTAAAATATTTTTTTGGTGAATAGTAACTTTTAAGTTTAATTAATCGCGATTAAAGGTAATTAGTGTAATTTAAGGTAAAGATAATGTTATAATAATATGAAATGACCTTTACAGTTGTCCTACCCCTATTGGATGAGTCATGGCCGACCAAGACAATCCATGGGTCAACTTGGGGACCCCATGGAGCCACTTTGGTAGGAAAATGACATTAAAAACTTTTTATTTAATGTTAAAATAAAAATGTCACAAACATGAGTTGTTTTACTAATTTTTTTTAAATGGGGTTCTACAAGTCATATTTTTGACTATAAATATTCATTAGAAAGCTAAAAAATATTTCCTACATCATGATATTTTTTTTATAATTTTTAGACATTAAATAAATTAAATTTTGTATGACACCATGATGATGCAGCGATTACCTCATTAATTAACGATTTAAATAAAATGAAAAAATAATGTAAAATCTAAGACTTACACTTGTCAAAAACCTATTGGATGAGTATATTTCTAACCCTTATCACCTTAGCCTCGAAATATATAAGTGTGGGACCTTTAAAATCTGAAACTCATTATATAATAAAGTTACATTTCATGACTCTCCAAGAGTGCCCCTCCTCTCTTCTTATAAAAGGCCCCCACCACTAACACCTTATTAAAACCTTCCAAACCATTTGGATCGGCCAAAAGCTACCCCATTACTCTCTCAACTTCCTTATATTACTCCTAGAAACCTCACTTTGGGCAGAAGTCTTCCCAAGGAAGCCTTTGAGCTCAAATCAAAAAGAGTTACCCGTTTTAAAGGTAGTGTTTTCTCTTGTGTTCTTAAGTTTTATTTTGCTTCTACAACCCCCTAAACTCTTTTTATTCATTTCTTTTGTAACAACAACAATATCCTAAATATACTAGTATGTTTTTATAAGAAGTATTCGAGCTGCACTTACACACACCTACATCTAATGTTTAAATAACATAATGTTTTTGTGGATGGCGAATTTCTGCCTCACGAAACGATGATTGTTCAACACTCATATAACACCTTAAAAGGTGTCCATTAAGATGTCACTATATTTATATATGATATATAATATGTTTATGTTTTACTTAATCTTCTGTATTTTTCATTTATGGCATACCTTTATGGTTTCCATTATGGGTAAACGCGATATCTTCATTTTAGGAAGTGCGGACTACCGCCCCCTCAAAGTGATTTGAATCGTTAATGCCATATGTGGGATGTATAAAGGATGGAGTAAATAATATTATATATTATATTATACTGGAATTATAATGTACCTTTATATCATTATGATTTCATTCCATTAAATATGAAATAGAAATGAAAGTAGCGTTCATGCGTACGTACGGCTTACCGTCTCCATGAACGGTGAATTTCATTTCTTACCTCTAAATGTTACGTAATATTATAAATGAATGTATATAATGGATATATATGATATATATGATATCTACATCGTGAATATAATTCGGGATATAATGGATATTTCACCACATGAACAAATTGTAATTATAAGAAGTTTATTTTTGACTCAAGTACCAAAGATCGACAAAACAACCGTTATTAACTTAAATAATTACATAATGTTCATAACATGATAATAAGTGATATAAAAGGAATAATGAACTTGAAAAAGGTTCTTAAGAAAGTAGAAATTAACTCTAGTTTATTATTCAGGAGGTTAAAGAACATTCGGGTCAAGTCGGACACGAGGTAAGGGAACTTGTTAACCCAATTTCCTTTCTTTGGGTTAATCTCCTACTTTCAAATTATATCATGATATTATTATGTCCTATCTTGTATTTGTACTTTATTTATGTGTAATGATAGTGAATACACATAATAGATCTATTTTATTTAAAAAATGTTGTTTTTAAGGGACTTCGTCTCAATCTCCATTCATGGAGACATATTTTGTTTTATACAAAAATTTCTTTTATACGGTGTATAAACCCATTTGAATTTTACTTTTATTCAAAAAGGAATATTTTTTATATGAAGCGTTTTTACTAAACGAAAAAAGGAATGTTTTGTCTTACGTATGCGGTGACAATGACTTCTCCACCGCCGTGACCATTATTTGAGTTTCGGCTTCCTCTACAAGCCATAACTTTTTTTAAATGAAAAATAAATACAAAGTTTTAATTTTCGTTTATTTTGGTATTGAAAATGGTTTTGAGAGTGTTTTATTATATCAATGTGTTGTATTGATATCTTGTGATTGAAATGTGGAAATGTTATGTTTCCTTTATGCATGTTTTATGTGATACGATTATGTTATGGTTTATGATATGTTTAAACCTGTTCATATGAGGAATGCATTGGACTTAATAAGTGATGGGTGGAGCCCGCTATAGCTCCTCGATGCATCGACATGTCTCATGAGACAAACTAGTGTCTTGGCATAAGGCCTTGACAAAATATTATTTGTAGTCTTGGCACGAGTCCTTGGCTACGTGGTTATGATAGTCTGACATTATGCATTCCATCATTATGAAAGTGGTTATTGATATTGCATGTGATTATTCGACCGGTAGAATATCCATGTGAATAAGTAAATGACATTATCTCATTTTACTTTTTCCATATTATGTTGAAGTTCAAGTTTAAAAGGCCTTTGTTTTAGTCATACATTGCCTTAAATGTTTATGTTTATTTATGAAAGCTTCCGCTATATTGTTATCCTTACTGAACATCTGAGATCACCCCTTCCAATGTTTTAATTTTTCCAGGATGTGAAGATGTATATTATGAATTACATGCAGGGATAGTATTAGGGGATATTAAGACAAGATGTTGTTGTAGTTTTGTTTTACTTTATGATGTAATGTAAGACTTATGAATGTATCTAGTGTTTCCAAGGCTACTAAACTAATCGGTCTTTCGAGACTTGATCTTTTGTGATCATGCCAATGTTACACAATAATGCACCGAATCTGGGTAACTGGGGTCGGGGCGTTACACCAACAGCTCCACCCGGATCTACGAGCTTCGAACGAGAGATGTGGAAATGAAAGAGTGACTCGAACCTCTACCTATAATAACTGCATCTTGGGCGGAGTAGACACAAATCGTACCTCAAATTATCTCTGAAACGCTGTGGTTATAGGGATATAATACCTAAAGCTGAGTTCATCCCTGTCCACCTGCTTCCTATGGTCAGGGTAGACCACCTGGGGTGGTGGCGGTAGTACTTCAAATGTCACCCACCGCTTGCTGCACGACCTGCTCCTCTTCCAAATTCTCTACCTTGTGAACCTCCTTGATCGAACCTCAATCACTATCTCGACGGTCCCTTGACCTTCTACTGATCATCAGTACAATGGGTCGGGTAGTCACGATCCATGTGACCCTACCCGCTGCACGAGTAACACATTCTGCTCCTCTACTGACCTCCTCTACCTCATGAGATCCGCACCTCCGACCCTACATCCTTGGGTCACCCTTCGGAAGGTCTGGCCTACTTGGGCCTCTACGTTATCTTCATACTACTTGCTGAAGATGACTCAGCTACCTGTCATTTGGTGGTGGATCTCACTGGTTCACACCCAAATTTACCCAAGAGAATAAGTGTATAACGGTCCTTGTAGTGTAGCTTGGGTTATCGATTCCACATAGACCTAAGAAGATACCTAAGATACACAACCTAAGGGATGGATTTTTGGATATGAAGTGGCCAACTTGGATTTGTTTTTAAGTGTTTTGGGAGAAGACTAATAAGCTTAGTTGAGTTCAATTATAATGAAATGGGTTGATCTTAGGGTTACGCTTGGGTGGATTGAATGCATTTTATTTCTTTAGACAAATTTTTGGTTTTATTAATTCTTGATGAAACCATTCTTCAAAATAACACTACCTTCATAATTTTATGGTTAGATACTAACTAAACTCAATTACTAGTCACCAACACACTTAGAGAACCAGATTCATGATCTCTACAAGGTATATGGTCAAATATAGTAATTGGAATTAGCTTTTTCAAACACAGTGAAGATGAGGAGCGAAAATAATTGAAGAATGGAAGTCTTGAATTATTTAACCAATTAACAATAATTCGTGCATTAAATAACATTCAATCCAGCCTTTGAATCTTTCTAAGATCAACCCATTAAAGGTTTATCCCTCCATTGATGATATGCTATCAATGGTGGGCGGAAAACGACTTACAAGAATTGAATTGAAGAGAGTAAAACCGCGGAAATAACAAGCACTCCTCCGTGTGTGTGAATGGAATTCACACCTATGTGTGAACTATATCACCAACACATAGAGTTATCACTATGATTTTGTGATTTTAGAGATTTAAATTTAGAAATTGGAAGAAGATAAGAGAAGTAATTGGATTAAGAACTTAGAAATACAAAAAGAAACTTACATGGGGAAATGAAAGCATTACAACGAAAATTGAGCATAATAACATTACATGAAAGAAGGTATGAGTTCCTCCTCACCACCACTTCCTTAAATAGGAAAATTTGGATCCTTAGTCCGAGATCAAACAGTCCAAGTCATCCCAATCAATGAGGGTTGGCATAGGTGGTGGAAAGTAGGTGGAGAGGAGACTTCTCCACCCTTGACCCGAGATGGCATACATCTTGCATCCACTTGACAGATCCGATTAAAAGTCATTCTAGATGGCCTATTTGGAGTGTGATATAGAAGACAAAAATGAATCCCCAGATGTCTTATAACATCCTGTAAAATATCAGCCCAATTTATTTTGTGGTTCGGGAGATATGGAAGATTCATTTGGCTGACATTCTGGGCCGCAGATTCTGGCCCAAATTCTGATCTTCCATTTGGGATGCCTTGATCACCACGATGGAGACCGAATTAGCACTTTGTCCTGAAGAGTTATTTTTTCCCCTGTATGTCTTATATCATCACAAGAAATTTGGGCTTCATTGGTCCAGTATTGTGGGACCCACATCCTCAACAGTGGGTTGGTGTCCAATCTGCCTTCACCAGAATTGTCTCCTTTCATCACCAAATATCTTCATCATCCTTTATGAATCTTTCCTTGCTCCCTGAATGAGAAACATTTAAATTTTAAGTGAAGATACATTTAAAAAAATATAATATTAAAACATGAATAATTACATTCAATAAAATCAGATGAGTCATTGGGCCTAAATTGGTGTACATTAGGCATGAAGTGCACAATTGATGAGAGTGGATGTTTAAAATTAAAATGTACTAACTCAGGCCCATATGATCAAAAATTAACTTTTAATCCAAATAAAATGTAATTATGAAATGTTTTTTTATTGTCTAATCACTCACCATCAGTGCATGCTCATCTAGGAAGCTCTCCACCAATAGTGCTCGCTCTAGCACTCCAGCCTACGTTTGAATGTTGAGTGATATCATCGACACTCTAATCTTCTGTCGGATTCCCTAATGAAAGTACAAGCCTATAATAAAGGGTATCATACCATGTCATTGGAGTAGTGGGAGAGGTCAATGAATCTCACCGAGTATTGGGCCATTGTTAGGCTGCCCTACTGTAAGTGCAGTAGATCCTGAATATCCACTGAGCATAATTTCGCTGGTACGAACTCCACCCTAAAGAGGAAATCTAAGTCCAACCTGGAAAGAAATGTATCCTTGTGTTCCTAGAGCGTTAGGCTCCACCATATTACTGTTGTTCCCTAGAATAGACTAGCAGCTAGGATCACCATCTGGTCTGCTGGTGTCTCGACCAAGCAGAAAACTTATGCCACAACCTCCAACCAGTCCTCAACTACCTGTGGATCTGTCTCGCCTCACATCCTCGGAGGCCTCTTTATTTGGAACTCGTTCAATGTACTCAGTCGACGTTCATTGTACATTGGTGGGGATGATGGAAACTGCTGCCCTATGGGTGCTAGTGATGCTGCTACACCCCCTGAAGGTGCTATCACTGTAAGAGGGCCCTGCACTGATACCTCAACGCTTGGTGGGCCTTCATCATGATATCTCACTAGAATCATGGATGTATATCTACATAGAGGCATCATATAAAGAAATAGATGTTCTATAGTCAATAATTTAAACTTGGCGAGCTAACTAAAAAGAGATCAAAATAAAAACATTTTCAAGACACATGCAACTAGTGTTTTCATGTACCGAGTCGGAAAATAGAGTTTAGGGTCCTGGTGTATAGATACGTTGGCCGCCGCACCAACACTGGACTCCCTAGACTAAAATATTAACTCAATACACTTAACACTATATCTCCAATAAAAATTAAATACTCTTAGTTCTTCTAGTATAATCGATCGTCCTTTGATACCACTTTGTCATGACCCGTCCCTCGGGGCCCATGTTGTGACTACCCCAAGCCCGCCTTCCATAGACCAGGGGCTAGTGACTAGCACCAGAAATGTGAAACCCAAAAAGGGAATTCATTTCCTTTAAACCTATACACACACAGACATGGCACACTACACACAAGTAAAACACAAAAGAAAAGGAAAAGTATAGTCAATACTAAAAACCACCACTCAGATTAAAAGTACGTACTGAAAGTAAAGAGGACAGTATATAAGACTAACTGAAAGAGTAGTATATAAAAAAGGAAAAAAATCTCCATAGATCATCTTCCAAGGATCCTACTTGAAGGGTAGGTACAACTCATCACTGGGGCTCACCACGTCAATCGGTCACCTTCGTGTACCGTCTAGCCCTAGCTCTCCAAAGTCTCATTCAAGCTATCTGTCATCTGCACAAGACACAATAAGGTGTGGACGAAGCCTGTGAAGGGGTGAGTATAACAATACTCAGTAAGGACCCCAAGACCCCTAGAGATCTCTCAGAATTCAAAAAAGAAAAACCAGAAAGCATGATCACAATCACAAGACACAAAGTAAAATACAAATCACACTAGGTATACAATGTAAATAACATGAATAAATATGATTAGACATAAATCTAGATCATCTTATTCGGTCAATAGGATTTTGTGTCTATACCGCAAAATGTCTCTAGGTGCTGAACCATAGAGGATGGCTAGGTGCTAACCCACACAGGATCACTAAGTGCTGACCCACAGAGGATCACTACGTGCTGACCCACATAGGATCACTACATGTTGACATATAAAGGATAAATACATGCTAACCCACAGAGGATCGCTAACTACTGACCAAAAAAGAATCTCTAACTACTGACCCACAGAGGATCGCTAAGTGCTGAACCATAGAGTATCTCTATTCCTTCATCATATCCTAGCCAACCACTGGATTCCCTCACTTAGAACAATTGATTTCTAGAGGATCTGATCCTCAATCCACTAGTCATATTTCAACCACCATGAAGTCCCACTTAGAAGTAACCCAAAGGACCATCTTATCGTAAGGGTTCCAGCGCGACAGATGGCCTATCAATCAGATGCCTAGTCTGTAAGATATAGGAAAAAAGGTAAATAGGGCCTGATTGGATTTGAGTCCGATCCAACTCAGACGTACTCCAAAATTTTTCAAAACTCAAGTGGAGTATCTCAAAAGGACCTACTCATTGTAAGGTTCCTCACTCTATAGATAACACATCAATTGGACGTCCGGTTTGCGAGTTACATCAGTTTTAGTGAAACAAGGCTAGTCGGGTCCGGGTTTTGTAGGGGTCTGGCCCAGCCGGCCTTTTGGCCTCACGGGTCCAGATCGGATATCGTGGGTTTGGAATGGATGGCATGGGTCTATCTGGTCTGGTGGGGTCTAACCTGGTTGGCGGGTCCGGCCCACCTGGAGAACCCGAACCGTCCAGTCCGGGCCGGTTACGCTGGACTGGACACGGGGCATCTGGTTCTCCTAGATGAAGGTGCCAGTAGGGTGTCACCCCGTCTCCCAAAATGGATGGTACAATCCAGCCGTTGTGCACCAGCCGAGCGGCCCAAGCAGTCCACTCTCCTCCACCCTCCACGGTCTTCTGACCACGGAACCTTACCCCCATGACGCCTGTAGGTACCACCTTCTCCATGCAACCGACATGGGTCGATCGCCTCTACCACCGAGCTGGGGGTACCACACCAGCGGCTCCTTCCACATGCCACTGAAGATGCTTCGGTGGTCCATTTTCCTTACCATCTATGCCTGTAGGCCTCTCAGGTCTCCAAATTCATTGCGAGACCCTTGGATTCTCCTTGCCGACTCGTTGCTCGATTTCCCATGAATAACGCACAATATACAAGAGAGACGGAGGGTCTGGGCCTTGTTCGGAATGGCCCGCACCCTCCAAATTAGTGTTTTATCAAGGGGGTGATAACAATAATCATATATAATAATAAAATCCCCAAATCAAGACCCATCAACAACCACCTGCAAGAAAGAAAGATTCGTAGATCAACCTATTAGTCGGTTGATCCAAATTCATTGTGTTTTTCAAGAACGAGATAAGAAGAATAATTGAACACTTAAAAAAATTAATTTACCTATTTGGATTCGGTTTAATCCATTTCGGATGAAGGAAGGAATTATGCATTCATTTTCATTTGAAATTCGTCATCGCTTCTCGATCTTCAGATCGGTTCTTCCAACGATCATTATTCGTTCTCCGTTCTTTATTGAAGTGTGATGTCACCAGTGCTTCATATGAGGTTTCCCGTGATTTCCAATCCATTCACCAACATATTGATTAATAAAAAGAAACCATTTCAACGTTGTGTTCATTAATATGGTTTATTAATGAACCTAAATTAATAAACCATTAATTTAATGAGTGTTGCGGTTTCACAACAAAATAAATGAGTTATTAAATGACCATCATTTAATGATCGTCGTTACACTGCATTTTATCTAACCTTCGCTCAATGGTTGAAGAAAAGAAAAAAATAACTCAAAGATTTATTTTATTATATTTCCAAAAAGTCCAAAATTTAACTTTTCCGTCTGACCCTTGCCGGCCAAAGTTAAGCTTCGCCTAAGTGAATCCTGATGCTACAAATTCAATAGTTACCTCGTATTTTTAATCTGAGAATCGGTTTGAAAGATAGAAAAAACTTCTCACACGTTTACTGAATGTAACTTAAAAAAAGTTCAAAACTCCATTCCGGGCTCTCCGGGCCTTGGAATCACATGCCATCAAATTTCACAGTCTCTAAATAAATCCATATAATAAAAAAAATTATTCGAAATTTCTGGGTCTTTACACGGTGGTTCGGGTTAGGATGTTACAAAATGGTATTAGAGGGTCAAGAGTAACTAACTTGTTCATATATTTCTTTGGGTTTGGACATGTTAGATAGGAGATAGGATGGTTAGAACTCGGGTAGGGGAAAAATGTCAGTGCCTGGCCAACACTGTATAGTTGACATTTGAGACTCCATAAAGTGTGGAATTTATGTTTTTCTATTAACATTGATTAAAATCACCTTAGGTGATGAACATGATATTGATATGTTATTTATGATATTTTATGTATGTTCATTCATTATGACTAGATACATAGGTTCACATACCATATATATATATATCTATTGTTATGCTGTATAGTTTTTCATTAATTAAATTCCTTGATTTATGCTATATTTTTTAGGATAGTTTATCCTTTTGTGATATATATATGTTTCATGTTTTCATGATATATCTTTATTGAAATTGATTAGTTGAAATGAGCACGTTGTTATGTTAGTATATATATGATGACTGTGACTAACATGCAGGGACAAAAACAAGGGTAAGTTCTAGGAGTGTTATACCTTGGGTTAATGGTAGATTCCTAGGAAAACTTTATTTGATTCCATATAATGGTTAAGATAAACCTTGTGTGATCCCATATACTGCTTAGGGTTTATCCTAAAAAATCTTTTTCTTTTTTGAAGTGTGTTACTCCATATTAAAGAATATTTCACCCTGACTTAGTTTATGGAACTACATGAGAAGTAGGAAAAATATTTTTTTAAGGTAGGACAATTTAGCATTACCACTGGATGTGTAGGATAATGCAGTTGAGATTTCTCTTGCACCTACTCTGTGGTATAGGCAATATGGCCACTTCAACTAGAGTTCTTTCTCTTAGTACTTGTCTAATGCATAAGAGTTCAAAACTAGGGTCAAATATTCCATGATTTTAAACTCCATAATTCTTCATCCTTCTAGAGAAATGAATTCCATCAGGATTTTGAAGAATGAGTTGAAATAATTTAGGAAATATTTGACCTAGTAGAAACTCTGAAGGATTTACTAGTTAAGCTGAGATTGAGATCATGCCAAGTGTGAAACCCATTTTGATACCCCTATATCGTATAGTGCCAACTGAGGTGAAGGAGATCAAGGATCAACTGGATGACTTAGAAAGCAAGGTATTCACAAGGTCAAGTAATTTAGCATGGAAATGACCTGTGTTGTTCACTAAGAAGGCATAAAGTAATCTTTAGCTACATGTTGATTACTAGAAGCTAGACAAGGTGATGGTGAAAAATTGATAACCATTACCTAGGATCGATGATATTTTTTATTAGCTACAGGAAGCCCAGTGGTTCTATAATATTTATCTTCGATTAGGCTATCACAAACTATGAGTTAGAGAGGAATAATTTATGATGATGTAATTTCTAAATAGGTATGGACTGTATGAGTACTATGTGATGCCATTTGGGATAATGAATGTTCCAAAAATGTTCATGAACCTCTTGAAAAATATCTTTCATCCAAACATGTAAAAATTCATCATAGTGTTGATTGATGATATCCTCATCTACTCATTAACACCAGAGAAACATGTTAGGCACCTAGAGATAGTTTAGAGTATGCTTTGAGCACACATGATTTACGCCAAGTTGTTGAAGTGTGAGTTCTAGATTCTAAAGTTGAAACTCCTTGGAAATTTGGTGTTTGAGACCTTTATATCTATAAAACTAGGGAAAATTGAGGTAGTCATGTCCTGGAAATTTCATCAAAATGTGTTTGAGATTATGAGATTTCTGGTTTTAGCAGGATATTACTAATGGTTTTTCTTGGAATCCTCCTAACTATTAGCACCCATGAAAGTGTTGAAAAAGGAGGGTGTGATGTTCAATTGGTCTAAAAAATGTGAATAGGCTTTCCTTGATCTAAAGATAAGGTTGACGATAGGTCCAATACTGACACTCCTTAATATTAGGATTGGTTGTGCAGTGTACTGTGATGCATCATGCATTGGTCTGAGAGCGCTGATGATGCAAAGAGATAAGGTAATAACCTATGGGTCTCTTCAACTATGACCCCATTTGAGGAACCAACTTATACATGATTTGGATTTGGATACCATGGTCCATGATCTGAGTGTTAGTGACACTATCTCTTTGGTGAAAGATTTTTTTATACGAACCATAAGATCCTTTGCAATATCTTTACACAAGGGGACGTAAACCTGATACAGCGGCACTGGGTTGAGTATCTAAGGATGTTTGATCTTGAGCTGATGTATACACTGGGAAAAGGAAACATATTTTTGGATCCTCTTATCATAAAGGTGCATGCATAACATGAGTTTGGTGAAAAAACTTCAAAGGAGCTATGATGCATGGTGAGGTTTTTGGATGACTGGAGGATGGGTGATTCTAAGGATCAAGGATTTATGACTTGTTCCCCTTTAGTGATCACATCCTCACTTGTGGATCAGGTGAAGACTAGTTAGGAGTCAGACCTAGAGTGTCCTGTGATGAGGTAATAATTAGCTTGTGATGAATTAATGGTCGAATGGTCAATGGATGATGATGATGTGATCTTGGTACGTGGAATAATAGTATTCATTGATTCTATCACTATGGATTCAATGAGGTATTGCCATATATCTAGATGGACAATATATCTTAGTGTGACCAAGATGTACTATGAATTCAGGAAGTAGTTCTGGTGGTCAGGGATGAAGAGAGAGATTTAGGGTTTTGTCTCATGATACCTCACCTTCGAGAGGGTGAAGGCTAAGCACCGGAATTCTAGTGGGATATTATAATGAATCCCAATGCCTATGTGGAAGTGAGAGTATGTCACAATGAACTTTGTGACAAGGATACCTTAGACCCTGAGGAGTCGTGATGCAGTTTGGGTGATTGTATATTGGTTAATGAAGACTTCTCACTTCTTACCAATCAGAGAGACCCACTCATTGGAGAATCCGAGAAGGATCTATGTCTGAGAGATTTTTCACCTGCATAGATCCCCCTTGAGCATTGTTTCAGATGAAGATACATATTTTAAATCTTACTTTTGGTAGGGCTTGCAAAAATATCTAGGTAATCAGGTGATATTAATCACGACATACCATCTTTAGACTTTTATCGAAGGATATTCTTCAAGATTACATTCCAGACTTTGGAAGAGCATGGGATGATCACCTTGCCTTGATTGAGTTCACATATAATATAAGTTATCTGGATTCGATTCAGATGAGACCTTATGAGTTTATGGTAGGCTATGTCAATCACTATTGTGTTGGCATGAGCTGGGTGAGGCAAAAGTTGTTGGCCCTAGTATGGCTCAAGAGACCTCCAAAAGAGTGAAACTAATATGGAAGAGATTGATCACTTATTAGAGAAAAAAAATATCATATAAAGACCATAAGAGGAGACCCTTGGAGTTTTCTATGGGAGTTTAGGTCTTCTTGAGAGTAACTCCTCGGTTGGGGCATATATGGATGGGGAAGTAGGGAAAGCTAACACCATGTTTTTTTGGACCCTTTGAGATCACCAAGGGGATATGGGCAGTGGAATATCATCTGGGTCTCACTTCTCTCTACAAATGTATTCACGATGTGTTCCATGTGTCACAACTTCGGAGGTACATAACCAAAACTGTGCATGTTATTGATTGTGAGGGTGTTGAGCTGGAGACTAACACATCTTATGAGGAGTATTCAGTGTAGTCCATAGATCGAAGCGAGAAGGTGTTACGAGGAAATATGGTACCACTACTCTAAATTTTGAGGCAACATGGATAGATCTAAGAAGATATGTGGGAGCATGAGTCTGATGTTCAAGCTCAATGGCCTAAGTTGTTTGAACAAGACCACTAGGGATACTTCTCAGGGATGAGAAGTCAATAGAGGGGGGAATTGTAATATCCTAAAATTTTAAAGATAATAAACCCCTCATGTTGATAATTTATAAATTTTTTATATGTAAAAATTCAATTTATCAATAAAAATAATATATTAATTTTTTAAAGTCTGGGATTAAATCCCATTTATTAACATGGAATATTCTATGGAATGTTTTTAGAGGTAAGCACTGAGTTAGTGCAATATTCTGAGGCCCGTGGAGCCTCTACGAAGATGAAATAAAAATATTAAATCTATTATATTATGTGTGTGTGATTTAACCAAAATAATTAATACCTAGATGTATCATATGAGAAATATGATACCACTGTTAGATTTGGGATTCAGTGTTTACCCTAGGGTGGGTATAAAATTTGTGATCATCAAACATCTGGTTAGGTTGCTCGCAAGGAAAATTTATTTAATATTTTTTATTATATTATTTTTCAAAAATAATTAATATCATTTATATGGTGTGGTATATGATAAATACGAGATCACTGTTAGATCCAGAACATGGGGTTTACCCTATATGGGGTATAACTTTTATTCACATTGGGTGTTTGGCAACATCACACGTGATAAAAACCTTTTTATATTTAATTAATTAATTATTCTATTTTTAAATAGTAAATAATTAATATCTCTCAAATGGTGCATCATATAAAAAATATGAGACCATTATTAGGTCTGGAATGTAGGGTTTACCCTAAGAAGGACATAACTTTAATGCGAAATGGACATTTGGTGTTATTAAATTTTTATATTAAATAATTAATTAATTTAATAATTAATCCATTTTTAATTAAATAAAATCAATTTTTGGGTATTCTTCTTTCCTCCCCACATGCACAAGACCACCATTAAAGCAAACAAAGGTTTTCAAACCTTCAGTTTTCAACCGTTTTGATCTGTTTCAGTTGGAAATGCCTTAATGAGATGATTTTAATGAAAACACCATCAATTTTCAGATGAAATGGAAGATTCAATTGGGGTATTGAATTTTTACACAGTTTATACCTTTTATTATTCTAAATACCCAAATCTCTTTAGTGTTGATGATTTCGTAAAGTTCAGACAACCTAGATCTCCTATAAGCATGATCGACGAATGTCGAATGATCCATTATTGGTGTGCGACCGATCTTCCTATTCCTACTTAGATCATCGATGCCCCCTCATTCCTTGAGTCTTCTATGCGCACCACCACTGATTTGGTTTGTTTTTTTAAATTAGTTAATTTTTTTATTATATTTGAACTTCTAAAATCAATATCTTTTACGACATTGATCTGAATTACACACCTTCAGTGTCATTGGATTCGTATCAATGAGAAGAAACCACATCTTATTTTTGATTTGAAGGTTATAAGGTATTTGTCAATCTGATTTTTCAGATTTTAAATGGATAATTTAGGATAAATTATCAAAGGATATTCATTAAAAAATATTATTATCAAAGATAAAATTGTACAATTTATCCATGAATAATTATTATAATTATCGAATGATAATTTTATCGAATTATCAATGATAATTACACCAGAATATCAAATGATAATTTTAAATAAAGTTATCAAATGATGAATTATTATAATTATCAAAAGATAATTACAAGAAAATTTTTAAGGATAATAATAAACAATTATCATGTGATAATTACAATGAATTATAAAAGAATAATTTTACAAGTTTATCAAAGATTATATTATTCAATTTATTAAAGGATAATAATATGGTAATTATTACGTGAAGAAATTATCAAATTTATCAAATTATAATTTCTAGATTATGAGAGGATAATTTATGAAATAAAAATTATCAAAGGATAATCGCATGGATTTATCAATGGATAATTTATGAGAAATTATAAAAATATAATTATAAAAGGATAATTTATGATAAATTATAAAAATAAAATTATAAAATGATAATTTAAGAAAACATATATATTATCCATTGATAAATCTATGCAATTATCCTTTGATAATTTTTTATTCCATAAATTATCCTATGATAATCTATAAATTATCATTTGACAAATTTAATAATTTTTTCATGTGATAATTACCATATAATTGTCCTATAATAAATTGAATAATATTATCTTCACTAAACTCATGAAATTATTATTTAACAACTTGTTGTAATTATCAGTTGATAATTATTTATTATTATCCTTTGATAATTCCTTCTAATTATCTTTTGATAATTATAATAATTCTTATCATTTGATAATTTTAATTAAAATTATCATTTGATATTATGGTGTAATTATTATTCATAATTTGATTAAATTATCATTCAATAATTATAATAATTATCCTTTGATAAATTGTACACTATTATCCCTCATAATATTTTTTCTAAAGAATATACTTTGATAATTTATCTTAAATTATCCATTTAAAATGTGAAAAATTGGATTGAAAAATTCCTTGATGCCTTGAAATCAAAATTATGATTTAGGTTTTACTGATCTATATAAATCCAATGACACTGACGATGTGTAATTCCGATCAATATCGCAAAAGATATTTATTTTAGAAGTTTGAATATAATAAAAAAATTAACAAATTTAAATAAAAAAACCTAATTCGAGGTTGTGATCATAAGAGAATCGTTGAAGGAGTGGGGTCAACGCACGAAGGATGAATAAGAAGACTAACCGTATGCTACTAATGGATCATCAGACTTTCACTAATTAGGATTAAAGGAGATCTGGGATTGTCTAAACTCAAATAAATCATCCAACACCGAATATATTCAGGTATTTAGATACCTAAAATGTGTAAATGATAGTCAAATTCAATTACCCATTTTAATCTACCGTTTCACCTAACAATTGATGGAAGATTCATTAAAATCACTCCATTAATGCATTTCCAATTGAAACAGGTCAAAATGGTTGAAAACTGAAAGTTTGAAAAACTTCTAGTGCTTTAATGGTGGTCCTGCATGTGTGGGGAGGGAAGAAAAAGAATCAAAAAATGATTTTATTTAATTAAAAAATAGATTAATTATTAAATTAATTTATTGTTTAATATAAAAATAAAATAACACCAAATCCCAGTTACACATAAAAGTTATGCCCTGTCTAGGGTAAACCCCGTGTTACGGAGCTAATGGTTGTCTCATATTTCTCATAATATAGTGTTGGAGAGATATTAATTAATTATTTTTTAAAAAACATAATAAATAAACAATTAAATATAGAAAGGTTTTTATCGCATGGGATATTTCCAGACACTCGACACACATAAAAGTTATACCTCGCATAGGTTAAGACCCATGTTTCGGACCTAATAGTGGTATCAGATTTATCATACGATGCACCATTAGAGTGATATTAATTGTTTTTGAAAAATAATATAAAAAAAATATTAAATAACATTTCCTCTTGATCATCTTGACCAAACTTCCAACGCTCACAAATGTTACACCCCACCTAGGGTGAACACCACATCCTGGACCTAACAATGGTGTCAAAATTCTCATATGATGCACCATTTAAGAGACATTAATTATTTTGGAAAATCACACATGCATAATATAATATATTTAATATTTTTATTCAATATTTTCTGAGGCTCTACAGGCCTTAGAATCTCATGTTAACTTAGTACCCAACTTTGAAAATATTCCATAGAATATTCCAAGGTCATAAATGGGATTTTATCCTAATGACATTAAAAAAATTATTAAATTATTTTTATTGATAAATTACGTTTTCATGTATAAAAAATTTATAAATTATTAACAAGAGGGTTTTTATTATCTAAAAAATTCAAGATATTACATATATAGAGTTGATGAATTGTTATATGGATAAAGATATTTGGGATAAACTCGATAATATCATTGAATTTGAAACCATAGTAAAGGAAGAAGAGATACAAGTCTTTCATAACAAATTAAATGATGTGGAGTTGATATCTAATGAAAATATAGATGGTTTATATAATATTATTTCAGAAGTTATTGGTATTATACATGGAATTTTAAAGGAATTCAAAGACTCTTACACCAAGAATACAATCATTAGAAGATTACCTTTAAGTACAATTTGAAGTTATCAATACTTGTAGAGATGAACCTTGGAGAATTATATCTTGAAAACCTGAATAGGAAATTGGTTGTATACAAAATGAGGGTGAAGTTTGAAAATTATTTATAACACTCATTTAAAGAGATGTTACTTAAAGATATTTAGAACCAATAATTCCAGGAATTGGATGGTGAAGAATATTCATGTGATTAGTTTATACCACTTATTACAAGAGAACGTAAAAGTGTAAAATATAGATTTGAGGGTATATTACCCATAGAATTTTTTCATTTTGGAAAGGTTGGACATGTGGATACTAGATATCCAAAGAGGTTTGATAATGATAATGGTGATTTTGAATTCTCACAAAGATAGAATAAAAATATTTATTCAAGAAGAAACTTAAAATATAGAAATTCATGTGGAAAGAAGGTTTAGAGGAAATTTCTTGTTAAAAAAGAAGAATATAAAGCTGAGGAAGATCTACTTAAAGGTATTGAGATGGAATTTATTTTAGTTGAAGATTCTTGATGGCCTCCATGTATAAATTAAAAATTGCAGTAGAATAAAATGATCAACCAAAATGAGTTATGTATTTTCAAGTGGATTTTTATTGACCACTTCAAGATCTTGATTTAAACAAAAATACAAACAAAAAAATTAGTAGTTTTTTGAAGTAATATTCAAGAAATGTTGATGAAATTGAAGCTAAATTTTATCATCTTGAGATTATTGTGGAATAATATAAATAGAAACTTGTAAAATCTAAATATGTTGAAAATTTCAGATTAGAGATTGAGGAATAGAATAATATCTTTGATGATTTTAATTTGTATGTTAAGAAGAAAATTTTAAAAAAAGAAGAACCTGAAGGGAAAGTTTCATCCTTAAGAAAGAAGATCATATATATGATCAAAATTAAATGATTAAAGAAGAAACTTTATTTGGGAGGTTCTTAGACAATTTCTTGAAATAAAGAGAAGATCGAGGCATAAAACTGTTATAGGAAACTATTTGTTCACAAAAACCAAAAAATATATATAAAATTGTTCTTGGATTTGAAGGTGAAACATCAAAGCCAAATATGGTTAGTATGAAGAGCATAATGAAATAGATTAAGGTAGAAAGTTCTCATCCATTGAGGAATTATCAACAAAAAATAAAGTATGAAAAAGTGGTAGATATTTCAAGAGAAAGTGGAAATAAGATATTTCCACAAATGAAGTGTCAATTATATAGTTTCTTAGGACACATAATGACATATTACAAAGAAAATGAAATCTATCTAATAGGTGAAGCAACTGGGATTCAATAAAAGAGAGTTTATAAATAATATTTATACCAGAGGAGATTTTTTTCAATGGTTACTATTTTAACCACACAAACATTGTTCATGGAGTAGTTTATCAAAGGAATATTAAAAGTGAATATTATTATATTAATTAAATAAAAATGTATTAGAAATAAATTAACTCATTCCCCTTAAAGAACATGTTTTATCCTCTTAAATAAGAAGAGTTTGATTTGATGGTTTGTGATGAAAATAATGAGAAGATAAAAAAAGTCTCAATTCATTCTAGGATTTCATAGAAATAAATAAAGAAGACCGAGAAGGAAATCTGGGATGAAATTTCCTTGAAATTAAAAAATAATAGTAACACCTATATTTTAGATAGTGGGTGTTCTTAACACATGATTAGTAACATGAAATTATTGAAAAATGTGAAGGGAATCGTTGATAATATATTGAAATTTAGAAATGATGGTGCACTGAAGATAAAAGTAAGTGGAACAACCTAGTTGGAAAGATATGAGTTGAGAAACATTGATGTACTTTATGCCGATGGTTTATGATATAATTTACTAAGTGTTAATCAATTGTGTGACTCAGGTTTGGAGGTCATGTTCAATCTAAAGGGTTGTAGCATGAAAGGAAATTATATAAATTCTCTAATGTAATTATGGAGAACTAACATAATTCTATATCAGGTTGATTTTAGGGAGAACACTTTTCTTATCACTATTTAAGAATAAAACAACCTATGGAACTGGAGGCTCGACTACTTTAATCAATAAATTATAGAGAAATTATATAATTTAAAAACTTTAGTTGGTATTCTGTCAGAGAATAGAAACATAGAAAAATTATGTGATATGTGTATAAGAGTAAATAGGGATCAAAACTCGTGTCCTCTAAAGTAGAAGCATGCATTGAGTTTTCTAAATATAGTTCACATGGAATTTTGTTTCGTGATTGGTCATGTAGAAACATAATACGAGTGGAATTTCATTTTATTTTTTAATGATTATAATAGGATGGTATGTAAATTGTTTATGAGATCAAAATATGAAGTGATGGATTGCATAAAGAGAATCCATATAAGAAATTAAAATTAAATTGAAAGAACCTTGAAGATTAATTGATTAGATAACATAATTGAATATATATCTTATGAGGTTGAGAATTACCTTGAAAAAATGTACAAAACATGATGTATCATTGGTTATAACCCCTAAAAAATGGTTTTTAGGAGAGAAGAAACCATACATTGTACAACATTGAAAAGTTGTTGATAGAAAATGGAATCTCATGTCACTATTGTAAATAAGAAGCTCATGTGTCTGTTTACATTCAGAATAGAGCCTTACTCAGTTATAAAGTTCAAAAGACATCATATGAATTGTGTTAGGGAAGTATGACCTCATTGGATCTCCTTATAATGTTTGGAATAAAGTGTTTTATTCTAAATGAATAGGTTAGTAAAGGAAAGTGCAGTGATGTAGTGAAAGAAGGAATTTTCTAGGATAGTATATAATGATTAAATCCTATAAATGATTTGATAAAAAACTAAAAAATATAGTATAGTTCCATTATGTGAAGGTGATTTAGAATAAAGATAAATAAACTTATGTTTAATCTAGTTTTGAAGATGTATTTAAAGAATATGAAGAGATTTATACAGATTTGGGAGAATAAAAAAATATTCAAAATGATAATGATTCTATAATTGAATATACATATGAATAAAGTAATTAAATGACACAACTTGTGACTTAAGATAAAAATAAAAGTGTTCAAGTTTATCTGAGTAACATCATTGGAGATAAATATACCCCAACACACTCTCTAAGAATGAGAATATTAGAGCATACTGATCTATTATCTAAAGTTAAACCCACTTCATTTTGAGGAGGCAATGATGGAGGAATCATATCTGAAATCCATGAATGAAGAACTTTAATAGATCAATAAAAATCAGACATGGGATATTTTGGATTGGATAAAGAACCACAATGTGATTGGAAAAAAATGTATCATCAAGAACAAGTTGGATGAAAGCGGTTAAGTAATCTAGAATAAAGCAGGATTGGTTTGTAAAGGCTATACTTAGGTTGAAGGAGTTGATATCAAAGAAAAATGTACACCAATTTTCAAGAGTGGATTATATAAGTATATTATTATTAGTATTAGTCTAAATAAAATTTAAATTATTTCAAATGGATGTGAAGATTATTTGCTTCAATAGAGTCATAAATGAAGAAGTTTATATCTAGTATCCGGTTGGATTTTTCATTAGAGAAGATGAATATAAATCTTATAGGTTAAAGAAGATTTTTTAAGGAATAAATCAAGCACCAAATTCTTGGAAATCATGGTTATACTCTTATAACAAGAATCTATAATTCAAGAGAGGAGGGTTTGATCAAAACCTCTATGTGACGATATCAAAATATAGGTAGTTCATGCTGATGTTATATGTCAACGACATCATGTTTGGTGTAAATAAGAAAACATCCATTGAAAAATATTTTCTATTTATGGATTTTAAGTTTGAAATAAAATATAGGTGACTTTACATATTTTCTTAGTCTAAAAGTACATCAAGAAGATGGGTGTAAATTTATTTCATAGATGAAATATGCAAAGGAACAACTAATGATATCCAAAATAGAGAAATAAAATATATTTTCAACTATGATTATAGTTATAACTAAACTCAGAAATAATTAATACAAATAGAGAGTAGAATCAATTTTATATCAAATAATAATTGAGAGTTTTCACTATCTCATAGTAACTAGCCTGAACATATTCTATGCTATATGTTATGTAGCTGGATTTCAAAGCCATCCCCAAAAAGAATATCTTATGGTAGTAATAAGAATTATGAGGTATGTTCAAGGACTTATTAATCATGGTTTATTTTTTAAAGGTGGTAAAAACATTCTTTTAATTTCTTATTTGGATAAAAATTGGGATAAATATATTTTAGATTAAAAATACAAAAGTGTAGGAGCACTTTATATTTGTAGAAATTGGGTTAATAGGTTAACCAAGAAACATGTTGTGTTTCTTTAAGTATAATAGAATAAAAATTCATTTAATTCACAAAATCTTATACAAAATTAATTTAGATGAAGAAATATTTAGAGGATGTTGGTGAAACAATGAAAAAACTAATGAAAATTAAGTGTGATAATCAAAGTGCCATTTAACTAACAAAAAACTTGGTCCAAAACTATTTCATGAATCACATTTATATTTAGTAACATTTAATTCAATTGAAAGTGGATAAGTATATTTTCATGATGATTTTTTTTGTAAAACAATATCAAGTGGAGAATATCTTCACCATGACACTGAATACTTTTGTCTTTAAAATTCATTAGTTGAAAATTATATTTTGACCACTTTCCTTAAACTAAAAAGGTTTGTAAGTAACGCTCTCCCCATTGAAATAACTATTATATATTTGGATATTATTTGAACTATAGTTTTATATTCTATTTGGATGAATGAAGATAGGGGGAGATACTATCCATATGGTATTTTCAAAAGAGGAAGTTTATTTGAATGATATAGACATCATTAATGTATTTTACTGATTCTATTTTTTATACACTGAGATTTGGATCATGTAATTTCTGAGAATTAATTTAATTATTATTGGTAATTTTTCAAATATTATTTTATGGAACCATTTAATTTTTACTTTTAAAGAAAGAGAATAATATTAGTGGGTGAAGTTTGAATTATATCATTAAATTTAGGCAGAATCATAATTTCATTGGGAGTTTGAATACTATTAACAAGACTATTTTGGAAGTTTTTTCAGTTTGGTTTCTTTGGTTGACAACAAAAATTTTCTTACTTGGGTTGAAAACAAAATCCATAGAGGGATAATGTTGCAACCATAGGTTTAAGGTTGGATTTTTTCAAGGTTTTTGGTGTTAAATTTGATTGGGAGTTATTTTTATGGTTCTTTGAGTTTATCATGATGCGAGAGGATAACTGGAGTTTTTTTTATCGAAGTAAAAAAATTATTTATTGAAGGTGAATACTATTGAAGTTGAATATGGGTTTAATAGGAATACTTAATGCTTTGATACATTTATTCACGCTATGACCAGTGAAGTTTGAAATTTTCTAAATGCATGGAAGTTATTATGTGTGAAATTGAAACAAAAGATGAATATAAGGGTAATTTAATTTTTCATATGGTTAATAGAGTTTATCAAAATTTGGAGTTTTAAGCTCGAAAGGTTAGCTCATGTTATAACATAACTCTTTATGTTGGGAAGCTATTTGATTAAAAATCTAGTGTTACTGGAATGAATATGTTCATATTGTTGAACATATACTGCATCATAATGGTAATTTAGTAAGATTTTTATGAACCTTGAGAACATATTCTCATGTTGTGGAAAGTAACACCATTTTAAGAAGGGTGGCTAGGTTGATTTGAGTGTTTCTAGAGAACAATTTCTTATGATGAAGAATATATTTAAAACCGAAAATGTAGAGTAAGAAATTTTTAATAGTTATGGAATTTTGGGGATATCTATATTTTGAATGATCAGTTACGTCATAGTCATCTTAGTGAATGGATCTATACACCATGACCAATTTGTTCCACCGTGAAGAAGTAAACAAAAAATTCAGTGTTTCTTGAAAAAATAATACCCACATGATATGAAAGAATATTCACATAAAAAATAATTCATGAAGTTAGATATAACTATTAGAAACTACTTGATTATGACATGAATAAAATCATCATGTTTTGAATCTTGGAAACTTGGATGTTTAAACAGTAGTTCTGGATTGGATTTATCCGGTGAAAGTGGTAGTTATTATAACCTATGGAAACCACCCTTTTGAATTTAAATGGTGGGGATTAATTAGTAGAAGATCCAATGATTGAATTTAAATTATAAGTGGTTTATAATTTGTATTAGATTTTAATTTTAAATTATTATTTTTTTATTTTTTCCAGATAAGGTGGCTGTGTATAGAAACTAGAATAAAAAGTATAGAATACACACAATATGAAATGGAATGGTAGAAAATCACACAAAAAAATATAAAAGGAACTTGAAGATCTAGACATAGAGAATATGTAGAAGATATTATTTATCTATAATTTTAAAAGGTGTGATCATATTTAATTATCTTGCAGATCAAGTTTGGAAGAAGTGAAGTTTTATGAATATCCTTGAAGATTTAGTTTTAAAGAATTGAATATCATAGAGAACACCCTTACTGGATGTTGTCTTATCATTATTCATTTTTAACATTGGTTTAATGACATAAGATTCATTTATATTTTTATAAAACCTCTTGGAAGTAGTTAGTGAAATAAAGGAAGAGTTCGTTGACCCTGGTGAAGTGGTGAGCTCTTCCTAAACATTTAACCTGATACTAGTGATGTAGTGGTTAATCAAGAATATCAACATGTCATTGATATTTTCTCCTTGTATTATCCTTTTATAATTGAACCAAGTAAAAAAAGTGTGTTCATATCATTATTATTTCATTTGGTTGAGACTTGAAAATAGATTCAAGGTGTCTTTTCCAATTCAAAGACAAGATCCAATTGTTTCAAAAGAGAAAAGAAGGAATTTCAGTACACCATAAGTCACCTCCCTCTTAGGGTGTTCAATGAAACTACATGGTAAAAAAAAAGAAATTAACATCATCAGATATGATTGAAATGAGTATTTATTTACTTATATAACATTCCATCATAAAATAAAGGATGATCCATGAGTAATTAATTTCTCAATTACTCTTTATTTAATAATAGTATGTTACAACCTTTTTAAATCTATGATGTTTTATAACCAAATTTTTATTAATTCGTTTGAAGACTTAAATCCTTAATGAAAAACCTATTAAAATTATTTAATTCACCATTTAATGATGTGTAAACTGATAGGATTATAAATCATGTATAATAAAAAAGAAAGTTTTAGATAGTACAATTTCCCATATCGTACAATGTAATTTTTATATCATTCAATGAAGTATTATTTGCCTTATATCTCAATATACAACCCAAACACATCTTACAACCTAATATTGAAAATTTATGACATATATTTTTCAATAAATCACTAGGAATAAATAATCAAGAACCTTATAAATATTCATTATATATAGTTTTCATAATCTTATCCAAAATCCATTTGATAAGCCTATCATATTAACTCTATCTAACTTTGTACAAATATTTTGCACCAAAGTGATTCATGACCCTATGAAAATTTGTTAACATTAACAATGATTAAAAAATCTAAATTCATAACCATAAGAAAATGATTACCTAAAAAAATACAATGCTACTCAATTTTTAAACAGACTTAATGTGATATCCTCTAACCATGTATAACTCCATAAAAGAATGTATACCACATGTATCTACATACATCACACTTATACAAATAAAATAATTTCTTCTAAGAAACCTATACCATAATAAGACATGGAACATATCAATTCCATATATATATATTTACTCATTCTTTCATAATTATCTGAGTTAAATTGATCAAGGTAGATAAATACATCACATTCCATCCATCCAAGTAGTTTGATCACATCCCATGTCACTCAACTAGGTATGAAAATAAAATTCTTCAATATTACTAAATTAATGTCCCACATACCATACCCTTTATACAAGAGGAAAATAAAATCCTATATTGGTTAAGAAAAACCCTATGCATGTTTAATGATATACTTAACCACCCTATTATTATCCCAACCTAAATATTGGTGTAATATGAGTATCAAAGTATGAAAATATGTTTTATAACTAGTTAGCATTTGTAATTGGAGATTACTATGAAATTTTAACCCAAATTATATCAATAACATTATGTATGAAATTACATGTAGTATACTCAAGAAAGTTAGTCTATTCAACAAGTCACACTTACGTCCCATGATTAAACATTGTATATTCATATAATCAATTACTCACAACAATAATAACATATAATTATAACCCATTCCTTTATATTATGATCATATATTAAGGAAAATATTTTTAACTCTTAGGGGTAATTTATAATATTATATCACATATAAAATATTCACCATTTATATATGAATGATAATACAAAAATTACTATTAATTTTAAAATCAATATATATTTGTATATTACTAATACTTTCATCATATGAATAAATTTTCAGACACATATATAGATAAAACCATATACAATATAGCTACTTATACCACATATAATACTTAAATACTTTAAATATAATACATTTCTTTGATGTGCTGGTGGTGTTTTCAAGGGATATGACATTAAAATGTATCCAAATATATTGAAATATAAGTACATGAAGAATAATTAAATATAACTTCACTCTAAAATATTTAATGATATGATATATATGAATGGTGTGTTTGAATCTAATATTGAGATTGTTATACATTATCCTTAAATAGGCACAACCCTAAGTCCAATAATTAGCTTCTAAATCAAAAACACCCTTTTCTATATATGATGTTGTGATATACTCAAATTATATTCTAGAAAGAATGACTTCTAGAAACATTTCTATCTCATTGTATAACAGTTACATCATGAAACAAACTTTAACTGAAATATTTTATTAGTTAGGAAACTATCATTGATGTAACCCCTTAAAACTAGATCTTACTAACTTCCAAAGGCCAATAATACATATTTAGTTTTTATTAAGTACTTAAAGAATATTTTTGATAGAAATATAGTAACTTTAATTGAAATATGATTGGTATCTAGTAACTATGCTAAATGCATTAAAACTATTTATTAAGTACATAACATAGAAAACATGATCCTTCATATCACTCAGACAATGAAACATTGGAAAATATTTCTTCTTATAATGTTTCAAGAAAAAAATTTAAAACTTTATTATTATTTATGTTATCACTCGACTAAGAATCCTTTTCCAGGGTTATCTCTAATATCACTATATATAACATATAGGCCAATGTAACAAAGATTTTTTATCAATAAATATTCACTTTTTTTTATTTATAATGTGTAGTATTCCACTAAAATATAAAAGAAAAAGAGTATTATTCTAAACCTAAGTAGATTTTATACACAAACTTTTTCATAACACAAGCCAATATAGTTTAATGACATATTATAAAACTAGATCATCCTCTATATTAATAAAATTCACTAGTAGAGAATAAGTCTTTTATAATTAGTTATTTTTTATTTTTAATATCGATTATTTATAGATGTTAATTCCAGTGTCATTAATTTTTTTAATGTTGGTTATTTAAAACTATAATTTAACATAATTTATAATAGAAATTATTTATAAAATGACGTAAAAAAACTATAATAAATGTTGTAGTTTGTATGCTATATTTAGTTTTCATACTGATTATTTCATAACCAACCTAAAAAATATATTACTACATCAATTATTTTAATAATAGATGTGAAAAATAATCTATTTATTTTAAATCAGTTAAAAATATATAGCAGAATACTTACTCTAGACAAATACAAAAAATAAAAAAATATAAGTAAAACAAAATCCCATTTTAAGAAGTATCAATACATACAAATACACTGAACAAGAAATATACTTGAAAATAAATAAAATAAAGAGAACTTATTAAGGATTGTATTTACATTAAAAAATGAACACAAGTAGAATTTTATGTAAAATAAATACTCGTTGAGACTCAAATATTCCATGTGATATATGGTTTTGTGGAATTTTTAGATATACGTTTTTCATTGCTTGAAGTTCACTTCTGGACCACTATTTAAAAATAACTCTCTTTAAGAATCCAAGATTTTATTTCCATATGATTAAATATTTTACATATTATTCCTAACGTTTTCCCTTTAATAAGAATACTATAACTAATATCCATAACAATAACCAAAACATGGGATAAATGATCACAATATTTCATCACATGGAACTAAAATTTTGCTTCATCACTCAACTATGTCCATATTTTGTAGGGAAATTTATTTTCTTATAAAAATTCTAAACTAATATTTAAAAAATAAAAAACATTACATTTTAAATTTCACTAAATAATTTAAATCATTATTTTAGATCACAACCAATAAAATAACTTAATGTTAACTAGTTTCATGTATTTATTCCTATAATACATGAAAATGATTCGAAAGAAAAATAATTAAATAGATCTATGTAAATCATAATAAAAATATTAAATAACATGAGAAAAAATGTTTAAAATAAAAGTAAGCATACAAAATTAAATTCTCCTCCTCATACCACAACACCTCAAATAGGTTAAAATTTTTAACAACAAAAAATGAGAAACTTATAATTAATATTTTCAAAAAATTTAATTGAATTGATTAAACATAATATGATATGAATAAAAATATATTATTATAATGTGTAACATTTTCTTAATAATATAATAATAAAACAATCAACTTATTAATTATAAAAATATATAATATATAGATACCATTAATTGATCTCAATGTATTTTTGGACATAAAACATAAAATATTAAAATTTTAATTTAGACTACCTTGGTCCCATAAATTGAGTAAGGAGTTAGGGACTTAAAGGTGAATAGACAAATAAGTAGTGATTATGACGTTAAATAGAGACACTTGTGTAGGTGAACAAGGATAGATACGAGACCTCAAAATCCATTGAATCAGTGTCTAGAGGGTTTGGTGATTGAATAAAAATAGGGAGATAATAGATCGAAGAGGAAATCATATAGATAGATAGAGAGGGATGGAAGTAGTGTAATAAAAGAATTAAAATATTGGGTTGGGGGATATTAATTTATTTAGAAGGTTTTTTACATTGGTTATTATAATAACCAACATTAAAAACCAACAATAGGTAGTTTTCAAGTGAGTTATTAGAGTAACTAATGCTAATAATATATTTTTAATGTTTATTATTTATTAAATTGTGTTAAAAAATTATGATATATGTCATTTAATGCCAGTTTTTAAATTATAAACGTCCAAATTATGATGTGTAATATATTAATTTTACTAAGAATTTTATATTTATTAGACTTGAAATTCATAAGTCCAAATTTCTATACCTGGGTTCTTTATTTATATATCTATTCTCATGAATATACCATTTTAAGATATATACACTTTTTGTTTCAATGTGTTATTCAAACAATAACCCATCCACTTCTTGACAAATCCAAAAGATAATTATTTATCAAATTTATATATGTTTCATTTGAATAAACATTTCATACATATAATTTCCAAACCTAAATCCATGTAAAATGAAACCATGAACATTTTAAGACCATATATTATATATTGTATTTACAATACTTTAGATGAAATGTTATTTAATGTAAATTCAACCTAGACCTAAAAACTTCAAGGTCAAACTGATCAAAGTTTTAAACAATTCAATACTCTTTGAAATGATCATTAAAGTCTTAACATAAGTATTCAACACCTTTATTGCATAAATTTATCTTAATAATATTACCAATTTAATTATGTACATCATTTTATGTACCTTAAAATTTTCAAATGTTTCAATTTTGTAACCATTTGTTTTTTAATTTTTACATTTTTTCTACAACTCAAAATCTATTTTTTTTGTTTTTTTATTATACATTTAATTTGAATAAAGTGTATAAGAAAATAAAAAAACCCTGCCTAAGATATATCAATTTAGGTTTTGGTTAAAATTTATATTAATGGATGAATATAATAACTTACATGTTCCTATACACCACTAAATTTAGTTCTTTAATTATAATGACCTAAGATTTATGAGGTATGGATTTGATTTTTTTCCTCATTTTCATGTATTTTTACATGTTTTTATAGGTTAATGATGATTTATAAGAGGATAAGGTGATAAAATGATAGACTTGGAACACCACTAGAGTTAGTGGGACATGATAGGGTCCCATGAGAACCATGGTGGTCCCCCATTATGATTTTAGTGGGTGTGGAAATGAGGATGTAACATCATACTTCTACCAAAACCCTGGTAGAAGCCCTTAGGATACCAGTAACCAATAATAAGGTTAAGGGGGCTCTATAATAAATCTAATTAAAGGATAAATCCATGAATAAGTGTGGTGTATTTTAAGGATTTTGTGTTGAAAAATTATTAAATATCCACATACACTTCCCCTTCTATCCAACAACCATATAAGTTCTTAGCTACCTATATTCATCTTTAATTGAATATATCTTGAATTCTCAATTTATGGAGGATATGAGTATCGTATAACGAATTGATTTCCTAGGGGAAAGATCTATCCCGATCATACCTCATTGTTTTTATTTATTTATTTATGTTGTGTCATAATATCCCAAACCCCTATATTTTAGTTTTTTCTAGTTTATTTGATATTGGTAAATTATATATAAAGTAAAATATGGTCTTAAAAGAGTAACCATATATTGGTGAGGGGTTTTTTGTAACTATTGTTATATATTTTTTATACATGTTTCATGTGTCATGTGATATGTGAGTTTAGTAGAGCATATGCGAGAGAACCATAATAGAAACTAGGGTGTTTTTTATATGTCTCAGAAAACATGTGAGACCTTTTAGTGTCTTGATAGGCATAAGATATGTGTTACTTTGATTTTATATCCACTAAGTGACTACATTGAATTTATGATATTTGGATATAACTAAGTGAGGAAAAAACAGAGGGTTTCCTATTATGATATATTACTACTGAGTCTTTGAGAGGTTATATATGAATACGTGTGATTTTCTCCCCAAGAGTAGTGCTATTTGATGTAGGATAAGAGATGGTTCACCTAAAAATTATTTTAAATGCATATATTTCATATAATATATGGAAATTGAGTGTTATAATTCATATATTAAGTGGTTATTATAATGAAAATACTGTATCTAGGCATGAAAAAATAGAATTTATATTTATCTAGTGCAACTCAGTGGTTGGCTAGGGTTATATCTTAAGTAACCTTTTTTTTATCAATCACTCACTATTCATATTCACCTATTATATTTTGGGTTTTTAATATATTTAAACAATATTTAATGTTAGTTGTTTATGTTGTAGTGTGGATACCTAGAATTCAAAAAATCTAGAGAGAAACACAACTCTATGGAAGAATGTAATTAACCCCTAGGAGAAAATATTAGTATTCCATTATTTTTTTTGTTTTTGTTTTAATTATTTTAATTAATCAAATCAATATAAATCATCAGCCTACCTCCACTATTTTTTTTCGAAAATATAAACGTCTTTAAATACCTTCTAATCCATTATGATCCCAACTCCTTTAATAGTAAAGAATAAATTACACGACTTAATAGAGTACGTGCAGTTATCTTAAACCCAACTCCATCATATGTCGCTTGATATCATAAATAATTTTAATCCATCTTATGAAGGATAAGATAAGATAATTAAAGGATATAATATTTAATTGTGAAAGTAATAATCTAAATGAATTTGATAATCAAATGATAATCACCAACCCTATCTCACACCTTTTCACTTCCCATCATGAGAAATAATAAACAAATAATAATTTATTGTTAAGAAACTAAAAAGTATCCTAAACTACCCCAAGATCATGTACACATATTAGTTATATTACATAGAGGAGTTATATAATCACATAGTGGGATAAATAAAAGAAATAATAAGAGAGATAAATAATGAACTATGGTTTAATAAAATGTAAATGAAATTATATAATGGAAATAAAGAAGAAAAACCAACTCTAATCCCAATACCAGGAACTTGAAACACTTAAAAAAAGATAATAATCGATATAAATAGGAAGTAGTATGGATTAAATGAAACTTAAACATGTATGGGATATAGTTAAACATGGGAATGGTGTAGTGGTAAGATTATCCACAAAAAAGGTTCTATATTTACTCAATATAAATTCATAAAAATCATCTCAAAATATTGAACCAATTTACATATTAAAATATCCCATGATATTTTGTTTATTTATCCTATCTTGGATTAAAATCATGTTGTTAAAGAATATTAATAAGGTTAAATTAAATATACCGATGATTATACTTTTGTATGGGGATCTTGGATCACATGCCACAAAGCTTAGGGAAAATGATCAATGAATTTGATACATCTTCTAGACTTAAAGGGAATGCAGTGAGTGCCTGCGATTATGTTTCATAGAAAAGTATAATGTGTTGGGTGTTCATATAACATCATTTAAAAAATGGAAATATAGAAAGATAAATAGTTACAGAGTAACTAAAAGTGATATGCAATAGGGTTCTTAGTGCTTGGAATAATTCTATTTTGGAAAGTGTTTTAATATGACATGGATTTCAGAATTTGATGTTTGATCACATGGAAACCATGTTTTAATCTCATTTAGAAACACATATAGATAATTTATCCCTATAAATATCCTATCATGGATGTTTAATCAGAGTTTATACTCAGTGTAGGTGTTATTATATTGTAACCATATAAATTACGGAGTTTGGGAATTATATTTATATAAAATGGTGAATCTCTAAGTTAATATTATATAATGATTGGATACAGGGGTTTATTATGATGTGAGTACTGATGAAACCAGTTAATCTAATACAGTTCTTATAGAGTGAATGACTCTTATATATCCATCTCCCCATGAAATTTAATCTCATACAATGCCTGGAGCTCCCATTTAATCTCATAGTTTTCTAAATTCCAATTGAATCACGTGAAACTTAAATTCCAAGAAGGATTAATGTATCCACAAGAAAACTCATTAAAAACATCATTTAAAAGGTATGGACATTAACATAAAAATACCAAATAAAAATATAATCACTAAAAGTTAACATTTAAGATATTTTTTATAATAAACACCAAATTAAAATGATAAACTAAATATGTAATAATTTCCATTTAATTAGAAATTTAATGGGGATTAAATCATTTAATTACAAAGTAAAATTAATTGAAATATATTCTCTGTCATCTAGGTATAGGGTACATAGGGTTATTTAAAGACTGAGTTTTGATAGGGCAGTTGAGGGCTATATAAAATAACCATATTATGTCATGTTATTGTTTTATTATCCTGAACACTTTTTGTTTATGATATGTATCAACAAGACTTAAGGGAAAAATATTTATATATAAAGCATGTTATTCAGGGAATGTTCCCTTGGGCTGAATGAACATTATAACATTCTATCAGGTGGAAATTTTGAGATCTATATACATGTATATTAGCTTAAAATTTTAAGAATATTCCAAAGGTATGAATACAAGCATGATGACCTATTATTTTGATGGAATTATCAAGGAGGTGCATGATAAAACCATGATACCTATGAGTAAAATGAAATAGAGTAAAATATTTGTATACTAACTTATACACAGAGGGGACTAGTGGTAGTTATCTTGGTCTAGGGAGATGATACCACCATGATCTATATGATGTGTATGCTGAAATGATCATCCATCTTCACTGGAACTGGCTGAAGCAGGAAGTGTCAATCATTGAGGTGGCTTGATACATACATTATTATTTAAATTTGGTGACTTATTATGATTTTTACTACCTAACTAATATATCATAAAATCATTCACAATTATATTTTATTATCTTAGGGTCTCGATAGTGGTTCCTTATTGAGTTTTATACTCACACCCTGAATGTGAACTTCAGTAGATGTGAGGATTCATAGGTTATAACACATGTAAGGGTCAAAACCCTATGAAAAATGGTTTATAAAGTTTAGAATGATAGCGTATTGTGAGAAAGTGTCATGAAAGACTCCTTTGATGGATGGTATGTCTATGATGATTCCTTAATGTGGATAAGAAACCAATTATGGGAGTTTTCTCATGATATGCATTGATATTATGTGAAAATGGAATCATAAATATTGCTACAAAAATCATTTTTTTACATATATTATATTTATGGTTAGTGGGTTATATAGGATAACATAGTGATAATGATATATAACTCATTACGGCATGGGTTGAGTGTGTTAGAAAAGTAGTGGGATGTGTCTTTTTATTACTGTTTAAAATAAACTATGATATCGAGAATTGTGATAAAATTTTTCTGAGTTATGTTTTTGTAATTTTAGAGATATTCCCCCATGATGATGTGTTGTAGATTTATAGTAATTCATGGATAAGGACACTATTTTTTATATCAAATAACTTTTATTGATGATCAAATCATTTTAGTCTTGAAAAGAGTGATCCAGTAAATATAAAAAGGGATAACTTGAGGTGAATCCACCTTGGAAGATCTCACCTTGGTGTTCTAGATGTATCATCCACCAATTTTTTGGGGTAATACTAGACAAAAAATCATGTAGGATTAAATAAAGTGGATATAAATATATTTGATTATATTGGAACACTTTAAGAGATAAAGGTGAAGCTAACAACCTTTATGTTAGAGGGTTAAGAACAATAATGGTGGAATATCTTAGTTGTGGACAACATGCATGACAGATTATCTTGGGTAGATTTTGAATCCCAATTATTTGAGTAATTGTACCCATTGAAATTGATGAAATACCAGAATTATGAATTCAAATTTCTTAGAAACTGAGATATTTATATAATGGATTATGATAAACACTTCATAGGGGTTCTATAATTTTCTCCAATGCTAATAGAAAGTGAGTCCATGAAGCTTGATGTTTTGAGACAGGATTTAAGATTTTGATTATAATATATATTAAGTTTTTTAGTTTGATGAATTATATATATATATATATATATAATAATGATCTCATTTCAAATAATCCCCTTATTGAGGCTTGATTATAAAATTAGATGATTATATTTGGAGGCTCTTGGAGTCGATTCTCAAATAGTATGAAGATTATATTTGAGATCATATGCGAAAGTGTAATGTGGTAGGGTGGTTTAAAAAAATATCATGGAGTATGAAAAAATAAATCCAAACATAATGTTTAGAGTATAATATAGTGGGGGAATACATGTTTTCTCTAAAAAGAGGTCCTAAATCACATTGTCACACATATTTAAAAGGGGTTTTGATGTGATTTTTTGAGGAAATAAGAGAAGATATTTAAATAAGTCAAGGATATAAAAAATGGAATAGTAATAAGGATGAGTTTAGATTCCAAGTTTCTATACCATACTTCTCTTATAAATGTTTAATTCTTATTTGATTATTTACTAATGTGAGAGTATATAATCACTTATCTCTCACCTTAAGTTGATAGTTAATGTGAATATTGATTAAGAAATGATCAATGTAGAATAATAATATTTCTTATATGAATGGGAAGATATAGAATTTTTTTGATGACATATCAATAATAAACTATCCTTTAATCATTTAAGAAACTCCAAATAATGAGAAGTTATTCCTATATAATTAAAGAATAATTCACCACCTTCCACTCATGTGTCATTAATCTAAAGACACTTCACCAACAAACCATGTTTATTCCAATATATCTAAGAAATATTAAATAGAGGGGGAATTAAAAATTTTAACCTAAGTAGTTAATAATACACAAATATAATAAAATGATTACAATTCACATCTAAAATAATAACCTATTACAAAAAATGGAAATGAATTAATAGAAAAATAATTTTATTAAGAATAAATATACCTAAATATACAAATTCTCTCCTCCCCACCATTACTATCATAAAAAGTGCTTTATCCATCTATGTGAATGATCATGTTCATGAAATGTCTAAGAAAAAGCATAAAATACACTATAAATTATCCCCAAACAAAAGAAAACTTTTTTTGATCATGTACTCAAGATATTTAAATAAATTCTTTATCTTATTTTTTTTGTGATAACTCTATGTGTAGTGATTTTTTTGGGATTACTTTTACATGGATTTTGAAAATTTCCTTAAAGATTTTGAGTTCCCTGAAAATATGAACTTTTTAATTCTTTCTTCCCTAGACCAGATGATAGTTTTCCTTCAAATATCCTTTATTCCTATTTTTGGTTAGAAATTATTGCATAAAAATTACATCATGATATATTTATCATTCATGGCCTCCATAAGGTATTGGGATGATATCTAATATCTATATCTTAATACACTTAAAGATATTTATTTTCACATGATATGCATAGTTTGATGTCAAGATATTTTATCTTACATAACTTAGATTTTATCATACATATCCATTTATATCTCAAATTTATTCTAAATTAACTCCAATTTAAACTCTTATAGCCTTTTAAAATGTCAAATTATTCTCACATAAACTCAATTTAATATTACTTATCTCCTAATTCATCTAGGTTAATCTGATGTTGTTAAATTTTAGTCCTTTTAAACATCCATTTATTCTTCCTTATCATATGTTTATTATTCTATATATTACACTTTATATATTATAACTTAGGAATATTTTTATGTAGACTTGAAAATTACTCAATTATTCTTCCATAATTTTTGTAATTATTAGATTTAATATCTTACAGAGTTAATTTTTCATATAAGTTAAATAATATTGGATTTATATTTTATAACATTTACTTATACTCTTAATTTTCTTCCATTATTCATAATTATAAAATCCTCATGTGTTATTTACAAAATTTGAATCCAGACTTTTTATACTTATTGATATCTTTATTTGACCTTCTAAAACACACTTTATGGAAGTTTTTCAGATATAGTATCCACAATATTAATTCCATGCATCCAAGAAATTTTATGACTTAATCTCATATAGATAGTTTAGTTGAAGAGTTACACTTACATATATGGTGAGTTATTTATATACAACTTATATTTTTCTTGTTTATTCCTACATGGCTAAGGGTTTATTCTAATATAAGAAATTAATTTGGATTTATCATTATTTTCATTGACACTCTTTCCACACAGCTTCATCCAAATTCTATTTTGACTTGAAAATAAAAAATAAAATTATTATAAATAATTGTACATTAATTTATTCTATAAATTAAAAAATCCAATTAAATTCACAAAATTTTCTATTTCAACTGATATTTTATAAAATCCAATGAATTTTTCTTTTAATCCCACAACTTGCTAAAAATTAGTTAATTAATAAATGTGAGGGAACAAAATGAATTAAATACCAGTAAAATATAAGGTATTAGGTTCCTATTTCAATTTCTCCAAACTTAAACCCTTTCTATCCTAGATGAGTGAACATCAAGAATATTAGCCATAAAAAATTAAATAACATAATCCAAAGTTATTTCCCCCCTAAAAAACATATTAATTAAGCTTATCATGCCTCCTTAATGTTATATATTAAATTTTATCCATGGGAAAACTTTAATTTATTTTCAATTATTACATCCTCCCATGTTTATTTATGCCTATATTCTTAGAAATATCTCTCTCCATATAAAATATGATTTTGAGAAAATTTTTTCCCAATAAAAACTAATATAGGGGTCAATATAGGCTTTATATATTTCTAAATATCTACCCAATGAGTCATGTACTTGTGTTTATCATAAGGTATTTCCAAGGTTATTTTATGTTTAAGGGTTAGTGGGTTCAGATGTTAAAAACATCAAAGGTAGAATAATGTGGTTTGGATTTAAGTTAATTAAAATGAATGATTCATAGTTTATACTCAATAGTGGTATCCTAATTCACTCCCCATTGAAAATACTCACCTCTAAAATCCTTTGTATTATCATCCATAGAAATAAATATTTATTCTCTCTTATTAATTTAATATTTTTTTCATTACTTTCTTTCAATTCTACATACATTTTAAATATCAAAGATAAAGAGGAATTTTGAACTTCAAATAGTCATGTGATATCAATTAAGTAATTTTGAGGTACATTTTCACTTATATATTTCCCACACTTGACATTTCCCCCATATTTGTTTACAAAATATTTTTTCCCAATACTTTATTTTAGCTATGATTATGCATTTACTTCTAGATTTGGGCGGTTTGTGATTTCAGTATTATAATGTGACTACATAACAAGTATTTTCATAAATTATATGGGCTTATTGAAGATTCAGATGTCATGGTAGGTTTCAATAGAATTTCTTTGTGAAAATAATTTTATAAAAATAAATAATTCCTTAATTATTTCCAAAACAAGTTCCTGAATTATCCAAGGTTTTGACTAAAGTTTAGAAAAAATTATAGTTATTAAAGAAGGGATTGTTTCTCTCATGAATTGAGGGAATTATAAATAATATTAAAAAAATGGTTTAGAATCCTCCCAAGTAATTGATTTAAATAATTGATATTATTTCATGGAATGAGATTCAAAAATTATTAGTATTTTTATGATTTTACCACACTTTGAATCCAGAACTTAGTTTATTTAAAGATTTATTTGTGTTGAGTTACTTGGTGTTAATTTAGTTTGTAAAAGTTTAACATAGTTTTCAAACTTAAAATTACATTTAATTTGATCTAAAATGTTTCAATAACTCAAATAAATTAAACAAAAACACAAAAAAGAGAAAAATAAAAAAAATAAAAAAAATAAAAAATTAAATTCCTAAAACTACAAAGGTTTACTTTCCCCACACTTGAATTATAAAGAGTCCTCTATGACTTCGAATATGTATGAAAAAAATTATAATATTTAAAAATAGGGAATCAATCAATAATATTAAGGAAATATAAAATTTGATAGCTTCATTAGTAGAAGGATGGGAGGAGTGTAACCTCCCCCATTAGTGTTTCCAATAGATGTCTAGAATACTTCTTCAATATCTAGCCACGAAAAGTGAATGATTTTTTATCCTTATTTTTTATGTTCTCAACAATAAAGGGGTAAAAATTAATAATTTTATGTGGGACTTCCCATATAGAATAAAATTTACACAAAATTAATTTCAATTATGAATTATTGTGAAGTAGTTTTTATCATGGGTGAAAATTTATTTATTGGATTAGCTCGTCATGAACCACTTTTGTTATTTTAATCTAAATCATGTAATTAATGAATTTTTTTCTTATTTATTCAAGATATTATATTTGAAATTTCCTTTGGTTTCTAGCCTTTTCAAAATCCAAATTAATCTCTTTGACTTCCTAATAAGATTTGTTTTCTAGCTCCAAAGATATATGATATTTTCCCCATAGATCAACTGGTCGAGGCTTATTTAAATTTCAATATTTTAATATATTCTATAATCCCACAAGGTTTCTTCAAACCTTTGTCTCCAATCCTAATAATTTCTATTGGTAGTATTTTCTATAAGTCCCTTTACTTCCTTATTAGAAACTTCAACTTGTCCATTTTCTTACGGGTGGTAAGGGATCACTATTTTACTAGCCACTCTATATCTCTTAATTAAAGATTCCATGATTTTATTAAAAAATATAATTCCTTGATCATTGATGATTTATCTTTGGATTTAAAATATAAAAAATATACTAGTCTTGGTAAATGCACAAAAATCAGATGTGTTTAGTGGCCTTGGATTCCACCCATTTTAAAACATAATCTATATATAGAAAAAAGTAATAATATGTAAAAGGAATGGGAAATGGTCGCATAAATTCTATAATTCATACTTAAAATATTTCAAAAATATCCATTATACTTTAAGGAATTTATTTACTTTTAGATATATCTACAATGAATTTTTATTTCTTATATTTTTAACCGAATTAATGGGAATATTTAAATAATATAGGCTAATGTATACTAGCCTATAATACTTTACTAGAATTACTTTGAGGTAAAAAGTGTCTTCTATAGGATAAGGTGTGAAAAAATTTGAGTACACATGGAACATAGGTAGATATATTTCAATTATTTAGTTATTATTAATTTTATAGTGATATGGTCCATCCCATACATAAAATTTTGAATAAGCTTTAAGCCTTGTAATATGGTGTTGGTTTAGGTATGAGGGAAATTTATAAGTAATAATAAATTTTACTGTATCCATATACCATCATACATATCATATAACCAAATATAGTTTTTTCTCCTATTATTAATTCATTAAATGATTTTTTCTAGAATTTATACCTTGGCTGTGTGAGGTAGCTTATTCTTGTGATATTCCACTTGATTTTCAGTTCCTTTCTTATTATTTATCTCCACATAATACTTATTATAAGACCCCAGCCTTAAACCTTACTTAATATTGAATTAAATGAATAATTCACATTGAGGATCTTTTCAGGTTTAGAGTTTTAGAGAATTAGGACATAAATATTACATCTCAAAAGATTACAAAGTAGAAACTTCTACTAAGTTTCCATAAAATAAAAACTCTTAAAAAGAAACATGTCTAGTCCCATGTTTTAGATAGCATGTCTTTCATTGATCCCATACTTGACCCTATTCCACATTATGTCGTGTGAAAAAAAAATTCAAAAAAACTAGGGGTGAGCATAAAAAACTCAGAAAGGGATACACAAAGAATGAAAATTGTTAGTTTTTCAAAGCAACAAGTAAACCATGTATAGTTTATCAAAGTAATACCTTTCACCTTTAGGAAGTAGTAAAAATTGTTCACTGAATAAAATATCATTACTTACCCTTTTGTAACCAAAAGATTACCATAAAACCCATATAAAGAACACATAACATATAAAGGTAACTTGGGACATAAACATAATTAAATGGAATAACCATACGGTCGACTTCCACACATACTTAATGGAATAGCCATACGGCCGACTTCCATACCCAATGCATTGGAGGTTATAACGTAACCACCCATCCTGGTATTCACGGCACCACCCATCATATGGTTTATCACGTAACCACCCGTAAAATGTCCAAGTACCATAATTACACATAAAATATTGAAAATATAAACATTTCAATAACAACATTTAATTTTCAATTACAATAAGTAATTCCAAGATATTGAATTAATCAATCCATTTTCAAAAACCATTTAAAAGAGATTTTTGAAGCAAAGTGTCCTATACCACTTTGAAGATTTTAATGGAATTACAATTTTAAAACATTAATTTCCATATAAATAAAATACTGAAAACCATTTTTAAAACATGGACATTAAATATAAAGATTTAGAATAATAAATATTTAAAACATTTAAAATGATATTTTTTGTTAAAGAGTTTTTAACAAAATGAGAGACTCTTGAATATAAATAATTTCGGAATAACATTTAATCCGAATTTTATAATATCATGAGAATAATGGGATTCATGATAAAATATTTCAAAGGTCAGTATACACACCATATAAGATTGAATTGGTGCACAACAAAAATTAAGTCTCAATGGAAATGTAAATTGATATGGAATCCATTATAAAGATGGTATCCTTAAATTAGGGATAAATCTATCACATAATTATGTGTGAGAAATACAAATACACCCAATATAAGTGAATATTAAGTGTGAAAAAATAAGAGGTCATTCAAACATATTCATAGGATGACATGTTCAAGAAGTACAAGTTCAACCCAAAGAAATCAAAGTTAAGTTAAGATGTTCACTTGTAAAAATTCGACAGCCTTACGGGGTCACTTCAAAATTCAGAAAATTAGTCGATGAGAGAGTGAATGGAATCTCATCACTTGGACATAAACTTTACATAAATAAGGATATAGAAGAACATATCTCAACATAATAAGATGTAAATTAAAAGACATAACAAAATAAGTCTTTAAAAAAGAGGAGGGTGAAAGGTTCCCTTACCGACTTGGAAAACTTTCGAAACGTAGACCCCATTGAAGAAGTGTCATACAATGAATATGTAAATACCCATAAATGGAATTATATTAAAAAAGGAGTATAATAATGGGCAGTACATACACCACTCAAAGGAAATTGTGGCAAATGTAGCATAAATCTCATGGGAATAAAAGTGAGATGAAAAATCCCTTACGAAAACTCGGCAGCCTAACGACACCACTTAAAACTTCCAAAAATTGATTGATGAGATCAAATAGAGTATCCCATCATATTACAATAAAATTTACAGCAAGAGTAATATAAAAGAAAATCCCCCATCATAAAAAATAGGAGCTTAAAGGAAGTGACATAAATGAGAGTACTTAAAAAGAAAGAGAGAGGTTAGATATCTTACGAAAATTCGGCAGCCTAACGACGCCACTCAAAACTTCCAAAATGGATTGATGAGAGAAAATATGGTCTCTCACCATATGAACATAAAAATTAAAGTAGGAGTAATATAAAATAACATCCCAATCATAAGAAATATGAGCTTAAAAGTAATGACATAAAAGAGTGTACTTAAAAAGAAAGAGCGGAGTAGGATCCCTTACCTCGTGTCCGACATGACTCGATCGTTCTTTAATCTCCTGAATAATAAAATTTGGTCAATTTATAATTTATCAAGTACCTAATTTAAAGATTATTATTCAGTTAATATCACATATCATAATTTTATAATAATTGGTTAATAAAGTGAGTTCATATCAGACGTTTTTGTCGATGTTCGGTACATGAGTAAAAATTGAACTTGTTGGAAAATAATTTTCCATGTAGTTATAGGTATATCATATCCAGAATAGTATTGATGTTTTATTTATCATATATATCCAGTATATATTCATTTTATACTATTACATAGCATTTGGAGATAAAAAATTAAAAGCACCGTTCATGGAGATGGTAGGCCGTACGTACGCATGAACGCTACTTTCATTTTTTGTCATATTAATGGAATTAAAACAAAATGGGAGATATATATATTATAATTCCAGAATGATATCCATCATTTAGATGTAATATATTACATATATATCCATTATATATATGTACTTATAATATTACATAACATTTGGAGATAAGAAATGAAATGTACCGTTCATGGAGATGGTAAGCCGTACGTACGCATGAACGCTACTTTCATTTCTATGTCATATTAATGGAATTAAAACCAAATGAGAGGTATGTATATTTTAATTCCAGAATTATATTCATCATTTATATGTAACATAAATAATATATAATAACTTTAAATCCATCCTTTATACATCCCACATATGGCATTAACGAATCAAATCACTTTGAGGGGGGGGGGTAGTCTGCACTTCATAAAATGAAATTATCGTGTTTACCCACAATGGAAACCATAAAGGTATGAAACAAAAGAAAAATACAGAAGCTTAAGTAAAAAATAAACATAGTATATATCATATATAAATATAGTGACATCTTAATGGACACCTTTTAAGGTGTTATACGAGTGTTGAACAATCATCGTTTCGCGAGGTAGAAATTCGCCATCCACAGAAACAATATGTTCTTTAACCATTAGATATAGGTGTGTGTAAGTGTAGCTCGAATTATTCTTATAATAACATCCTAGTATATTTAAGATACTGGAGTTTTTACAAAAGAAAAGAATAAAAAGAGTTTAGGGGGTTGGAGAAGCAAAATAAAACAAAAGAACACAAGAGAAGACACTACCTTTAAATCGGGTAACTCTTTTTGATTTGAGCTCAAAGGATTCCTTGGAAAGGATTCTTCCCAAAGGTGAGGCTTCAATGATGAATAGAGGGATGTGGAGAGATGAAATGGTCAGGGGTTGGACGAGCCAAAGGCTTGAGAGGTGTGGGTAAGGTGGTAGAGGTGGGGGCCTTTTATAAGAGAAAAAGAGGGGCACTCTTGGAAAGTTATAAAATATTACTTTATTATAAAACGATTTTCGGATTTTAAAGGTCCCAAAAGGATATATTTATAGGATAATGTGATAAGGTTTCTAAATACACCCATCCAATAGGTTAGTGACAAGTGTAGGTATTATATTTTACATTATCTTTTCATTTTATTCAAATCGTTAAATAATGAGGTAATCGCTGCATCATTATGGTGTCATAAATAATTTAATTTATTTAATGTATAAAAATTATAAAAAAATATCATGATGTATTACATCTTTTTATATTTCTAATTAATATTTATAGTCCAAAATATGACTTTTATAACCCCATCTAAAAATTGTTTTAGTAAAACAACTCGTGTTTGTGACATTTTAATTTTAACTTTAAATAAAAAGATATTTATGTCATTTTCCAACCAAAGTGGATCCATGGGGTCCCCAAGTTGACCCATGTATTTTTTTGGTCGGCAATGAAACATCCAATGAGGTTAGGACATGTGTCTAGGTCATTTCATATTATTAATACATTATTTTTACTTAAATTACACTAATTACCTCTAATCGCGATTAATAAACTTAAAAGTTACTATTCACCAAAAAAATTATTTTAATCCCATTGAACCACATTTTACTTCTTAATGACAACCATGTATGTCAGATTTTTGAAATTCAAATCACAGAAGTGGTAAAGTTTCATTTAAACGAAAAATTAGTTTCTTCAACTACCACTTAGTGGTTTCACTATTCATCAAAAATTGAAGTTTTTCAGAAAATTACCAAAAATTCACCCTATGCTATATCTGATATTCTGAATTCAAAAATGATTTCTATTTTAAAAAATTCAAAACATATAAGTTAAATTATTTAATTTAATAATAAATTCCCGCTGTCAGAGCAAATAGCGTGTTTTTATGAAACAATAAGTATCATAAGATTGACACTAGTTTAAGTCCAATTTCAAGATGAAATTAATTCCAATGACCACTATTGGATTAAATGGTAAAAATATATTCTAATTTCACTTTGAAACCAATTCAAAAGATAATATAATCATATAAATAAATTATATTAAAAATAGGTTTTGAATTAAAATACAACATTTTTCACTATTCATTAAAAAATGAACATTATCGGAAAAATACCAAAAATTTACACAAAGTAAATTTTGATGTCCTGATTCTAAAGAAGAATTTTATTTTGTCAAATATAACACATAAAATTGTCAAAAATTGTATTTAAAATATGTTTGTCATCAAAAGTCGGTTAATCGACCTTTTAAAGAATATTATAATGTTTACGCTTAAAATTGGATTCGTTCCCATTTTTAATCCTCTAACATTTATTTTAAAAAGTAAAAATATTTGACAAACATATATAATCATTTTTTAGTTAGTTCTGTCCATTCCCACCATTACAACAGCTAGACGTTAACTACAATTTAAAATAATATTATTTTATTATTAGAGTGCAACGTAAGATTTCCAAGAAACTCATTGTTGCGTATTGGGTATGCCATCGAGCATAGCGTCCCATTTAAAGTTATATTAATATTTTATTCACAAATATAGATAAATGTGAAAATTTCATATTATTTATTTACCTGGGGTGTTACATCCTTCCCCCCTTTTGGGAATTGCGTCCTCGAAATTTTAAAATTGGGCTTGGAAACTTCATTGAAAATCCCACATCGGAACAAGAGTCAGTAAAACAATCACTTTAAAATAAAGAAAGGGAAGTACAAAGGTCACCCGAGTTAACCCATACTAGGATTCCAAGTATGAAAATATGGACATGGAGGAAAAAAACAAAGGGTCATGTTCTGAGGGAGAGTGATAGTAAACATGTCTAGGAGAAAGTTAACCATAAGAAAATCACAAACTTGTGATGAGTTAAATGGTATTTTATTCCTCAGTAGAAAAAGATAACAAACGACATTTTTGTTTTAAGTTACTCTTCATTGAGGAATTTATTTTTGAGCTTAACTAAATCATAATGAAACATACTTACCTGTCACGTAGACTTTCAACTTTTACTAGATTCTTTAATCAAACTGATATTTTCTCCAAAAGACGTGTATTTAGGAAGACTTGTTCGCATTAAGAGTACTATAATCAACTTCTTGAGAATCACCTAATCCAAAAAAGAGAACTATATATTTCCCATGTCTTTAGACAAAATCCAAAACCAAAATTGTTAGTATGAGATCAGATAATCCACAAAAGTATAATCCTTTATAAAAAGAAAATCCATTCTTAATCTCTAAAATTTTTCCAAAAAAACCCAAAGTTCAACGAAGACCATTCGATAAACAATTGTCCATAAAATTCACCAAATTAAGATTGAAACCCAAATATTTGAAAGATTTAATCACATAGTCTTCCAAGGTACAAATTAACTTTTATCTCCAAATAACATCAGTTGCTCTTAAATTCTCATATTGAAAAGTAATTAACCTAATCACATATCCTCCATGATAGGTTAATCATTTCCATAGATAACCCAAAATTAACTTACTATTGATTCCTAAAATCATCTAACTAAAAAGAATTAGTCAAACTAACCAGGGAATTCACGTAGTCCAGTGGTAGGCGATAAATACCAGTCGCACTTTGGTTGTGGGTTCGATTCCCGCAGCTTTGTCCGACGCGACGGGTTGTCACACGGTCTGTGTGTCGTCCTTTTTCCAAAACTATATAATTCTTAAAACATCCCCCAAAACGAGATAAAATATTCAAAAATAATCATAACATATTTTAACCTCATTTTTATCTCATGTCTTTCATTTTCCATCATAACATATAATAACCCATAATTACCTCAAATATATGGATCATATAAACCCTAAAGGTTACCTTTATAATTATTACCTGAACTTCCACATCGATTGGTCATATCGTACATGATGCATTACAGAACATACCAAGGTTCAAGTGGTTGATCATGAATCCTTGATAATTGGTTTAAAACAACCACGAGTTTCCTCATTGAATCCCCCATTTCATCCAGTCTCTTAATCAGAGAACCACCAAAGTTTACTTCAAACCTATTGTCACTTTGGTGCCTTCTAGATCCATCCATTCACTAAAAACAGAAATTTCAGTGTGAGTATATCAAAAAAACTATCATGTACTAATGAGGAATATAAACACTAAGATATAATTACTCATTCACTTTATCTAAAACTAGGACTCTTTCTGAAATCCTAACCATTATGGTAATGTCACTTATGCTTAAAGAATACCCTAACCTCTAAAGTTATCTAAACCGACCTTTGATACCAACTATAAGGCCCCAGCCTTAAAACCTTACTTAATATTGAATTAAATGAATAATTCACATTGAGGATCTTTTCAGGTTTAGAGTTTTAGAGAATTAGGACATAAATATTACATCTCAAAAGATTACAAAGTAGAAACTTCTACTAAGTTTCCATAAAATAAAAAATCTTAAAAAGAAACATGTCTAGTCCCATGTTTTAGATAGCATGTCTTTCCTTGATCCCATCCTTGACCCTATTCCACATTATGTCCTGTGAAAAAAAATTCAAAAAAACTTGGGGTGAGCATAAAAAACTCAGCAAGGGATACACAAAGAATGAAAACTGTTAGTTTTGCAAAGCAACAAGTAAACCATATATAGTTTATCAAAGTAATACCATTCACCTTTAGGAAGTAGTAAAAACTGTTAACTGAATAAAATATCATTACTTACCCTTTTGTAACCAAAATATTACCATAAAAACCATATAAAGAACACATAACATATAAAGGTAACTTGGGACATAAACATAATTAAATGGAATAACCATACGGTCGACTTCCACACATACTTAATGGAATAGCCATATGGCCGACTTCCATACCCAATGCAATGGAGGTTATAACGTAACCACCCGTCCTGATATTCATGGCACCACCCGTCATATGGTTTATCACGTAACCACCTGTAAAATTTCCAAGTACCATAATTAAACATAAAATATTGAAAATATAAACATTTCAATAACAACATTTAATTTTCAATTACAATAAGTAATTCCAATATATTGAATTAATCAATCGATTTTCAAAAACCATTTAAAAGAGATTTTTGAATCAAAGTGTCCTATACCAATTTGAAGATTTTAATGGAATTAAAATTTTAAAACATTAATTTCCATATAAATAAAATACTGAAAACCATTTTTAAAACATGGACATTAAAGATAAAGATTTAGAATAATAAATCTTTAAAACATTTAAAACGATATTTTTTGTAAAAGAGTTTTTAACAAAATGAGAGACTCTTGAATAGAAATAATTGCGGAATAACATTTAATCCGAATTTTATAATATCATGAGAATAAAGGGATTCATGATAAAATATTTCAAAGGTCAGTATACACACCATATAAGAGTGAATTGGTGCATAACAACAATGAAGTCTCAATGGAAATGTAAATTGAGATGGAATCCATTATAAAGATGGTATCCTTAAATTAAGGATAAATCTATCAAATAATTATGTGTGAGAAATAAAAATACACCCAATATAAGTGGATATTAAGTTTGAAAAAATCAGAGGTCATTCACACATATTAATAGGATTACATGTTCAAGAATTACAAGTTGAACCCAAAGAAATCGAAATTGGGTTAAGATGTTCACTTGTAAAAATTCGACAGCCTTACGGCGCCACTTCAAAATTCAGAAAATTTTTCGATGAGAGAGTGAATGGTATCTCATCACTTGGACATAAACTTTACATCAATAAGGATATATAAGAACATATCTCGACATAATAATATGTAAATTAAATGACATAACAAAATAAGTCTTTAAAAAAGAGGAGGGTGAAAGGTTCCCTTACCGACTTGGGTAACTTTCGAAACGTACACCCCATTGAAGAAGTGTCATAAAATGAATATGTAAATACCCATAAATGGAATTATATTAAAAAATGAGTATAATAATGGGCATTACATACACCACTCAAAGTAAATTGTGGAAAATGTAGCATAAATCTCATGGGAATAAAAGTGAGATGAAAAATCCCTTACGAAAACTCGGCAGCCTAATGGCGCCACTTAAAACTTACAAAAATGGATTGATGAGATCAAATAGAGTATCCCATCATATTAAAATAAAATTTACAGAAAGAGTAATATAAAAGAAAATCCCCCATCATAAAAAATAGGAGCTTAAAGGAAGTGACATAAATGAGAGTACTTAAAAAGAAAGAGAGAGGTTAGATCTCTTACGAAAATTCGGCAGCCTAACGGCGCCACTCAAAACTTCCAAAATGGATTGATGAGAGAAAATAGGGTATCTCACCATATGAACATAAAAATTACAGTAGGAGTAATATAAAATAACATCACAATCATAAGAAATATGAGCTTAAAAGGAATGACATAAAAGAGTGTACTTAAAAAGAAAGAGCGGAGTAGGATCCCTTACCACGTGTCCGACATGACTCGATCGTTCTTTAATCTCCTGAATAATAAAATTTGGCCAATTTATAATTTATTAAGTACATAATTTAAATATTATTATTCAGTTAATATCACATATCATAATTTTATAATAATTGGTTAATAAAGTGAGTTCATATCAGACGTTTTTGTCGATGTTCAGTACATGAGTAAAAATTGAACTTATTGGAAAAGAATTTTCCATGTAGTTATAGGTAAATCATATCCAGAATAGTATTGATGTTTTAAATATCATATATATCCAGTATATATTTATTTTATACTATTCCATATCATTTGGAGATAAAAAATTAAAAGCACCGTTCATGGAGACGGTAGGCCGTATGTACGCATGAACGCTACTTTCATTTTTTGTCATATTAATAGAATTAAAAAAAGGGAGATATATATATTATAATTCCAGAATGATATCCATAATTTAGATGTAATATATTATGTATATATCCTTTATATATATGTACTTATAATAGTACATAACATTTGGAGATAAGAAATGAAATGTACCATTCATGGAGACGGTAAGCCGTACGTACGCATGAACGCTACTTTCATTTCTATGTCATATTAATGGAATTAAAACCAAATGAGAGGTACGTATATTTTAATTCCAGAATTATATTCATCATTTATATGTAACATACATAATATATAATAACTTTAAATCCATCCTTTATACATCCCACATATGGCATTAACGAAGCAAATCACTTTGAGGGGGCGGTAGTCCGCACTTTCTAAAATGAAATTATCGTGTTTACCCACAATGGAAACCATAAAGGTATGCCACAAAAGAAAAATATAGAAGCTTAAGAAAAACATAAACATAGTATATATCATATATAAATATAGTGACATCTTAATGGCCAACTTTTAAGGTGTTATATGAGTGTTGAACAATCATCGTTTCGTGAGGTAGACATTCGCCATCCACAGAAACAATATGTTCTTTAACCATTAGATGTAGGTGTGTGTAAGTGTAGGTCTAATTATTCTTATAATAACATACTAGTATATTGAAGATACTGTATTTGTTACAAAAGAAAAGAATAAAAAGAGTTTAGGGGGTTGGAGAAGCAAAATAAAACAAAAGAACACAAGAGAAGACACTACCTTTAAATCGGGTAACTCTTTTTGATTTGAGCTCAAAGGCTTCCTTGGAAAGGATTATTCCCAAAGGTTAGGCTTCAATTATGAATAGAGGGATGTGTAGAGATTAAATTGTCAGGGGTTGGCCGAGCTAAAGGCTTGAGAGGTGTGGGTAAGGTGGTAGAGGTGGGTGCCTTTTATAAGAGAAAAAGAGGGGCACTCTGGGAAAGTTATAAAATATTACTTTATTATAAAAAGATTTTCGGATTTTAAAGGTCCCAAAAGGATATATTTATAGGATAAGGTGATAAGGTTTCGAAATCCACCCATCAAATAGGTTAGTGACAAGTGTAGGTCTTATATTTTACATTATCTTTTCATTTTATTCAAATCGTTAAATAATGAGGTAATCGCTGCATCATTATGGTGTCATAAATAATTTAATTTATTTAATGTCTAAAAATTATAAAAAAAATATCATGATGTATTAAATCTTTTTATATTTATAATGAATATTTATAGTCCAAAATATGACTTGTATAACCCCATCTAAAAATTGTTTAAGTAAAACAACTCGTGTTTGTGACATTTTAATTTTAACTTTAAATAAAAAGGTATTTATGTCATTTTCCAACCAAGGTGGATCCATGGGGTCCCCAAGTTGACCCATGGATTGTCTCGGTCGGCCATGAAACATCCAATGAGGATAGGACATGTGTCTAGGTCATTTCATATTATTAATACATTATTTTTACCTCAAATTACACTAATTACCTCTAGTCGCGATTAATAAACTTAAAAGTTACTATTCACCAAAAAATTATTTTAATCCCATTGAACCTGATTTTACATCTTAATGACAACCATGTATGTCGGATTTTTGAAATTCAAATAACAGAAGTGGTAATGTTTCATTTAAATGAAAAATTAGTTTCTTCAACTACCACTTAGTGGTTTCACTATTCATTAAAAATTGAAGTTTTTCAGAAAATTACCAAAAATTCACCCTATGATATATTTGATATTCTGAATTCAAAAATGATATATATTTTAAAAAATTCAAAACATATAAGTTACATTAATTAATTTAATAATTAATTCCCGCTGTCAGAGCAAATAGCGTGTTTTTATGAAACAATAAGTATCATAAGATTGACACTAGTTTAAGTCCAATTTCAAGATGAAATTAATTCCAATGAACACTATTGGATTAAATTGTAAAAATATATTCTAATTTCACTTTGAAACCAATTAAAAAGATAATATAATCATATAAATAAATTATATTAAAAAGAGGTTTTGAATTAAAATACAACATTTCTCACTATTCATTAAAAAATGAACATTATCGGAAAAATACCAAAAAATTACACAAAGTAAATTTTGATGTCCCGATTCTAAAGAAGAATTTTATTTTGTCAAATATAATACATAAAATTGTCAAAAAGTGGATTTAAAAGAGGTTTGTCATCAAAAGTCCGTTAATCGACCTTTTAAAGAATATTAGAATGTTTACGCTTAAAATTGGATTCATTCCCATTTTTAATCCTCTAAAATTTATTGTAAAAAGTAAAAATATTTGACAAACATATATAATCATTTTTTAGTTATTTCTTTCCATTCCCACCATTACAACGACTAGGCGTTAACTACAATTTAAAATAATATTATTTTATTATTAGAGTGCAATGTAAGATTTCCAAGAAACTCGTTGTTGCGTATTGGGTACGCCATCGAGCATATCATCACATTTAAAGTTATATTAATATTTTATTCACAAATATAGATAAATGTGAAAATTTCATATTCTTTATTTACTTGGGGTGTTACATCCTTCCCCCCTTTTGGGAATTGCATCCTCAAAATTTTAAAATTGGGCTTGGAAACTTCATTGAAAATCCCACATCGGAACAAGAGTCAGTAAAACAATCACTTTAAAATAAAGAAAGGGAAGTACAAAGGTCACCCGAGTTAACCCATACTAGGATTCCAAGTATGAAAATATGGACATGGAGGAAAAAACAAAGGGACATGTTCTGAGGGAGAGTGATAATAAACATGTCTAGGAGAAAGTTAACCATAAGAAAATCACAAACTTGTTATGGGTTAAATGGTATTTGATTCCTCAACAGGAAAAGATAAGAGACAAAATTTTTGTTTTAGGTTACTCTTTGAAGTGCATTGTGTTGCATTTGTTGTCAATGAGGCATGAAGTTGTCATGGAATGAATGGATTTCAAGGAATGTCAAGATGTGAATGACAAAGGTTGTGATGGTGATGGTGATGAATGGAGAATGGCCATGGTACTAAGATGCATGTCACTTAGGAGATTGACTAAGTAACATAGGAGATGATGGTTGAAACATTCTCTAGTCATATCAGACGATTGTAGAACTGATCTTAATGTTTCGATACTTGTATCAAGATGATACTAAGTTACACCACTTGAAGAATGGATGATGATGGAGCATCATCATAACATCAGACGATTGTTGAGCTGCTCTTTAAATTCAAAGAACTTGTATCAACTGGATACAATGTCACAACATGATTAGAAGACCATGCATTGTAGTGACAATGAACGAGGAGTTGAAAGTGATCCATCCACAACTTCTAAGTGGATGAAGTGGATTAATAAAGTCCATGTACTATTTCTTATTTCATGATGAATTGAAGATGATCCAACCTGATCAATGAAGAACATTGAAGAAGTTATTTGATTAAGGAGGTCGGTTGATGAAGAAGAACCTTCGGGATATCCATTCTTAAATATTGAATACATGATTAAGAAGAGGAGGAATCCATTTGAAGAAGAAATGATGAAGAAGAAATGGCTTGAATGGCACTTGGAATTTGTCTTATACTCATGGGTTACTTTGTTTTTGACAAAGTATTTGTACTGTCCTTTTCCAAAAAATATGGCCAGCCAAGGCACCTTGGGGGTTCAACCCCAAGGCATGGGCGCTAGGGCACCACGACCATGGGGGAACCCGTGGGGCGAGCCAGGGTGGCAGGGCGCACCCAGGGACACCGCATGAGCGCCTGGGGCAGGCCCAAAGGAGCGCGGCAGGGGCGTAGGTGCGCCCCCCCAAGAGTGTCAAGAGTGCATGGTGGGCGCTAGAAGCGCGCCCGCAGGGAGCATAGGTGGGAGCAGAGCGCGCCCGCAGAGAGAACCCGGTGCGGGGCGGCACCGAGAGGGGAGAAGTTCAACTGAAGTGTGGTGGAGAGCGCCAGGGTGATAAAGCGCAGAAAAATCGCGGCCCGTTTCGATGTGGGACGCAGAATTTTCACCCGGGAGCAAATCTCAGCCGTCCAGGCGATCTCGCGGCAGATCTCGGCCGCCCGATGCATCCGCGGAGCCCTGTTCCAATCCTGGCCATTGATGCTCATTTGATCACCGCATCCAACGGCCCAGCATCCGTCTTCTTCCCCGAGCTCGCACGAGGCCACCCGCGAGTCCACCTTCGAACCAGGCGCCTCCCGACAACGGATTTTGAGATCCCGGCCACCATAAATTGAGCCGAAGCATCCATGAAGTTCGTCCGGCCCTACTGAACACAACCATACATAAAAATGGGTGTGCATGCAATATATGGAGAATTTGGAGTTTGGCCGAGGCAAGCAACGATGCCGAGGCTATGAAGAGTTCGTGTTTTCCATGGATTATAAAAGTTAGGCCATGCACACGTTCCAATGTGCATGCATGTGAATAAGGCCGAGGAAAAATAAAAGAAGGAAGAAGCCCGCGTGAAACAGAGAGTAAATTCAATATTTGGAAAGATTTTGAAGATCCGAAATCTTTGGTGATTCAAGATTTAACCACGCGGATGTTTTGAGGCATTCCTCTGCCTATAAAAAGAGAGGCCGAGGCTCTCTGCTGTTTGCTGAAAAATTTGAGAGAAGTCCCGTGAGTGCCTTTGTGCCTCGCGAAGTACAAGCTCCGCGCACACTTGCACGGCTGAAGTTCCAGAGCCATCCGAGGCTCTGAAGGAGGTTCCCTGCACGCCTCACTTGCGCGGCAGGAGGAAGGAGCCCGCAGGTATTACACCCTGCGCGCCCGTGGTACTTGGACATTGCACGACCACTTGGCTTGAGCGGCAGTAGGTGTCCTTGACACCCTGCGCGCCCGCGACGTGGTGCTCTTGCACCCTAGGCCTTGCACGGCTATTCTGTTGCTTGTTGCTCCTTGAAGACTTGCAGAGTGGTAGAACTTGCACCCTTGCGCGGAGAAGAATAGGAGAAGGTGCCTTGCACCCACTGACACTTGCGCGGCTGCCTTGCACCCAAGGAGTTTGGGCTGTGTGTGCAAAAAAAGAAGAAGGCAGTGTGTGTGTGCCAAGTGCTAAGAAGACCACACATTCTGTGTGAAGTGAAAAAGGCCGAGAGGAAGTGTGTGCAAGTGGAATAGGCCGTAGCCAAGTGTGTGTAAGTGAATAAGGCCAAAGACCACACCTAGTTGTGTGAAAAGTGGAGAACCTTGTGTATGCAAATTGAAGAACACACCTTGAGTGTGTGTGTGCAAACAAGAAACAAGTTGGCCGAACCTATGTGTGTGCACTAAGTGGTGTGAACACACTTAGAAGAAGTAGAAGACTCACACAAAGTACAACACACATTTAAGTGTGTAATCAAAAGGAACAAAATGTGTGAAGGACAAGAAGAAGGTGTGTGCTTGAAGTGATTACACCCTTTGTGGGTCTACTGCACCAAGAAGAGGAAAGGGGAAGTGCATGCTTGCATGTATGCACATGCACACATGAACAAAGACAAATCTGGTTGTGTGCATCTGAGTTGTCCAAGACAGAAGATCTTGAAGTATTGAGAAGGCCATGCAGTCAGTGCATGAGGAAGCAGAGTTGCCATGCACTCAGTGCATGAAGTTAAAGTGAAGAGAGACTGGACCAGACTGAAGTTAAAGATATCAGTTGTCTGAGTATTCAGTAGTTGAAGAGAGAAGCCAGGTCATCCTTAGAAGAAGGAGATAAATCCTGAGCAAGACGAGAAGACCTGATCATTACAAGTGATCAGAGGTACAGAGCAAGGCCAGCAGTCTTTATCCCAGACTGCTGAAGATACTTGAAGAGCTGAACAAGAAGAAGAGCTACTCGTGTGACTCAAGGAGCCAGGAGAAGACCCTGTGGGACTCAGGGAGAAGAAGTCTTCAGTGGGATTCTGGAGCAGGCCAGTGGGACTCTGGTAACACTGTGTGACGCAGTATAAAGACCCTCCTGTGGGACTCATGAGAGATACAGTGGGACTCTGTATCGACCATTGTAATTTTAACAGGTTATAATGGAGAATCCATGCTGGGAGAGCATGGCAAGGATGTAGGCATTTGGTGCCGAACCTTGTAAATCCTTGTGTCCAGTGCCTTTACATTTACTGCATCATTCGTGGAAAGGTGAGAGATACAAGAAGAGTGGATCGAGGCTTTAACCAGCCATAGAGGTTTAATTGATAAAGAATCAATTAGTAAAAAGTTTTAAGGGATCACTGATTCACCCCCTCCCCCTCTCAGTGATTCACACTGATCTGGGCACTTCAATTGGTATAAGAGGGAGGTTACCTCTAAAAGATCCAAGGGAGTCTTTATGGAGTGCAGATTTGAGGAAATGAGTGACCAGCCTCAAATGGAGATATCTGCCAAGACTCAGAAAAATAGAAAGAAGAAACAGGCCAAGAAAATGAAGAAAGCCTGTCCTAGCTGTGATGAAGTTGAAACAATGAATGATCTTCAGAGTGCACTCAAATATCTTCAGAAGACAGTTCCCATGGAAGTGGCAAAGTGTATAGCTACAGGCATCCATGATCTTCATGAAGAAAAATCACAGTTAGAAGAAGAAGCCAATTCAATGGAAGATCAATTGGCAAAAAGGGTTGGCATAACCAACACTCTCAGAAAGCTGGTGAAGGCTAAAGATGAAACTGTTTCTCTTTGCAATGAAAGATATGAAGACACTGCTGAAGAATTGCAAAGAAGCCTTTCTGAGAAAGAAATCTTTATGATAATGATCAAAGAAGTTTTCCATGCACTGGAGAAGTTGCACAAAGTGTCAATGAATGTCAGAGATGCTCAACTCGAAGACAAAGTCAAAATGGTGAAGGAGCTTGACAATTCATTACAAGAAATGAAGAAGGTGCATGAAGACCAACTAGAACAGCTGAAAGAAAATTGGGAAGGAAGGCTAAGAACTGTTGAGGATGAGAAGAAGTCCCTCAATATGAAATGCTTAGAACTAGAGGTGATATTGAAAAATCTGCAATCACCCAAAGCTGAAGCCTCCTAGTCAGCTGAAAGGAGAAATGTTGCTACTCAAGTATGCTTTGAGAAGGATGATTCTAAAAGAAAGACATCCTCTAATAAAAGGGCAACATCTTCTAGAAAGAAGGTACCATCCATACCATCTTGTACTGATGCTTCTAATTGTGTTTCCACAAAAAGTGCAGGATGGAAGAATAATTCCAAACAAATATGCATGAAGACAGTAAAGAAGCAGAGCTCTCCTGAAACAGCACAACAGGTCAAGAAAAGTTCCCTACAATCAGAAGGACTGAAGAGGTCAAGATTCGTGGGACAATGCTGGTGTTGTAACAAGTATGGGCATTGTGCAAAGGATTGTTGGTACAATCCACTGAATGCCAAAGCACAGAGGAAACCCATGCCAAGGGGGAGCAAGCCAGAAGAAAAGAAGCAGCATCCACAGGTCCAGAGACATCTGTTTACTGCTAACAGATTTGGATTGCTTGACAATATCTGGGATGGCTGCACAAGTGGTCAAAGAGTTGATACATATCAATCTCCGAATGTATCCGAAGCTGGAATGAAGAGAAGATCACTGAACCTGGCTAAGAGAGATTCCTTGGGAAGCAAGCAGAAGAAAGTGGAAGATGCTCCCAAGCAGAGTTTGAAGAATGAAGAGAAGTACTTGGAATTGAAATCCAAGAAGGGTGATGCATCCAGAAGGACCACCAAGAAAACATGCTTCTACTGTGGAAAGAAAGGACACATCATGGACCTTTGTAAAGAAGCCATGGAACTAAATAGAAGCAGACTGAACTCCAAAAGACAATCAATCCAGAAGAAGAAGGGATTGATTGAAAATAAGTTGCCTAAGAGAGGTAGCTTAGCAGCATCCAAAGAACCATGTGGAACTTCCAAAACTGAGGCCACTCTTCCAAATGATTTACTAGTCATATGGCCAAATAAGTTGCAACTTGCCAAAGATCTGCAAAAAGCTGAAGATAAAGTTCTGGAAATTGCTAAGGCAAAAGGGAAGAAGAATATTTCACATGAAGATGTATTGAGATCCACACCAGCACAAACATCATTGAAGATAAAATGTGCAAGTGTGAAGAATGGTGAAAATGGGGCATCTTGGTTGAGAGAATCTTCTCAACCTTGTTGTTCACATTGATGAACCAAGGAGGTTCCATCTTATTCCCTAATCACTTGTATTTACATGTGCTGACATAGCAGGGAATTGAAGATGATGATCATTCTCATCTGGAGGATGGTTTGGAAGGAATGGAGTGCACCCCTTGAGGGGGAGCCAATCTGGAGAAGATGGGATTCTAAGAAATTAATATCATCTTGAGAAAGTAGATGAAAGGGGGAGCTTTATCTTTGCACTTGAACTTTCTAATGTGTTTGGTGAAGTTGTGCAGGATTTAGCAAATTCATTGTTATATCTGAAAAATTTCAAACCCCTTAGCATGATCTCACATGTGTAGAGAATTATGGACAGCTTTGAATTCCTTGGTCATATCACTCTTGTTTTCTACACCGGGTTAGCCCAAGTAGACTTAGAGCTGATTTACTAAAGGTTCATTGCTCAAGTGAACATGTGACATCATCCCTCTCTTGTGATTTTCAAGACAATGCTTTTCAAAGGGAGGAAGTGATTTTTGAAAGTGAACCACACCACACCTTTGCATTTGATTTCCAATAAGGGGGAGAAAATATTGGCACACATATTGACCCATTCATATGTGCTGAAAGAGTGTATTGAAAACAAATACAAAGGGGGAGATTGAAGTGCATTGTGTTGCATTTGTTGTCAATGAGGCATGAAGTTGTCATGGAAAGAATGGATGTCAAGGAATGTCAAGATGTGAATGACAAAGGTTGTGATGGTGATGGTGATGAATGGAGAATGGCCATGGTACTAAGATGCATGTCACTTAGGAGATTGACTAAGTAACATAGGAGATGATGGTTGAAACATTCTCTAGTCATATCAGACGATTGTAGAACTGATCTTAATGTTTCAATACTTGTATCAAGATGATACTAAGTTACACCACTTGAAGAATGGATGATGATGGAGCATCATCATAACATCAGACGATTGTTGAGCTGCTCTTTAAATTCAAAGAACTTGTATCAACTGGATACAATGTCACAACATGATTAGAAGACCATGCATTGTAGTGACAATGCACGAGGAGTTGAAAGTGATCCATCCACAAATTCTAAGTGGATGAAGTGGATTAATAAAGTCCATGTACTATTTCTTAGTGCATGATGAATTGAAGATGATCCAACCTGATCAATGAAGAACATTGAAGAAGTTATTTGATTAAGGAGGTCGTTTGATGAAGAAGAACCTTCGGGATATCCATTCTTAAATATTGAATACAAGATTAAGAAGAGGAGGAATCCATTTGAAGAAGAAATGATGAAGAAGAAATGGCTTGAATGGCACTTGGCATTTGTCTTATACTCATGGGTTACTTTGTTTTTGACAAAGTATTTGTACTGTCCTTGGCCAAAAAATATGGCCAGCCAAGGCACCTTGGGGGTTCAACCCCAAGGCATGGGCGCTAGGGCACCACGACCATGGGGGAACCCGTGGGGCGAGCCAGGGCGGCAGGGCGCACCCAGGGACACCGCATGAGCGCCTGGGGCAGGCCCAAAGGAGCGTGGCAGGGGCGTAGGTGCGCGCCCCCAAGAGTGTCAAGAGTGCATGGTGGGCACTAGAAGCGCGCCCGCAGGGAGCATAGGTGGGCGCAGAGCGCGCCCGCAGAGAGAACCCGGTGCGGGGCGACACCGGGAGGGGAGAAGTTCAACTGAAGTGTGGTGGAGAGCGCCAGGGTGATAAAGCGCGGAAAAATCGCGGCCCGTTTCGATGTGGGACGCAGAATTTTTACCCGGGAGCAAATCTCAGCCGTCCAGGCGATCTCGCGGCAGATCTCGGCCGCCCGATGCATCCGCGGAGCCCTGTTCCAATCCTGGCCATTGATGCTCATTTGATCACCGCATCCAACGGCCCAACATCCGTCTTCTTCCCCGAGCTCGCACGAGGCCACCCGCGAGTCCACCTTCGAACCAGGCGCCTCCCGACAACAGATTTTGAGATCCCGACCACCATAAATCAAGCCGAAGCATCCATGAAGTTCGTCCGGCCCTACTGAACACAACCATACATAAAAATGGGTGTGCATGCAATATATGGAGAATTTGGAGTTTGGCCGAGGCAAGCAACGATGCCGAGGCTATGAAGAGTTCGTGTTTTCCATGGATTATAAAAGTTAGGCCATGCACACGTTCGAATGTGCATGCATGTGAAGAAGGCCGAGGAAAAATAAAAGAAGGAAGAAGCCCGCGTGAAACAGAGAGTAAATTCAAGATTTGGAAAGATTTTGAAGATCCGAAATCTTCGGTGATTCAAGATTTAACCACGCGGATGTTTTGAGGCATTCCTCTGCCTATAAAAAGAGAGGCCGAGGCTCTCTGCTGTTTGCTGAAAAATTTGAGAGAAGTCCCGTGAGTGCCTTTGTGCCTCGCGAAGTACAAGCTCCGCGCACACTTGCGCGGCTGAAGTTCCAGAGCCATCCGAGGCTCTGAAGGAGGTTCCCTGCACGCCTCACTTGCGCGGCAGGAGGAAGGAGCCCGCGGGTATTACACCCTGCGCGCCCGCGGTACTTGGACATTGCGCGGACACTTGGCTTGAGTGGCAGTAGGTGTCCTTGACACCCTGCGCGCCCGCGACGTGGTTCTCTTGCACCCTAGGCCTTGCACGGCTATTCTGTTGCTTGTTGCTCCTTGAAGACTTGTAGAGTGGTAGAACTTTCACCCTTGCGCGGAGAAGAATAGGAGAAGGTGCCTTGCACCCACTGACACTTGCGCGACTGCCTTGCACCCAAGGAGTTCGGGCTGTGTGTGCAAAAACAGAAGAAGGCAGTGTGTGTGTGCCAAGTGCTAAGAAGACCACACATTCTGTGTGAAGTGAAAAAGGCCGAGAGGAAGTGTGTGCAAGTGGAATAGGCCGTATCCAAGTGTGTGTAAGTGAATAAGGCCAAAGACCACACCTAGTTGTGTGAAAAGTGGAGAACCTTGTGTATGCAAATTGAAGAACACACCTTGTGTGTGTGTGTGCAAACATGAAACAAGTTGGCCGAACCTATGTGTGTGCACTAAGTGGTGTGAACACACTTAGAAGAAGTAGAAGACTCACACAAAGTACAACACACATTTAAGTGTGTAATCAAAAGGAACAAAATGTGTGAAGGACAAGAAGAAGGTGTGTGCTTGAAGTGATTACACCCTTTGTGGGTCTACTGCACCAAGAAGAGGAAAGGGGAAGTGCATGCTTGCATGTATGCACATGCACACGTGAACAAAGACAAATCTGGTTGTGTGCATCTGAGTTGTCCAAGACAGAAGATCTTGAAGTATTGAGAAGGCCATGCAGTCAGTGCATGAGGAAGCAGAGTTGCCATGCACTCAGTGCATGAAGTTAAAGTGAAGAGAGACTGGACCAGACTGAAGTTAAAGATATCAGTTGTCTGAGTATTCAGTAGTTGAAGAGAGAAGCCAGGTCATCCTTAGAAGAAGGAGATAAAGCCTGAGCAAGACGAGAAGACCTGATCATCACAAGTGATCAGAGGTACAGAGCAAGGCCAACAGTCTTTATCCCAGACTGCTGAAGATACTTGAAGAGCTGAACAAGAAGAAGAGCTACTCGTGTGACTCGAGGAGCCAGGAGAAGACCCTGTGGGACTCAGGGAGAAGAAGTATTCAGTGGGATTCTGGAGCAGGCCAGTGGGACTCTGGTAACACTGTGTGACGCAGTATAAAGACCCTCCTGTGGGACTCAGGAGAGATACAGTGGGACTCTGTATCGACCATTGTAATTTTAACAGGTTATAATGGAGAATCCATGCTGGGAGAGCATGGCAAGGATGTAGGCCTTTGGTGCCGAACCTTGTAAATCCTTGTGTCCAGTGCCTTTACATTTACTGCATCATTCGTGGAAAGGTGAGAGATACAAGAAGAGTGGATCGAGGCTTTAACCGGCCATAGAGGTTTAATTGATAAAGAATCAATTAGTAAAAAGTTTTAAGGGATCACTGATTCACCCCCTCACCCTCTCAGTGATTCACACTGATCTGGGCACTTCACTCTTCATTGAGGAATTTATTTTTGAGCTTAACTAAATCATAATGAAACATACTTACTTGTCACGTAGACTTTCAACTTTTACTAGTTTCCTTAATCAAACTCATATTTTCTCCAAAGGACGTGTATTTAGGAAGACTTGTTCGCATTAAGAGTACTATAATCAACTTCTTGAGAATCACCTAATCCACAATAGAGAACTATATATTTCCCATGTCTTTAGACAAAATCCAAAACCAAAATTGTTAGTATGAGATCGGATAATCCAAAAAAGTATAATCCTTTATAAAAAGAAAATCCATTATTAATCTCTAAAATTTGTCCAAAAAACCCAAAGTTCAAAAAAGACCATTCGATAAACAATTGTCCATAAAATGATCCAAACTAAGAATGAAACCCAAATATTTGAAAGATTTAATCACATAGTCTTCCAAGGTACAAATTAACTTTTATCTCCAAATAACATCAGTTGCTCTTAAATTCTCATATTGAAAAGTAATTAACCTAATCACATATCATCCATGATAGGTTAATCATTTCCATAGATAACCCAAAATAAACTTACTCTTGATTCCTAAAATCATCTAACTAAAAAGAATTAGTCAAACTAACCAGGGACTTCACGTAGTCCAGTGGCAGGCGATAAATACCAGTCGCACTTTGGTTATGGGTTCGATTCCCGCAGCTTTGTCCGACGCGACGGGTTGTCTCACGGTCTGTGTGTTGTCCTTTTTCCAAAACTATATAATTCTTAAAACATTCCCCAAAACGAGATAAAATATTCAAAAATAATCATAACATATTTTAACCTCATGTTTATCTCATTCCTTTCATTTTCCATCATAACATATAATAACCCATAATTACCTCAAATGTATGGATCATATAAACCCTAAAGGTTACCTTTATAATTATTACCTGAACTTCCACATCGATTGGTCATCTCGTACATGATGCATTATTGAACATACCAAGGTTCAAGTGGTTGATCATGACTCCTTGATAGTTGGTTTAGAACAACCACGAGTTTCCTCATTGAATCCCCCATTTCATCCAATCTCTTAATCAGAGAACCACCACAGTTTCCTTCAAACCTATTGTCACTTTGGTGCCTTCTAGATCCATCCATTCACTAAAAACAGAAATGTCAGTGTGATTATATCAACAAAACCATCATGTACTAACGAGGAAGATAAACACTAAGATATAATTAATCATTCACTTTATCTAAAACTAGGACTCTTTCTGAAATCCTAACCATTATGGTAATGTCACTTATGCTTAAAGAATACCCTAACCCCTAAAGTTATCTAAACCGAACTTTGATACCAACTATAAGGCCCCGTCCTTAAAACCTTACTTAATATTGAATTAAATGAATAATTCACATTGAGGATCTTTTCAGGTTTATAGTTATAGATAATTAGGACATAAATATTACATCTCAAAAGATTAAAAAGTAGAAACTTCTGCTAAGTTTCCATAAAATAAAAACTCTTAAAAAGAAAAATGTCTAGTCTCATGTTTTAGATAGCATGTCTTTCCTTGATCCAATCCTTGACCCTATTCCACATTATGTCCTATGAAAAAAAATTCAAACAAACTTGGGGTGAGCATAAAAAAATCAGCAAGGGATACACAAAGAATGAAAACTGTTAGTTTTTCAAAGCAATAAGTAAACCATGTATAGTTTATCAAAGTAATACCTTTCACCTTTACGAAGTAGTAAAAAATGTTCGCTGAATAAAATATCATTACTTATCCTTTTGTAACCAAAAGATTACCATAAAACACATATAAAGAACACATAACATATAAAGGTAACTTGGGACATAAACATAATTAAATGGAATAACCATACGGTCAACTTCCACACATACTTAATGGAATAGCCATACGACCGACTTCCATACCCAATGCATTGGATGTTATAATGTAACCACCCGTCCTGGTATTCACGACACCACCCTTCATATGGTTTATCACGTAACCACCCTTAAAATGTCCAAGTACCATAATTACACATAAAATATTGAAAATATAAACATTTCAATAACAACATTTAATTTTCAATTACAATAAGTAATTCCAAGATATTGAATTAATAAATCCATTTTCAAAAACCATTTAAAAGAGATTTTTGAATCAAAGTGTCCTATACCACTTTGAAGATTTTAATGGAATTACAATTTTAAAACATTAATTTACATATAAATAAAATACTGAAAACCATTTTTAAAACATGGACATTAAAGATAAAGATTTAGAATAATAAATCTTTAAAACATTTAAAACGATATTTTTTGTTAAAGAGTTTTTAACAAAATGAGAGACTCTTAAATACAAATAATTTCGGAATAACATTTAATCTGAATTTTATAATATCATGAGAATAAAGGGATTCATGATAAAATATTTCAAAGGTCATTATACACACCATATAAGAGTGAATTGGTGCATAACAACAATGAAGTCTCAATGGAAATGTAAATTGAGATGGAATCCATTATAAAGATGGTATCCTTAAATTAAGGATAAATATATCACATAATTATGTGTGAGAAATAAAAATACACCAAATATAAGTGGATATTAAGTGTGAAAAAATCAGAGGTCATTCACACATATTCATAGGATGACATGTTCAAGAAGTACAAGTTGTACCCAAAGAAATCGAAATTGGGTTAAGATGTTCACTTGTAAAAATTTGACAGCCTTACGGCGTCACATCAAAATTCAGAAAATTAGTCGATGAGAGAGTGAATGGTATCTCATCACTTGGACATAAACTTTACATCAATAAGGATATAGAAGAACATATCTCAACATAATAATATGTAAATTAAAAGACATAACAAAAATAGTCTTTAAAAAAGAGGAGGGTGAAAGGTTCCCTTACCGACTTGGGTAACTTTCAAAACATACACCCCATTGAAGAAGTGTCATACAATGAATATGTAAATACCCATAAATGGAATTATATAACAAAAGGAGTATAATATTGGGAAGTACATACAACACTCAAAAGAAATTATGGAAAATGTAGCATAAATATCATGGGAATAAAAGTGAGATGAAAAATCCCTTACGAAAACTCACCAGCCTAACGGCGCCACTTAAAACTTCCAAAAATGGATTGATGAGATAAAATAGAGTATCCCATAATATTAAAATAAAATTTACATCAAGAGTAATATAAAAGAACATCCCCCATCATAAAAAATAGGAGCTTAAAGTAAGTGACATAAATGAGAGTACTTAAAAAGAAAGAGAGAGGTTAGATCTCTTACGAAAATTCGGCAGCCTAACAGCGCCACTCAAAACTTCCAAAATGGATTGATGAGAGAAAATAGTGTCTCTCACCATATGAACATAAAAATTACAGTAGGATTAATATAAAATAACATCCCAATCATAATAAATATGAGCTTAAAAGGAATGACATAAAAGAGTGTACTTAAAAAGAAAGAGCGGAGTAGGATCCCTTACCTCGTGTCCGACATGACTCGATCGTTCTTTAATCTCCTGAATAATAAAATTTGGTCAATTTATAATTTATTAAGTACCTAATTTAAATATTATTATTCAGTTAATATCACAAATAATAATTTTATAATAATTGGTTAATAAAGTTAGTTCATATCAGACGTTTTTGTCGATGTTCGGTACATGAGTAAAAATTGAACTTGTTGGAAAAGAATTTTCCATGTAGTTATAGGTACATCATATCCAGAATAGTATTGATGTTTTAAATATCATATATATACAGTATATATTAATTTTATAATATTACATAGCATTTGGAGATAAAAAATTAAAATCACCGTTCATGGAGACGGTAGGCCGTACGTACGCATGAACGCTACTTTCATTTTTTGTCATATTAATGGAATTAAAACAAAATGGGAGATATATATATTATAATTCCAGAATGATATCCATCATTTAGATGTAATATATTACATATATATCCATTATATATATGTACTTATAATAGTACATAACATTTGGAGATAAGAAATGAAATGTACCATTCATGGAGACGGTAAGCCGTACGTACGCATGAACGCTACTTTCATTTCTATGTCATGTTAATGGAATTAAAACCAAATGAGAGGTATGTATATTTTAATTCCAGAATTATATTCATCATTTATATGTAACATACATAATATATAATAACTTTAAATCCATCCTTTATACATCCCACATATGGCATTAACAAATCAAATCACTTTGAGGGGGCGATAGTCCGCACTTCCTAAAATGAAATTATCGTGTTTACCCACAATGGAAACCATAAAGGTATGCCAGAAAAATACAGAAGATTAAGTAAAACATAAACATAGTATATATCATATATAAATATAGTGACATCTTAATGGCCACCTTTTAAGGTGTTATATGAGTGTAGAACAATCATCATTTCATGAGGTAGAAATTCTCCATCCACAGAAACGATATGTTATTTAACCATTAGATGTAGGTGTGTGTAAGTTTAGCTATAATTATTCTTATAATAACATCCTAGTATATTGAAAATACTGGATTTGTTACAAAATAAAAGAATAAAAAGAGTTTAGGGGGTTGGAGAAGCAAAATAATACAAAAGAACACAAGAGAAGACACTACCGTTAAATCGGGTAACACTTTTTGATTTGAGCTCAAAGGCTTCCTTGGAAAGGATTATTCCCAAAGGTGAGGCTTCAATGATGAATAGAGGGATGTGGAGAGATGAAATGGTCAGGGGTTGGCCGAGCCAAAGGCTTGAGAGGTGTGGGTAAAGTGGTAGATGTGGGGGCCTTTTATAAGAGAAAAAGAGGGGCACTCTTGGAAAGTTATAAAATATTACTTTATTATAAAAAGATTTTCGGATTTTAAAGGTCCCAAAAGGATATATTTATAGGATAAGGTGATAAGGTTTATAAATACACCCATCCAATAGGTTATTGACAAGTGTAGGTCTTATATTTTACGTTATCTTTTCATTTTATTCAAATCGTTAAATAATGAGGTAATCGCTGCATCATTATGGTGTCATAAATAATTTAATTTATTTAATGTATAAAAATTATAAAAAAAATATAATGATGTATTAAATATTTTTATCTTTATAATGAATATTTATAGTCCAAAATATTACTTGTATAACCCCATCTAAAAATTGTTTTAGTAAAACAACTCGTGTTTGTGACATTTTAATTTTAACTTTAAATAAAAAGGTATTTATGTCATTTTCCAACCAAAGTGGATCCATGGGGTCCCCAAGTTCACCCATTGATTGTCTTGGTCGGCCATGAAACATAAAATGAGGATAGGACATGTGTCTATGTCATTTAATATTATTAATACATTATTTTTACCTTAAATTACACTAATTACCTCTAATCGCGATTAATAAACTTAAAAGTTACTATTCACCAAAAAATTATTTTAATCCCATTGAACTACATTTTAATTCTTAATGAAAACCATGTATGTAGGATTTTTGAAATTCAAATCACAGAAGTGGTAAAGTTTCATTTAAACGAAAAATTAGTTTCTTCAACTACCACTTAGTGGTTTCACTATTCATCAAAAATTGAAGTTTTTCAGAAAATTACCAAAAATTCACCCTATGATATATTTGATATTATGAATTCAAAAATGATGTCTATTTTAAAAAATTCAAAACATATAAGTTACACTAATTAATTTAATAATTAATTTCCGCTGTCAGAGCAAATAGCATGTTTTTATGAAACAATAAGTATCATAAGATTGACACTAGTTTAAGTCCAATTTCAAGATGAAATTAATTCCAATGACCACTATTGGATTAAATGGTAAAAATATATTCTAATTTCACTTTGAAACCAATTCAAAAGATAATATAATCATATAAATAAATTATATTAAAAAGAGGTTTTGAATTAAAATACAACATTTTTCACTATTCATTAAAAAATGAACATTATCGGAAAAATACCAAAAATTTACACAAAGTAAATTTTGATGTCCCGGTTCTAAATAAAAATTTTATTTTGTCAAATATAACACATAAAATTGTCAAAAAGTGGATTTAAAAGAGGTTTGTCATCAAAAGTCGGTTAATCGACCTTTTAAAGAATATTAGAATGTTTACGCTTAAAATTGGATTCGTTCCCATTTTTAATACTCTAACATTTATTGTAAAAAGTAAAAATATTTGACAAACATATATAATCATTTTTTAGTTAGTTCTGTCCATTCCCACCATTACAACTGCTAGGCGTTAACTACAATTTAAAATAATATTATTTTATTGTTAGAGTGCAACGTAAGATTTCCAAGAAACTCGTTGTTGTGTATTGGGTACGCCATCGAGCATAGCGTCCCATTTTCAGTTATATTAATATTTTATTCACAAATATAGATAAATGTGAAAATGTTATATTCTTTATTTACCTGGGGTGTTACATCCTTCCCCCCTTTTGGGAATTGCGTCCTCGAAATTTTAAAATTGGGCTTGGAAACTTCATTGAAAATCCCACATCAGAACAAGAGTCAGTAAAACAAACACTTTAAAATAAAGAAAGGGAAGTACAAAGGTCACCCGAGTTAACCCATACTAGGATTCCAAGTATGAAAATATGGACATGGAGGAAAAAAACAAAGGGTCATGTTCTGAGGGAGAGTGATAGTAAACATGTCTAGGAGAAAGTTAACCATAAGAAAATCACAAACTTGTGATGGGTTAAATGGTATTTGATTCCTCAGCAAGAAAAGATAACAGACAACATTTTTGTTTTAAGTTACTCTTCATTGAGGAATTTATTTTTGAGCTTAACTAAATCATAATGAAACATACTTACTTGTCACGTATGCTTTCAACTTTTACTAGATTCCTTAATCAAACTCATATTTTCTCCAAAAGACATGTATTTAGGAAGACTTGTTCGCATTAAGAGTACTATAATCAACTTCTTGAGAATCACCTAATCCACAAAAGAGAACTATATATTTCCCATGTCTTTAGACAAAATCCAAAACCAAAATTGTTAGTATGAGATCAGATAATCCACAAAAGTATAATCCTTTATAAAAAGAAAATCCATTCTTAATCTCTAAAATTTGTCCAAAAAAACCCAAAGTTCAACGAAGACCATTCGATAAACAATTGTCCATAAAATTCTCCAAACTAAGACTGAAACCCAAATATTTGAAAGATTTAATCACATAGTCTTCCAATGTACAAATTAACTTTTATCTCCAAATAACATCAGTTGCTCTTAAATTCTCATATTGAAAAGTAATTAACCTAATCACATATACTCCATGATAGGTTAATCATTTCCATAGATAACCCAAAATAAAGTTACTCTTGATTCCTAAAATCATCTAACTAAAAAGAATTAGTCAAACTAACCAGGGACTTCACATAGTCTAGTGGTAGGCGATAAATACCAGGCACACTTTGGTTGTGGGTTCGATTCCTGCAGCTTTGTCCGACGCGACGGGTTGTCACACGGTCTGTGTGTTGTCCTTTTTCCAAAACTATATAATTCTTAAAACATTCCCCAAAACGAGATAAAATATTCAAAAATAATCATAACATATTTTAACCTCATGTTTATCTCATGACTTTCATTTTCCATCATAACATTTAATAACCCATAATTACCTCAAATGTATGGATCATATAAACCCTAAAGGTTACCTTTATAATTATTACCTAAAATTCCACATCGATTGGTCATCTCGTACATGATGAATTACAGAACATACCAAGGTTCAAGTGTTTGATCATGACTCCTTGATAGTTGGTTTAGAACAACCATGAGTTTCCTCATTGAATCCCCCATTTCATCCAGTCTCTTAATCAGAGAACCACCACAGTTTCCTTAAAACCTATTGTCACTTTGGTGCCTTCAAGATCCATCCATTCACTAAAAACAGAAATGTCAGTGTGAGTATATCAACAAAACCATCATGTACTAATGAGGAAGATAAACACTAAGATATAATTACTCATTCACTTTATCTAAAACTAGGACTCTTTCTGAAATCCTAACCATTATGGTAATGTCACTTATGCTTAAAGAATACCCTAACCTATAAAGTTATCTAAACTGACCTTTGATACCAACTATAAGGCCCCGGCCTTAAAACCTTACTTAATATTGAATTAAATGATTAATTCACATTGAGGATATTTTCAGGTTTAGAGTTTTAGAGAATTAGGACATAAATATTACATCTCAAAATATTACAAAGTGGAAACTTCTACTAAGTTTCCATAAAATAAAAACTCTTAAAAAGAAACATGTCTAGTCCCATGTTTTAGATAGCATGTCTTTCCTTGATCCCATCCTTGACCCTATTCCACATTATGTCCTGTGAAAAAAAAAATTCAAAAAAATTTGGGGTGAGCATAACAAACTCAGCAAGGGATACACAAAGAATGAAAACTGTTAGTTTTTCAAAGCAACAAGTAAACCATGTATAGTTTATCAAAGTAATACCTTTCAACTTTAGGAAGTAGTAAAACCTGTTCACTGAATAAAATATCATTACTTACCCTTTTGTAACCAAAATATTACCATAAAACCCATATAAAGAACACATAACATATAAAGGTAACTTGGGACATAAACATAATTAAATAGAATAACCATACGGTCGACTTCCACACATACTTAATGGAATATCCATACGACCGACTTCCATACCCAATGCATTGGAGGTTATAACGTAACCACCCGTCCTGGTATTCACGGCACCACCCGTCATATGGTTTATCACGTAACCACCCGTAAAATGTCCAAGTACCATAATTACACATAAAATATTGAAAATATAAACATTTAAATAACAACATTTAATTTTCAATTATAATAAGTAATTCCAAGATGTTGAATTAATCAATCCATTTTCAAAAACCATTTAAAAGAGATTTTTGAATCAAAGTGTCCTATACCAATTTGAAGATTTTAATGGAATTACAACTTTAAAAAATTAATTTCCATATAAATAAAATACTGAAAACCATTTTTAAAACATGGACATTAAAGATAAAGATTTAGAATAATAAATCTTTAAAACATTTAAAACGATATTTTTTGTTAAATAGTTTTTAACAAAATGAGAGACTCTTGAATACAAATAATTGCGGAATAACATTTAATCCGAATTTTATAATATCATGAGAATAAAGGGATTCATGATAAAATATTTCAAAGGTCAGTATACACACCATATAAGAGTGAATTGGTGCATAACAACAATGAAGTCTCAATGGAAATGTAAATTGAGATGGAATCCATTATAAAGATGGTATCCTAAAATTAAGGACAAATCTATCACATAATTATGTGTGAGAAATACAAATACACCCAATATAAGTGGATATTAAGTGTGAAAAAATCAGAGGTCATTCACACATATTCATAGGATGACATGTTCAAGAAGTACAAGTTGAACCCAAAGAAATCGAAATTGGGTTAAGATGTTCACTTGAAAAATGTCGACAGCCTTACGGCGTCACTTCAAAATTCAGAAAATTAGTCGATGATAGAGTGAATGGTATCTCATCACTTGGACATAAACTTTACATAAATAAGGATATAGAAGAACATATCTCAACAAAATAAGATGTAAATTAAAAGGCATAACAAAATAAGTCTTTAAAAAAGAGGAGGGTGAAAGGTTCCCTTACCGACTTGGGTAACTTTCGAAACGTACACCCCATTGAAGAAGTGTCATACAATGAATATGTAAATACCCATAAATGGAATTATATTACAAAAGGAGTATAATAATGGGAAGTACATACACCACTCAAATGAAATTGTGGAAAATCTATCATAAATCTCATGGGAATAAAAGTGAGATGAAAAATCCCTTATGAAAACTCGACAGCCTAACGGCGCCACTTAAAACTTTCAAAAATGGATTGATAAGATCAAATAGAGTATCCCATCATATTATAATAAAATTTACAGAAATAGTAATATAAAAGAACATCCCCCATCATAAAAAATAGGATCATAAAGGAAGTGACATAAATGAGAGTACTTAAAAAGAAAGAGAGAGGTTAGATCTCTTACGAAAATTCGGCAGCCTAACGGCGACACTCAAAACTTCCAAAATGGATTGATGAGAGAAAATAGGGTCTCTCACCATATGAACATAAAAATTACAGTAGGATTTATATAAAATAACATCCCAATCATAAGAAATATGAGCTTAAAAGGAATGACATAAAAGAGTGTACTTAAAAAGAAAGAGCGGAGTAGGATCTCTTACCTCGTGTCCAACATGACTCGATCGTTCTTTAATCTCCTGAATAATAAAATTTGGTCAATTTATAATTTTTTAAGTACCTAATTTAAAGATTATTATTCAGTTAATATCACATATAATAATTTTATAATAATTGGTTAATAAAGTGAGTTCATATCAGACGTTTTTGTCGATGTTCGGTACATGTGTAAAAATAGAACTTGTTGAAAAAGAATTTTCCATGTAGTTATAGGTACATCATATCCAGAATAGGATTGATATTTTAAATATCATATATATCCAGTATATATTCATTTTATACTATTCCATAGCATTTGGAGATAAAAAATTAAAAGCACCGTTCATGGAGACGGTAGGCCGTACGTACGCATGAATGCTACTTTCATTTTTTGTCATATTAATGGAATTAAAAAAAAGGGAGATATATATATTATAATTCCAGAATGATATCCATCATTTAGATGTAATATATTACATATATATTCATTATATATATGTACTTATAATAGTATATAACATTTGGAGATAAGAAATGAAATGTACCGGTCATGGAGACGGTAAGCCGTACGTACGCATGAACGCTACTTTCATTTCTATGTCATATTAATGGAATTAAAACCAAATGAGAGGTATGTATATTTTAATTCCAGAATTATATTCATCATTTTTATGTAACATAAATAATATATAATAACTTTAAATCCATCCTTTATACATCCCACATATGGAATTAACGAATCAAATCACTTTGAAGGGGCGGTAGTCCGCACTTCCTAAAATGAAATTATCGTGTTTACCCACAATGGAAACCATAAAGGTATGTAACAAAAGAAAAATACAGAAGCTTAAGTAAAACATAAACATAGTATATATCATATATAAATATAATGACATCTTAATGTCCCCCTTTTATGGTGTTATATGAGTGTTGAACAATCATCGTTTCGTGAGGTAGAAATTCGCCATCCACAGAAACAATTTGTTCTTTAACCATTAGATGTAGGTGTGTGTAAGTGTAGCTCTAATTCTTATTATAATAACATCCTAGTATATTTAAGATACTGGATTTGTTAAAAAAGAAAAGAATAAAAAGAGTTTAGTGGGTTGGGGAAGCTAAATAAAACAAAATAACACAAGAGAAGACACTACCTTTAAATAGGGTAACTCTTTTTGATTTGAGATCAAAGGCTTCCTTGGAAAGGATTCTTCCCAAAGGTGAGGATTCAATGATGAATAGAGAGATGTGGAGAGATGAAATGGTCATGGTTTGGCCGAGCCAAAGGCTTGAGAGGTGTGGGTAAGGTGGTAGAGGTGGGGGCCTTTTATAAGAGAAAAAGAGGGGAACTCTTGGAATGTTATAAAATATTACATTATTATATAAACTTTTCGGATTTTAAAGGTCCCAAAAGGATATATTTATAGGATAAGGTGATAAGGTTTAGAAATCCACCCATACAATAGGTTAGTGACAAGTGTAGGTCTTATATTTTACATTATCGTTTCATTTTATTCAAATCGTTCAATAATGAGGTAATCGCTGCATCATTATGGTGTCATAAATAATTTAATTTATTTAATGTCTAAAAACTATAAAAAAAATATCATGATGTATTAAATCTTTTTATATTTATAATGAATATTTATAGTCCAAAATATGACTTGTATAACCCCATCTAAATTTTTTTTTAGTAAAACAACTCGTGTTTGTGACATTTTAATTTTAACTTTAAATAAAAAGGTATTTATGTCATTTTCCAACCAAAGTGGATCCATGGGGTCCCCAAGTTTACCCATTGATTGTCTTGGTCAGCCATGAAACATCCAATTAGGTTAGGACATGTGTCTAGGTCATTTCATATTATTAATACATTATTTTTACCTTAAATTACACTAATTACCTCTAATCGCGATTAATAAAGTTAAAAGTTACTATTCAACAAAAAATTATTTTAATCCCATTGAACCCCATGTTACTTCTTAATGAAAACCATGTATGTTGGATTTTTGAAATTCAAATCACAGAAGTGGTAAAGTTTCATTTAAACGAAAAATTAGTCTCTTCAACTACCACTTAGTGGTTTCACTATTCATCAAAAATTGAAGTTTTTCAGAAAATTACCAAAAATTCACCCTATGCTATATTTGATATTCTGAATTAAAAAATGTTGTCTATTTTAAAAAATTCAAAACATATAAGTTACATTAATTAATTTAATAATTAATTCCCGCTGTCAGAGCAAATAGCGTGTTTTTATGAAACAATAAGTATCATAAGATTGACACTAATTTAAGTCCAATTTCAAGATGAAATTAATTCCAATGACCACTATTGGATTAAATGGTAAAAATATATTCTAATTTCACTTTGAAACCAATTCAAAAGATAATATAATCATATAAATAAATTATATTAAAAAGAGGTTTTGAATTAAAATACAACATTTTTCACTATTCATTAAAAAAATGAACATTATCGGAAAAATACCAAAAATTTACACAAAGTAAATTTTTGATGTCCCGATTCTAAAGAAGAATTTTATTTTGTCAAATATAACACATAAAATTGTCAAAAAGTGGATTTAAAAGTGGTTTGTCATTAAAAGTCGGTTAATCGATCTTTTAAAGAATATTAGAATGTTTACACTTAAAATTGGATTCGTTCCCATTTGTAATCCTCTAACATTTATTGTAAAAAGTAAAAATATTTGACAAACATATATAATCATTTTTTAGTTAGTTCTGTCCATTCCCACCATTACAACGGCTAGGCATTAACTACAATTTAAAATAATATTATTTTATTATTAGAGTGCAACGTAAGATTTCCAAGAAACTCGTTGTTGCGTATTGGGTACGCCATCAAGCATAGCGTCCCATTTAAAGTTATATTAATATTTTATTCAAAAATATAGATAAATGTGAAAATTTCATATTCTTTATTTACCTGGGGTGTTACATCCTTCCCCCCTTTTGGGAATTGCGTCCTCGAAATTTTAAAATTGGGATTGGAAACTTCATTGAAAATCCCACATCGGAACAAGAGTCAGTAAAAAAATCACTTTAAAATAAAGAAAGGGAAGAACAAAGGTCACCTGAGTTAACCCATACTAGGATTCCAAGTATGAAAATATGGACATGGAGGAAAAAAACAAAGGGTCATGTTCTGAGGGAGAGTGATAGTAAACATGTCTAGGAGAAAGTTAACCATAAGAAAATCACAAACTTGTGATGGGTTAAATGGTATTTGATTCCTCAGCAGGAAAATATAACAGACAACATTTTTTTTTAAGTTACTCTTCATTGAGGAATTTATTTTTGAGCTTAACTAAATCATAATGAAACATACTTACTTGTCACGTAGACTTTCAACTTTTACTAGATTCCTTAATCAAACTCATATTTTCTCCAAAAGACGTGTATTTAGGGAGACTTGTTCGAATTAAGAGTACTATAATCAACTTCTTGAGAATCACCTAATCCACAAAAGAGAACTATATATTTCCCATGTCAATAGACAAAATCTAAAACCAAAATTGTTAGTATGAGATCAGATAATCCACAAAAGTATAATCCTTTATAAAAAGAAAATCCATTCTTAATCTCTAAAATTTGTCCAAAAAAACCCAAAGTTCAACGAAGACCATTCGATAAACAATTGTCCATAAAATTCTCCAAACTAAGATTGAAACCCAAATATTTGAAATATTTAATCACATAGTCTTCAAAGGTACAAATTAACTTTTATCTCCAAATAACATCAGTTGCTCTTAAATTCTCATATTGAAAAGTAATTAACCTAATCACATATCCTCCATGATAGGTTAATCATTTCCATAGATTACCCAAAATAAACTTACTCTTGATTCCTAAAATCATCTAACTAAAAAGAATTAGTCAAACTAACCAGGGACTTCACGTAGTCCAGTGGTAGGCGATAAATACCAGTCACACTTTGGTTGTGGGTTCGATTCCCGCAGCTTTGTCCGACGCGACGGGTTGTCACACGGTCTGTGTGTTGTCCTTTTTCCAAAACTATATAATTCTTAAAACATTCCCCAAAATGAGATAAAATATTCAAAAATAATCATAACATATTTTAACCTCATGTTTATCTCATGCCTTTCATTTTCCATCATAACATATAATAACCCATAATTACCTCAAATGTATGGATCATATAAACCCTAAAGGTTACCTTTATAATTATTACCTGAACTTCCACATCGATTGGTCATCTAGTACATGATGCATTACAGAACATACCAAGGTTCAAGTGGTTGATCATGACTCCTTGATAGTTGGTTTAGAACAACCACGAGTTTCCTCATTGAATCCCCCATTTCATCAAGTCTCTTAATCAGAGAACCACCACAGTTTCCTTCAAACCTATTGTCACTTTGGTGCCTTCTACATCCATCCATTCACTAAAAACAGAAATGTCAGTGTGAGTATATCAACAAAACCATCATGTACTAATGAGGAAGATAAACACTAAGATATAATTACTCATTCACTTTATCTAAAACTAGGACTCTTTCTGAAATCCTAACCATTATGGTAATGTCACTTATGCTTAAAGAATACCCTAACCTCTAAATTTATCTAAACCGACCTTTGATACCAACTATAAGGCCCCGACCTTAAAACCTTACTTAATATTGAATTAAATGAATAATTCACATTGAGGATCTTTTCAGGTTTAGAGTTTTAGAGAATTTGGACATAAATATTACATCTCAAAAGATTACAAAGTAGAAACTTCTACTAAGTTTCCATAAAATAAAAACTCTTAAAAAGAAACATGTCTAGTCCCATGTTTTAGATAACATGTCTTTCCTTGATCCCATCCTTGACCCTATTCCACATTATGTCCTGTGAAAAAAATTTCAAAAAAACTTGGGGTGAGCATAAAAAACTCAGCAAGGGATACACAAAGAATGAAAACTGTTAGTTTTTCAAATCAACAAGTAAACCATGTATACTTTATCAATGTAATACCTTTCACCTTTAGGAAGTAGTAAAAACTCTTCACTGAATAAAATATCATTACTTACCCTTTTGTAACCAAAATATTACCATAAAACCCATATAAAGAACACATAACATATAAAGGTAACTTGGGACATAAACATACTTAAATATAATAACCATACGGTCGACTTCCACACATACTTAATGGAATAGCCATACGGCCGACTTCCATACCCAATGCATTGGAGGTTATAATGTAACCACCCATCCTGGTATTCACGGCACCACCCGTCATATGGTTTATCACGGAACCACCTGTAAAATGTCCAAGTACCATCATTACACATAAAATATTGAAAATATAAACATTTTAATAACAACATTTCATTTTCAATCACAATAAGTAATTCCAAGATATTTAATTAATCAATCCATTTTCAAAAACCATTTAAAAGAGATTTTTGAATCAAAGTGTCCCATACTACTTTGAATCTTTTAATGGAATTACAATTTTAAAACATTAATGTTGATATAAATAAAATAATGAAAACCATTTTGAAAACATGGACATTAAATATTAAGATTTAGAATAATAAATCTTTAAAACATTTAAAACGATATTTTTTGTTAAAGAGTTTTTAACAAAATTAGAGACTCTTGAATACAAATAATTACAGAATACCATTTAATACAAATTTTATAATATAATGAGAATAAAGGGATTCATGATATAATATGTCAAAGGTAAGTATACACACCATATAAGAGTGAATTGGTGAATAACAATAATTAATTCTCAATGGAAATGTAAATTGTCATGGAATCCATTATAAAGATGGTATCCTTAAATTAAGGATAAATCTATCACATAATTATGTGTGAGAAATAAAAATACACCAAATATAAGTGGATATTAAGTGTGAAAAAATCATAGGTCATTCAAACATATTCATAGGATTACATGTTCAAGAAGTACAAGTTGAACCCAAAGAAATCGAAATTGGGTTAAGATGTTTACTTGTAAAAATTCGACAGCCTTACAGCATCACTTCAAAATTCAGAAAATTAGTCGATGAGAGAGTGAATGGTATCTCATCACTTGGACATAAAATTTACATCAATAAGGATATAGAAGAACATATCCCAACATAATAAGATGTAAATTAAAATACATAGCAAAAGAAGTCTTTTAAAAAGAGGAGGGTGAAAGGTTCCCTTACCGACTTGGGTAACTTTCGAAACGTACACCCCATTGAAGAAGTGTCATACAATGAATATGTAAATACCAATAAATGGAATTATATTACAAAAGGAGTATAATAATGGGCAGTACATACACCACTCAAAGGAAATTGTTGCAAATGTAACATAAATCTCACGGGAATAAAAGTGAGATGAAAAATCCCTTACGAAAACTCGGCAGCCTAACGACGCCACTTAAAACTTTCAAAAATGGATTGATGAGATCAAATAGAGTATCCCATCATATTACAATAAAATTTACAGAAAGAGGAATATAAAAGAACACCCCCCATCATAACAAAGAGGAGCTTAAAATAAGTGACAAAAATGAGAGTACTTAAAAAGAAAGAGAGAGGTTAGATCTCTTACGAAAATTCGGCAGCCTAACGGCGCCACTCAAAACTTCCAAAATGGATTGATGAGAGAAAATAGGGTCTCTCACAATATGAACATAAAAAGTAAAGTAGGACTAATATAAAATAACATCCCAATCATAAGACATATGAGCTTAAAATGAATGACATAAAAGAGTGTACTTAAAAAGAAAGAGAGGAGTATGATCCCTTACCTCGTGTCCGACATGACTCGATCGTTCTTTAATCTCCTGAATAATAAAATTTGGTCAATTTATAATTTCTTAAGTACCTACTTTAAAGATTATTATTCAGTTAATATCACATATTATAATTTTATAATAATTGGTTAATAAAGTGCGTTCATATCAGACGTTTTTGTCGATGTTCGGTACATGAGTAAAAATTGAACTTGTTGGAAAAGAATTTTCCATGTAGTTATAGGTACATCATCTCCAGAATAGTATTGATGTTTTAAATATCATATATATCCAGTATATATTCATTTTATACTATTCCATAGAATTTGGAGATAAAAAATTAAAAGCACTGTTCATGGAGACGGTAGGTCGTACGTACGCATGAACGCTACTTTCATTTTTTGTCATATTAATGGAATTAAAACAAAATGAGAGATATATATATTATAATTCTAGAATGATATCCATCATTTAGATGTAATATATTACATATATATCCATTATATATATGTACTTATAATAGTACATAACATTTGGAGATAAGAAATGAAATGTACCGTTCATGGAGACGGTAAGCCATACATACGCATAAACACTACTTTCATTTATATGTCATATTAATGGAATTAAAATCAAATGATAGGTATGTATATTTTAATTCCAGAATTATATTCATCATATATATGTAACATACATAATATATAATAACTTTAAATCCATCCTTTATACATCCCACATATGGCATTAACGAATCAAATCACTTTGAGGGGGCGGTAGTCCGCACTTCCTAAAATGAAATTATCGTGTTTACCCACAATGGAAACCATAAAGGTATGACACAAAAGAAAAATACAGAAGCTTAAGTAAAACATAAACATATTATATATCATATATAAATATAGTGACATCTTAATGGCCACCTTTTAAGGTGTTATATGAGTGTTGAACAATCATCGTTTCGTGAGGTAGAAATTCGCCATCCACAGAAACAATATGTTCTTTAACTATTAGATGTAGGTGTGCGTAAGTGTAGCTCGAATGATTCTTATAATAACATCCTATTATATTGAAGATACTTTATTTTTTACAAAATAAAATAATAAAAAGAGTTTAGGGGGTTGTAGAAGCAAAATAAAATAAAAGAACACAAGAGAAGACACTACCTTTAAATCGGGTAACTCTTTTTTATTTGAGCTCAAAGGCTTCCTTGGAAAGGATTCTGACCAAAGGTGAGGATTCAATGATGAAGAGAGGGATGTGGAGAGATGAAATGGTCAGGGTTTGGCCGAGCCAAAGGCTTGAGAGGCGTGGGTAAGGTGGTAGAGGTGGGGGCCTTTTATAAGAGAAAAGGAGGGGCACTCTTGGAAAGTTATAAAATACTACTTTATTATAAAAATATTTTCGGATTTTAAAGGTCCCAAAAAGATATATTTCTAGGATAAGGTGATAAGGTTTATAAATACACCCATCCAATAGTTTAGTGACAAGTTTAGGTCTTAGATTTTACATTATCTTTTCATTTTATTCAAATCGTTAAATAATGAGGTAATCACTGCATCATTATGGTGTCATAAATAATTTAATTTATTTAATGTCTAAAAATTATAAAAAAAATATCATGATGTATTAAATCTTTTTATCTTTATAATGAATATTTATAGTCCAAAATATCACTTGTATAACCCCATCTAAAAATTGTTTTAGTAAAACAACTCGTGTTTGTGAAATTTTATTTTTAACTTTAAATAAAAAGGTATTTATGTCATTTTCCAACCAAAGTGGCTCCATGGGGTCCCCAAGTTGACTCATGAATTGTATTGGTCAGAAATGAAACATCAAATGAGGTTAGGACATGTGTATATGTCATTTCATATTATTAATACATTATTTTTACCTTAAATTACACTAATTACCTCTAATCCCGATTAATAAACTTAAAAGTTACTATTCACCAGAAAATTATTTTAATCCCATTGAACCACATTTTACTTATTAATGAAAACCATGTTTGTCGGATTTTTGAAATTCAAATCACATAAGTGGTAAAGTTTCATTTAAACGAAAAATTAGTTTCTTTAACTACCACTTAGTGGTTTCACTATTCATCAAAAATTGAAGTTTTTCAGAAAATTACCAAAAATTCACCCTAGTCTATATTTGATATTCTGAATTCAAAAATTATGTCTATTTTAAAAAATGAAAAACATATAAGTTACATTAATTAATTTAATAATTAATTCCCGCTGTCAGAGCAAATAGAGTGTTTTTATGAAACAATAAGTATCAAAAGATTGACACTAGTTTAAGTCCAATTTCAAGATGAAATTAATTCAACGACCACTATTGGATTAAATGGTAAAAATATGTTATAATTTCACTTTTGAAACCAATTCAAAATATAATCTAATCATATAAATAAATTAGATTAAAAAGTGGTTTTGAATTAAAATACAACATTTTCACTATTCATTAAAAAATGAACATTATCAGAAAAATACCAAAAATTTACACAAAGTAAATTTTGATGTCCCGATTCTAAAGAAGAATTTTATTTTGTCAAATATAACCCATAAAATTGTCAAAAAGTGTATTTAAAAGAGGTTCGTCATCAAAAGTCGGTTAATCGACCTTTTAAAGAATATTAGAATGTTTACGCTTAAAATTGGATTCATTCCCATTTTTAATCCTCTAATATTTATTGTAAAAAGTAAAAATATTTGACAAACATATATAATCATTTTTTAGTTAGTTCTTTCCATTCCTGCCATTACAACGGCTAGGCGTTAACTACAATTTAAAATAATATTATTTTATTATTAGAGTGCAACGTAAGATTCTCAAGATACTCGTTGTTGTGTATTGGGTACGCCATCGAGCATAGCATCCCATTTAAAGTTATATTAATATTTTATTCACAAATATGGATAAATGTGAAAATGTCAAATTATTTATTTACCTGGGGTGTTACACTTATGTAGCAATAATATCTATTTCACCATCCTTGATTTTTTATTTTTATTCTTTATGTGTCCAAGTTTTTTATGATTTGAAAATATATTCACTTTAGTCTGAAGTAGATAAGATATGATTTTTAAGGCATAAAAAACTAATAAGAACTCTTTTTTAGTGTTAGTGTAGAGGTTTTAATCAACATCCAAAGTTCTTAAAACCTAATAAATTACATGGACTATTCATTAAATTATCTAAGAAAAAAATTCTCCCACAACATGGTTTAAATCATCACATAATAACTTAAATAGATGTTTCTAATTTACTAGTTGTATCATAAGTAGTGCTTTCTGTTTACACTTAAGATCATCAAATTATTTCATGAAATGATCCTAAAAATGATTTTGAATATTTTAAAAGTAACCCAAAATTTGGTAGGGAAATATTATTAAAATATTTGGGAAATATTCTATAGAATTCCACAAAATCTAAAAACTATCTAACATATTATTCATAATTTTAGTAAATAAACACAATGATGATTTCAATTTTTTATTTGTAAACATCAATCATATTTTAGAAAATCACACGCCAAATAATAATTGGATTTTCAACCATGAAATAAAATTTTAGAATATTAAACAAAATATTCTTTTTAATGTAATTTTTCAAAACCATTCCCTGGTCTAACATGAAATTATTAAAGTAATTTAAAAAAGTAGTGAAATTATCATGAAAAAGTTTTAAATAATCTTCATCAATTTAGAGAAATTTATTACAATGCATTTTTTAAATATACCTAGGGTATTCTAAAATAAAAATTTCATCCTCTTATAAGAAAATGTTTCACAAGGGTATGTGAAAATTATTTTTTCATGGTTCTTGGTGCATTGGGCACGTGGAAGTATCCTGAGAATCCATATTAATACCAATATTTAGTTTTTATTGACAATATTTTGAGAATTTTTTCAAAAAATGGTATGGAATATTTATCATTTATTATGGATTGATTTTGTTTCCTATAGTCAATAAAAACCCTCCAACTATTTTGGATTCTCAAAGGGATTAATTAATTTTGTTTATTCTATACAATGAAGAGTCTAAATTATTAGTTCACAATGTGAATTAGGCTGATCCAATTAGAATCAAACATAGGGTATATGATTTATTCCACCAAAAAATTTTAAATTTCTTTTTAATCCACTTCTATTATTTTTGGTCTAAGTATCCTTTGAGATTTACTAACATGCTTAGCATAATTTTTAAAGATAATTACATGCATGTATATTTTATAACTAAGTTCAGGAAGGTATTCTAAAATCAATTCTATATCTTTTACATTTTATATCATTCCCATGATGTATTCTTTTATTAGTACATATTTTCTATAAGAACTTAGACTATTTAAGACTTTGTTTAAGGGATTTAATAAAAGGTTATTTATTTTCAAAATTTTGGAAGGTATATGAGATTTCATTTTAAATTTATTCTTCATGTGCTTTAATTGATTACTTTATTATTGAGGGAAATAATAAATAATGTTTATTTATTCCTTATATGAGTTTTTATATGGTTGTTATTTTTTACTTTTAATAATTTCATATTTTTTCTCTTACTATTCCCCAATGGATGGATTAGTTTTTATAGAATTATATTTTTAATTTTGGTGAATTCCTTTTTCGCTCCTGGTTGTTATAATTTTAACATTTCCTCCTAGATTAGGAAAGGGTTGGGATGAAAATTTACCATGATTTTTAATCATCATTCAACTAGACTCCCTAGATGTATATTAATTATTTAATATTATTTTTTTATTTATCAAATACCTATATTGTAGAGAACTTGACCATAGTATACCAGATACAATGTCATACTTTATTTCACTATCATAAGATACAAGGAATCACATCCCAAAGGACTGAATAATTTAGTAGTCTTGGAAAAGTAGATACATAATTAAGACCTTTATTACATTTGAAAAAAATTACTACATAACTTTTTTCTTTCTATAATAAAATTATTACCTATAGAATATCCTCTAAAATATTTCATATTAAACTTCATTGAATCCTGGGGAAAGTAAATAAAATAATTGTGATATAAAATGACCAGCAAGGTTTAAGTACATTAGAATCATTCAGGAATTAATAAACATAATCAATATAGAAAGGTAAATAACTAAAAACACATTCAATTTAATCAATAACATGACTATCATAATAGGATAAGGAATAATCAATATGGGAAGGTAAATAACTAAAAAGACATTCCATTTAATCAATAACTAATAATGAAATTAATCCAGAGATAATATCATAGTGAAAATATAATGGATAGTAATAACTGAATACTGAATACAAGGAATGATTAATTATTAGAATCCATGTTTCCAAGTTACAAGAAACTTTTACCATCAAGACCTTTCATAAGATGGTTTAAAATATAATGGGTGAAAACCAACTTAACTAAGGCTAGCCAACTGATTCACCCCATGAGACTAAAAATGCATTGAGGGACTATCTATAACCAGAACCACCCATATCATACATTTCCAAATAATTAATCATATATTGAACAATTGATTTAATTCATAAACAATTTATCTTATCAAATATCCATATTGTATAAATAACAGAGATTTATAATATTTCCCTAAATAAACAAATGACATTCAATATAGAACACCATATACATAAATAGCATACGGTTTAGGAAATAATAATATTCATGATAAATAATGTGGTTATTTAGTGGAGATTTAATAACTAATGATCATAGGAAATTTATCATTTCAAGTGAAAGTTGTTGTCTATAAAAATGAATCATGTAAGTAAATTGTCAACACTATCCTTTGTCAAAACGATCATAAACCATCCAGAAGAATAATAATGATGATATCCACATAACATATAAACATTGGTGTAATAATGAAGGGTTTTTGTAAATATGAATAGAAATACCATACAAATATATTTAAAAGTGTTATTTAAGAATATATCCTTTTCATTTTGACTTTTTTGAAAATCCTTTTCTTTTATAATCACATTTAAAAACATTTTCTTTAAAAAGATCCCCATAAACATGAAAATGTAGCTTCGAAGATATGATAGTCATGAGGGAAGGTAATTTTTTACATGAATTAAAAGTAAAAAAAAGAAAATTTCTTTTGAACTCTAAAATGGATAGGAAAATACCTTGTTCAGAAAATAATAAGAAGATTCCTTTCACATTATTGATAAAATACAAATGGGAATTGTTTTGAAAAAAAGCATAAGATTCCCTTGAAACCATTTTTAAAGAGTAAAAATGGGTAAAAATTCCTTTTATAAATCATTTTAAAAGGGTAAAAACATTTTTAAAAACATTTTTTGAAAACATGGTTTTGGAAGAAAATATATTTCCATCCTAAGAGAGAAATGAAGTTATATTTTCTTAAAAACATTTTCTAAAACAATTTAAGTACCAAAGAGTAAAAAATGGAAATATCACTTGAAAATATCATGAATAAATAGAGTATAATAAAAATTAAATTGTTTTATTCATAAATGGTCATGTAATCTCCTTTAACTAATATTCAAGAATAAAAAATATTGATTAGAATGAGATTCTGAAATAAAACCATTAAATGATCATAACATTGATTTGAGAATTAATCAATGAACTAATTATGTGTATAAATTATAAATCCATATATAAATTTTTTAAATAAAACATTATATAATCAAAATTAATGACACACATAATCTTAACACTAAATAATCAATGAAGTATAATTTTAACCCAATGAGTGGAAATCAACTTAAGAAATACCTTACCTTACAGTTCCTTTTGGTTGAATATTATTTAACCTCATGTATAGTGGTTTTAAACAAGATATTAACTTATTAAAAAACATACTCATATTTATAATATCATATATGATACTCTTATATTATTTTACCAACCATTTATTAATAATTTTTCATTATTTTCATTATTTTGGGTGTTAATTGCCTTATTTTCATATTCATTATTTGTTATGAATGTTCTGGTTATTGTGTATATTATATATTTAATTGATATACAAAGTAATAAACATGAAATAATTATCATATTTTAAAATCAATGGTATTTAAAACTAATCATGAATGACGGTTATGAAAAATAAAAGTACCTTACGATCATGGAGACAACAGGCCATATGTACGCATGAGTAACATTTCCATTTTTCAATGATCATTATGAAAAGGAATTAAGTAATATTTTAACATTAAATAAATATAATAAAATAAAATATACCATATTATATACTTATATATAAAATCCATGTGGTTTGGTGATGAAAAGAGAGCCACATCGCTTCGTGAAGACAGTAGTCCACAAGTACACGAATTATGTTATCATCTTTAAGTGAGTGAAAAGTAATAAAAGAAAATGATATATATTATCTTCATAGAATGATAAGTATGTAATTAATATAATAATTATTTCATTTATATCATATATAATCATTAAATTAATCTTTATGACCTTCCATGTGAAGCGTTAGTGAAAGACGAATCACATCGCTTCATGAGGCGGTAGTCCACCATACACACGATCGACATTATCGTATCTCCTATGAAATGAATGTTAAAAATATATAAATGATATAATAACTTAATTTGTATAAATATGTTATAAATATCATATATTTACTTTATATTCATCATCATAACCAATCTTGAGATGTGGAAATGAAAAAATGAACAACATCGGTTCATGAGGCGGTAATCTGTTGTACACACGAATGATGATTTCGTAACCCGATTCATGGAATTGAACAAGGTTTTAGGTCATGAAATTATCATAAAAACATCCTATTATATTTAAGTCAATTATATTATTATATCATAATTATTTAATAAATAATTAAGGATATGGATAAAGAAGTAAAATAAAGACGCTTATTAAAGAACATTACCTCTTCTTCAGGTATCCTCCTTAGGTTTGCAGTAAAGACTTCACAGGTTGGATTTTTACCCAAAATAAGAATTATAAGACCATGGAAGGGAATTTGGGAAGTAATTTAATTATATATATTCTGAACCAAATATGTGTGAATGTGTGAATAAGAGATTAGAGGGGGTGGTCTTTTATAAGTGGGGATAAGACACACTTGGTATTTTGGAAAAGAATTGAGTGATCCCACATTTTTTATATGTCACATGGGTATAAAACAGACCATTATCAAACCTTAAAGGTTTAATGGTTTCAATATGGTTATATAATAGTTTTTAGACAAGTGGGTATGACCCTTATCTTTTTGTTTAACCCTCTAATAGACCCATTTTTACCTTAATTATGACAATTAATTTTTACTACATTCACTATTAATTTTGGTAAAAAATTAAGATGAAACTATTATAAGTTATAAATTATTACTATTCAAAATATTGAATCCATTTTTCAAAATTTAATTCACAGAAGTGGAAAAATTTAATTTAAAATTAATCCCGTATACATGATGAGAAAACAGATTTTTAAAGTGAATACATTCAAAAGTTTACAAAGTTTTTATATCTAAATTCATTATAGAATTGATTGAAATGACCTCAATTGGATTAATTTATATTAAATTTAACTAATTTTACTTTAAAACTAATTAAAAATATATTTTAACATCATAAATTATTTAAACAAAAAGATAATTTTCAATTAAAATCTGCATTTTCACTATTCATTAAAAAATGAAATATTTCAAAAAAATCCCAAAAAATTCACCATAAGATAATTTAGATATTAATATTTCAAAAATGAAGTTTATATTTTCATATAAATTTACAAAAAGTGAAAAAAATCGTTTTAAATTATGTGTTCAAAGCACGATTAAACCATCTTTTGGAACAAATATAGTTTTTTAGAAAACATTTATTTTTTTCTTTCAAATGATTCTTATTTTATTTATAATCAATAGATAGATAATAATAATTTGTAAAATATATATTTTCATAAGTTATTTAATCATATTATTACCCACTATTCTAATGCCTAAGCGATGATTTTCATATTAAATAATAATATTAATATTATTTTGTTGTTCGATAAAACCCGACCTTGCGTGTAATGAAAGATTTTTAAGAAACTCATTGTTGTGTGTAATTAAAAATAAACTAATTTTTTCATGAATTAAAATCAATATAATATATTTAATTTATTTAATATATTAAATATATCATAAAGTCTCAAAATTTTATATTCCCTTCCATGCTTGGTGTTGCATGTCATATACACTATTGAATATGATGTTCATATTTTAAAATTTTAGGGTGTTACTTTCTCCCCACCTTAAATAAATTGTGTCCCCACAGTTTAAAATTTATCAAGGTAATCAAGGGTTTGTTATTTGAAAATTACATTGTTAAAAAACTCACACTGTAAAAAGGGTTAATACATTATCCTCTTAATAAGAGATATAGGGAAGTACAATGGTCATACAAAATAACACATAACTAGGATCCTATGTAGGAGAAAATTTGTAGAAATTTATGATACAGAAATTTTGGAAAAGTTTAAATAATTTTAGAGAGTGATTGAGGTCATTGATCACAAAAAAGTGAGAGATCAATGTAATGTTTAGGGCTTCAAAACCAAAAATCTGTGATGATTTAAGAGACCATATAATTCCTCAAATATGAATGTAATTGGATATTTTTTTTGTATAAAGATCTTTTTCTTAAAGTTTATAAATTATTTTACTATATAATAATTTAAATAAATATAATTTACTGATATGTTTCTAATTTATAATCACAAACTCATCCTTTGGTTATGCTTCGATCAATTTCTAATTCATCCCACACTTTAAGAAATGAATATCCAAAAATTAATTTTTTATGTCTAAAGCACTACAATTCACTTTTAATGGATTGTAAGATCCCTAAATAAAGTATCTATATCTATATATAACTATTTTTCAAAACCAATATGGTTATAAAAAGTTATCCAATATAATAAATTAATCTCTAAACCTCAAAAGCAACACCACTAGTTCATCATTGTTATTTATTTTTCATATTGTTTAACTTAAAACAATGACACATTAACTATAATTCCTCGACCCTAGAATCCTGAAGGTGGTGCATTATTTTATTACATTATAATGTTTATAGGTAAACAAATCCCAATCCCATTGAAATATCATTAAACCATTTTTGAGGAAAATAATATTTAAACATTCCAAAGTGTCCTATACCACTTTGAAACATTAGAATCATAATATAAATTATGGAATAAAATTAAATAAACTTATAATATCATTATAATAAGTATATTCATGATATAATATATCAAAGGGAAGTATATACACCATATAAATGTCAAAAGGTGTGTCACAAAAAGTAAGTCCCAATTGAATGTAAATAGAGACAAAATCCTTTACCTAACATTTCATCTTGGGAGATCATCCTTTAACCTCTTTTATAATGGATTTAATAGTGTTAATAAATTATTAATTAATATTATTAATATTTATGATATCATATATTATCATCTTATAATATCTTATTACCTATTTTTTTACATTCTTTCGTTATTTTCACTATTTCGGGTGTTAATTGCCTAGTTTCTTGAGTAAGTTTTGGATTGTTATTTGTTTTTCCTATTAATTTGATCATTGTTTAATCATCTAAATAATTTAAACCATGATTTATATTTAGTATATATTTATATGGAATAATCCATAAAATTTTTAGAAAAGAAATGAAATGCACCGTTTATAGAGATGGTCGGTCGTACGCACGCATGAATGCTAGTTTCATTTCTTTATCATATTAAAATAATGAAAATAAATGATATATATTATAATTTTAGTATCATATATATTTCATATATACACATATTTTTATTAAAATAATCCTTTATATGTTCCATGTATTATGTGAATGAATCACGTCGCTTTGTGGAGGCGCTAGTCCACGTGTCCACAAATGAAGTTACCGTATATCCAAAATATGGAAAACATGAAGGTTTTTTTAAATAACATTTAAAGAATATAAAATAGGTTATAATTTACATATTAGAATATTATTTAACCATAAAAATAGTTTTAATACTATCCAATAAGGATGTAATGTAAAAAGAAAAAATGTTATTCATAGAGGCGATTAACCAACATAACATGGACACTAATTTCATTTCTTTGAATAAGAGAAGATGAGAAATGAAATAGATATGATATATTACATTAGAAACATAATAATACAGTATATACATTATTATATATTTATCATTAATTTATAGATGAAGGAGGTGAGTATAAAGTAGAAAAAGAAAAGAAATTAAGAGAGGTATTTTACGAAAATTAACTCTTGAATATCACCTCCTTAAGAGACCCTTTAAGACCGTGGATTTAGTATTTTGGTAAGACCAAAATCACTTGTACATGGGGAGAGTGAGTATGAGAGGTTTGGGAAGAGAATTTATTATCTACAAGGTTTTTTAGAAATGGGGTGATGAGGAGTGGTATTTATAACTGAGGAGGGGTGGGTTTTAAGTGATTAAATATTGATTATTTTATAATTAAATACAAACACATTGAAGTGTAATTAAATTAAATTAATTTTGATGATAATTAATGGTTTAAAGGTTTTTATGGTCTATAAACACCTCAAAATCCATTTAATGTTGCATTTTTTAGGTATGTTAAGCTTTTACCTTGTAACATTAACCCATGTCACTATTTTACCTATTCAACAACAAATTTTTTTTACCATGGTAAATATTTTAAATATAAAAATGAAATTAACCTTAAAACCTAATTTTAAACTTATTATTAAAAATATGGAATCCATTTTAACTAATTCAATTCATATAATTGGAAAAATTAGATTTAAAATTAATCATGTAGACACAATGAATAGACGGGTTTTTAAAGTGAAATGTTCAAAAGTTTGAAATGTTTTTTATATCTAATTTCAATGTGAAATTTATTAAAATGGCCTAAATTGGTTTATTGATGTTTTGTTGAACTAATTATACTTTAATAACAATTTAAAATATAATTTAACTATATAAATAAATTATATGAAAATGTAGTTTTGAATTAAAATACTGTAATTTTCATTATTCATTAAAAATTGAAAGATCTTAAAAAAATACCAAAACATTAACCCAAGTAAATTTCTATACTAATATTTTAAATAATAAATTTATTTTTTAAATATAACTTATAAAAGTGTCAAAATTTGGATTTAAAATAGGTTCATCATAAAAAGATAGTAAAACTACATTTCTAAAAATATAGGTTTTTATGGGTAATATTTGGTTTGTTAATATCATATTCTTGTAAAATAATATTGTATGAGTGTAAAAATATTTTTTTTTGTTTTTATTATATATAAATTTACTACATAAACACTCTTAAAGTGTTGGAATTTAATTTACAATGCAAAATATTACTAAGTTGTGTTTTTTATATCGAGTGTTGTATATATTGTAAAGATATCAATAAAATTAAATTTATTATAGTATAAAATATGGTAAATTATTGGGGTGATACATTATTCAATCCAAGTATTTCATGCTAAAATTTTTAGGGTTATTACCTTTAAAAATATGTGGGTAGTTCTTCTTCATATAATCCTCTGGTTCCCAAGTTGCTTCTTCCATTTTGTGATTTATTCAAAGAACCTTTACCAGAGAAGTCGTCCAATTCCTCAATAATTTTTCTCTAGTATCAAGAATCCGTATGTATTATTCACAATATGAAAGTTTAAGTTCTAACTCTATATCATTAAAAATGATCACATGTGTCAGCTCTGGCATGTGCTTTCTTAGCATTGATATATGGAAGACATCATGTACCTTTGACAGATTTGGTTGCATTGCCAAATGATAAGAAAAATATCTAACCCTTTCAAGATTTTTGAAGGGTCTGATGTACCTGGGACTCATTTTCCCTTTCTTACTAAACCTAAAAACACCCTTCCATATAGATACCTTTAGGAAAACATTATCTCCCACTTGTAATTCCAAATATATCCTCTAGTTTTAGCATAACTCTTTTACCTACTTTGAGCTTCTTTAATATGATTTTGAATAAACTTTACATTTTTTGTATTTTCCTCAACAAATTCTATGCCCATAAGTTTCATTTCACCAAATTCATCCCAACAAGCTGGGGTATGACATTTCATTCTATATAACGATTCATATGGCGTCATTTGAATACTTGAATATAAACTATTATTATAGTAAAACTCCACCAAAGGTAGTTAATGATATAAAATAACTTTAAAGTAGAGTGATAATGAACTCAAAATGTCTTCCACTGTTTGAATAATCCTTTCAGACTATCCATTATTTTGGGGTTGGTAGGCAGTGCTTAAATAATTCTTAGTATCGAGAGCCTTCATAAGACTTTTCCAGATTTTTTATATAAAGTGGGGATCTAAATAAGAAACAATTTATAGAGGTGTTCCATTAAGTCTCACAACTTCATTAATATAGAGCCTTGGGAGGTGCTCAATAATAAGGTCTTATCTTATGGAAATAAAATGTGATAATTTGGTTAGGCGATCAATGATAACCTATAAGGTCCGAAATTTTCTTAAGTTATGTTTTTATTTAAGTTTTTGTTTGGACTCTTATTTTTGGATAGATAAGTGTTTCACCATGTTCATGTGAAGGCTCAGGGGTGTTCAGGGGGTTTGGGACACAAAATAAGAAGAAAAGAGAGTTCCTGTACATGTTGCACGGTTAGTGAAAACTGTGCGGAAATCCTAGGTAACCATGTAGTCATGGACAGTGGCTTACAAACAGTTGGTACATGATTAAGAAAACCATTTGGAATCCCTAGGAAACCATTTGGAGGTTTTTTTTAGAAAGTGTCTCTCACACGATTTGCACACAGTTTGGAAAACCATGCGGGTAAACCGTGCGACCCTATATTTTTGAGAAAATTACAAAATTTACATTACCATATTTTAAACCCCAACTCAGGATTCTTCTCCCTTCCACCCCCTAAAACCCTAGTGATGAGATTGGATGAAGTAAGATTCCCAAAGGTGGTTCTCCTTCTATTATTGTCTATTTGGAGCACTGTTGGTTGTGGATCAAATCCCCAGGAAAGTTTAATGCTCCTCTTTCTTTTATTTTTCATATTAGGGCTCGTATTTTATTCCATCTTCTTCTAAAGACCTAAAACCCTCCTTTTATGGTGAAAACAAGATTAGGGATTCAAGGGGTGTTTGGATCTAGATCCAAGTCCACGATTAAGAGTGTATTCATCGTCGTATTCGAGGTAGGTGGTCTACAAGTATTATCCCATAGTTTTATTTTATATTTGTGCATGGAAGATTGTGTTCTTCATTTTCCCTAATTATGTTCTTGGTTCTGTTGGAGTGTTTGATAAAAGGGGGTGTCTAAGTGACCAATTGAAATCCTCATGATCCTCGTGGGATATGTAGAGGTAGACTTGATCATTTTAGGGCCACCCATGGGGTGCGCTGGAAATCCCAGACCTAGAGAGTGGTAGGGTTAAGTGAAAAATTGGTGAGTAATGTGTGAATCTCATATAGAACATGTTTTAATGGTTGATTAAGTTGTAAATGGAATAATGATATATATGCCTAGGGTGATAAGGGATAAGGTGTTATTGGAATGACATGAAAATGGGAAAATGGGTTGAAATAGATTATGTCGATTGTTTAATGAATTTTGATTAGAAATGGATAAGGGGATTAGTGCATATTAAAAGGTGAACTTATAAGTGGATAATGGAATGGTAAATGTGGAATATGTTAATGAGATGTAACAAGGAAATGGATGAATATGTGGAATGGATTAATACACGATAATTATGTGGTACACCTAAATTATTGAATATAATAAAGTTGTTGTGTTATGTGATATGAGAATTTTACTTGAGGGAATAAGGGGTAAATTCATGTGAAATGATGAATGGGATAAGTGGGTTAATGTATGGTAATTGATGAATATCAGCTAAGGTATGGGGTTTTTGAATACACTTAAGGGGTTAAGGAAGAAGAATGAAAATTTGGATAAATTATTATGAATTTCCATTGGTAAATGTATTAATGGGTTATGGAATATTGTTATTTTCCATGTAGTTGTTATGTATTGTGAATTATAATGGCATTGGTTATGCTTTGTTGTGTTATGGTATGGTTGTGGTGACCTGCTAAATAAGTATGTTCACATGGCTTGGTAGATTGGGGTATTGATATGAGGTTCTACACCCACAGGTCAAGTTAAATTGAGGCTCTAAAATCCACACCATAAATGCATGGGTCAGGGAAGGGGACATAGGATCCATTACCCTAAGGATTGAATTCCACCCGGACCAAGGCTTCGAGGTGAGGATAATGTGCTGATGTGATATGTGTATCCCCAGTGAGGCAGGGACATGAATTATTTCCCCTATTCATAATTATTGATATCCTTAGACCCATGTGGAGATGATGTATATGCCTTACCCAAAGAACATTTGATAAGAATGGACTATTTAGTAAAAATTGTATAAGAAATAGAATTAGGATAAATACTAGTCATTAATTTAATAAACTTTTTTAACTAATGGCACCTGAAATGTCCCTTGTTTTCTTACCATTTATTTTATACTTTCATGAACTATCTATTATACTAGATATTTATAGACACTGTTTGTGGTGGCCTATTGAGTTTTGTACTCACACCCTGCTCGAGGCACCATTGGGTACCATAGTATATTTTGTGGTTGCATGTTGGGACAAGGGAAAAGGCCCTACCCTAGGATGTTGAGTTGGGATTAGAAGGTACATGGATAAGGATATGGACTTTGAGTCAGGGCCCATTTGGGGATTTTCTGTTTTTCTTATTTCTGGATTTTGTTCACTTACACTACTAGTATGTCATGACATTGTTAATGTTGATTTATGGTTTGTACCCAATTAGGAGATGTTTGGCTTATATGTGTATTGGTTGTTCATATTGTTTCCACTATTTATATTATATCTTGTTGTGGATCACTCTCGTAAAGAAGGTATAGTCTCCCAAATGTCTCATTATATCCCCTCCACTAGTCGGCAACCTATGGTGTATGAGGAGGCGTGCTTGAGGTCATGTGACGACTCAGAATGGGGTACCCGTTTAGTGGATTCCGGGTCCGGGATGTTAAAAAGTGGTATCAGAGGAGTTATTTTCTCTTTATTACTATTTGGGGATGGTAGAAAAAATATTATGATGTGTCGAGCCTTGGTAATGAGCTCATTCTTGGGAGTATCTAACATATATATGAGGGAAAACCCAAGTCACTATGGGTGGGATTTTTTGTTCTTGATGTGTGTTGTTATAGTAGAATGACATTTCACCATTGGGTGATGCATATGTTGTGTGATTTGACTAATTTATGATATTTTTATCATTTTTATAATGGCATGATATTGTGCATTGATGCATCATTTTAGGTGCCTAAGGATATAGGTGGCATGCATCATTATAGGCATAGACATGGGATGGGTGTGTGGGGGCATAGAGAGTAGAATGTATTTTACTTCCTTGATAAATCTGAAGATAATGATGCCTAATAATGGTAATGTAAGTGGGTCAATAAAAATAATACAAATGAATGGTTAAGGAATATCATGTATAATTAAATGTTATGAATAGTTTAACACTTTGAGTTGTGATAAATTGTAAAGGATGATTCATTGTCTAAAAGAAAAAGGATTGCATAATGATGGTAAAATTGTTAATAAAATTTTCTTAATGAAAGGTGTAAATGAGTTAAAGTAATTATTGTAACAAGTTGTGAAGTAGGAATGTGACTAAGAGGAAGGGATCAAGTTTTAAAAGAATAATTGGTTTGAATAGGTGTTGATGAAATACTTTTGATTAAGTAAATTGGTTACCCCATGTTGACTATGACCCATAGTAGCTATGGTAGAGGGTAGTGTTCAAAGCGAGATGATGACCATTATGATAGGGTATGAAGAATAGTTTATTTATGGTTGATATAGTGAGATATTTCCCATCGGTGGTTAAATCCTATCAGTCATTCTTCAATGCACCGGGTGAAAGATAAGTTTAAAATGAGAATTATTGAGTTCAAAAGTGGGTATCCTTTGTGTTGTTGCTTTGAACCTCATATGTGTGGTGTGGGGAAATGAGATTACCCTAGTTTGAGACTTTGGATTTGGATTGTGAGACATTTCTGGTTATGATATGGTCTAGGTGGTGTGTTTAGGGAACCCTTGGTAGGGGTGTGGCCTTTGGGTTTCGAGGTGTTGTTCAATAATGTGAGTGAAGAAACTCTCATGGTTCATGACTGTACAGAGTGCATGAGGGGCCCTAAGTATGGTGCCTGGGCTTTAGTGACCTTGTGATTATTGACCTTGCAAGTTGTGTTTTGAATCGCAAAGAGGATATTTTTCTCGTAGTGCTGATGAATGTGCACACCTCTGGTATAGAACCTAGAGTAAATGGTTGTTTGGTGCACTAGGTACAATGTGCACTGGAATGGGGTTGAGAGTTCCATTCACATGAATTGCTTTGTTCATGTCATGATATGTATGGTTTTGATAGTGGACCAATGTATTTTCCTGGTTGTGACACTAGTCTTAGGAGTTGGTATCATTAAACCTTCAAGGTGACCTATGAGAGAGGTAATACATGATTTCTAGTGCTTTTGAGTTTGTGTTGCACATGCAGATGTTTTGGACTTTGATAGCAGGACTCAGAGTGTTATATAGTGCAGTTTTGGCCTAGATGGATAAGTGGGAAGGTTGATGGTTGGTGATGCTACTCAAGTTGTGGTTACATGATGATTGTTTTGGAAAATCAAGGGTGACCTCATGGGACGTTATGCCAGTGGTGCAAGTACCTTGGAATATGAATCATGTGAGATGATTCAGAGGTGGTGTCAATGCATACTAAATACCACCAAGTTTTAGTAAATGGTATATTTGTGCCTAGTTCTTTCATAAGAAAACCCTAGTTTTTGTGATAGGAGGAAATTCTTCTTTTTAAGGGTTGTATCGTATGGATTCCCAAATCACTTGTTTAGTTGATGATTAATGGAGGGCTTGGAATTATTTTTGAGTAAAAGAGACAAGGGTGACTGAAGTGCAGTTATATTCTTTCTCTTGATAGTGACACTCGAGGTGAGGGTGGTCATGTGGATGAACTTGTTTGTATGATTGGTTTCAATTATTGGGTGAGATGCAGAGGCTGCCTTAAGGCATATTAGTCTGAATAACCAAGATACGTGGTTAGGTAAGTAAGTGGGATATGGGATACGCATAGATAAATTTTGATTTGTAAGAGACCTTTGGTTTGATTGGTGTGAAAGAACATTATGATTTAGTTGTTATCTGTCAAGGACACCTCAAAATAACTCGAGCAGTGTGGTGGAAGTAGTGCCATATGAAACATTAGTTCACGATTTCATGGTGATTTTGTTGTGGGGATATTGTTAGACTTGGTTAGAAATCACATCTGAGCAGTGGTGGTTAAGTGTTTATGAGATGCATTCAGTAGGGGAGCCTGAGATCCTTGGAAGGTCATGGTGTCCCATAGTTTGACATCAGAAATGGATAAGTGGGTGGTGGTGTTATTAAAAAACTTCTTAGCATAATTCAACTAGTGATGATCCCGCCCCATATCTTGATATCATCCCAGGTATGTTGAGAAGATCTAGGTTTAATCCAAGAGACTTTAAGGTGTTTGGTTGGATGAGGGACATCATGGAGTTTAAATGTATGGAAACCATATGCATGGAGCTTGGTGATGGGATGTACACCCTCTATGGCTTTGGGTGTGGTCCTTAAGATGAACTGAATGACGAAAAACATCATGCGTGTCGTTCACAGAATCCAGGAAAGGGCACTGGGTGACATTATTTTTCTTGTTTTAGGAAAAATATATATGGACATGTATATGTTTTTGGGTTCATCTTATGATCGAGTGTAAGGCGTGGTGGTTGGAATCCCTCATGAAAAGCAATGGTAATGATACTCTTAATGTGGGGAGTGATAAGTCAGTCCTGGATTTGGAGAGGAGAACATTTAGTTGATGGAATGGAACCAGGATGCCAATGAGGAACCTATGAGGTGCATGTTAGGTTCCTTAGAGAGGAAATGTGGGACTTGAATGTGGTGACTGATGAGACAAGTGTTGTATTTTAGCTCAGGGTGGTTCCCTAGGAAGCTTGAGATGTCTGTGATGAAGTCATATAAGGGCATGGTTGGATATGACAAAAGGTTGTGGAAAGAGAGGCTGGGTTCTATAACTCCAAAAATTATTGGGGATAGACTTAGGTAATTTTTCCTTGGGTGGTTTTAGAACATCTAAAAGTTAAGGGAACCTTGTCCATTTGATGTGGTGTCATTCCAAGGGTGAAGCCCGATAATGGTCTGAAGGGCGGTAATATCATGATGATGGAATTATAATTTAATTTAGGGAACAACCTCAATCGGTCCATGGGATGATAATAATTGGATTATAGTAAGTAAGAACCTTGGGATGGTGATAAAGGGGTAGCATACCATTAGTACGAGGTGTGTTTTCTAGGAAAAGCCAGTCAAGTGTGGTCCGACCTGAGATGGTAAACTTGGATGGGTGTGGTGAGTGAACCACCATTGGGTTCATGTTGTGGAGGCAAGTCCCTTTTTTGAAATGAAGTTTCACTTGAGTGATGTCAGGTTGATCTTAGTCCTTGAATGGATAGTGTATGGATTTCCGCTCGAATGGTTTCTATGGTGCAACTGGATTCCAATGTAGAGTAATGACCCTATGGATGTTCGGGCATGGTGATTTGGAACACGTCAGGTGATGTGAATGTTGAGTTGAGTTTCAGGTGATATTTCCTTAGTAGCGATGAATCGACATAAGTTGGGAAGTGTGGTTGAAAGGATCATGAATTCTCCTTTGGGTGATATTGATTTTGGTCACTAATAGAGTTGGGGAAAATAGAGGAAAAGGACACCAAGTGATTTGGGTCTTTAATTGTGCAGATGATTAGACCGAGGGGGTGAAGATTGGTTCCTCCATGATGATGTGATGTTGTGTGCGATGTTTCCATCTGTAGTGTATCAGGAACTATGGTCTATGTTTTCTCTGTGAGTTATAGTTGTTGGGTATTTTTGAAGTTAATGCATCCTTGAAGAGTTTTCATTTCAGGTAGTGGTAGCGGTGAGGAAGACTTAGGGGCAAGTCTGTTCCCTTGATCCATGTTCGGTGGGCATTATAACATGGAACCAAAATCTTAGAATATGGGAATGGATAGGCAAGCCTAGTGGAGTGACCTCTAGTTATAGAATCTTAATGATTCTTGGAAGAGTGGATCGAGGATGAGCTATTATAAGGTGAAGAGGTTGTAAGATCCCAGATTTTATTAAGGTATTTTTTTTTAAGTTTGGGTTTGACCTCATATTTTTGGCTAGATAAGTGTTTTCCCATGTGTATGTGAAGGTTCAGAGGTGTTCAGGGGGTTCTGGACATGAAAAAGGAAGAAAAGGGAGTTCCTGATCATATTGCATAGTTTGGGCACGATTAGTACAAACTATGTGGTAATCCCAGGTAACTGTACGTCCATGGACATAGGCTTATGAATGGTTGGCACACGGTTAAGTAAACCATGCAGAATCCATAGAAAACCATACAGAGGGGTGTTTTTTAGATAGTGTCTCATGCACAGTTTGTGCACGGTTTGGAAAACCGTGCGGGGAAACCGTGCAGCCCGATATTTTTGAGAAAATTACAAAAATTCCATCCTAGGATTCTAAAACCCAACTTAGTATTCTCCTCCATTCCACCCCCTATATCCCAAGTGACAAGCTTGGACAAACCAAGCTTCCCAAAGGTGGTTCTCCTTTTATTCTTGGCTGTTTAGAGCGCTGTTGGTTGCAGATCAAAGCCCCAGGTAAGTCTAACACTCCTCTTTATTCTATTTTTCAGATTAGGGTTTGTAGTTTCTTATATCTCCTTATGAAGAGATCAAACCCACCTTTTCTATTGAAACCTAGGTTGGGGATTCAAGGAGTGTTTTTATCTGGATCCATGTCCACGATTAAGATGGAATTCATCATTAGATTAGAGGTAGGTGGTCTAAAAGTATTATCCCATAGTTTTATTTTATATTTGTGCATGGAAGCTTGTATTCTTCCTTTTCCCTAATTGTGTTCTTGGTTCCATTGGAGTGTTTTATAAAAGGGGGTGTCTAAGTGACCAATTTAAACCCTCACAATCCCCATGGGATATGTATAGGTGAACTAGACCATTTCAGTGCCACCCACAGGGTGCGCCGACAATCACAGACCTAGAGAGTGGTAGAGTTAAGTGAATAATTTATGAGTAAAGTGTCAATCCCATGTAGAACATGTTTTAATAGTTTATTAAGTTGTAAATGTAATGATTATAGATATAACTAGGGTGATAAGGGAATAAGGAGTTATTGGAATGACATGAAAATGGGAAACTGGGTTGAAAGAGATTATGTCGATTATTTAATGAATTTTGGTTAGAAATGGATAAGGGGATTAGTGCATATTAAATGGTAAACTTGTAAGTGGGTAATGGAATGGGAAATGGGGAATATGTTAATGAGATGTAATAAGTAAATGGATGAATATGTGTAATGGGTTAATACATGAAAATTATGTGGTACACCTAAATGATTGAATATAATAAAGTGGTTGTGTTATGTGATATGAGATTTGTACTTGCGTGCATAAAGGGTAAATAATTGTGAAATGATGAATGGGATAAGTGGGTTAATGTATGGTAATTGATGAATATCTAATAAGGTATGGGGTTGTTGAATACACTTAAGGGGTTAAGGAATGAGAATGGAAATTTCGCTAAATGATTATGAATTTCTATTGGTAAAAGTGTCAATGGGTTATAGAATATTTTTATTTTCCTTGTAATTGTTATTTATTGTGAATTATAATGGAATTGTTTATTATTGGTTGTGTTATGATATGTTTGTCGTGACATGATAAATAATAACGTACACATGTCTTGGTAGATGGGGTATTGACATGAGGTTATATGCCCATGGGTCGAGTTAGACTGAGGATCTAAACTCCACCCCATAAATACATGGGTTAGGGAAGGGGACAACGGATCTATTCCCCTAGAGATTGTATTCCACCCAGACTGAGGATTCGAGGTGAGGATAATGCGTTGATGTGATATGTGTATCCCTAGTAAGGTAGGGACTTGACTTATTTCCCCTATGCATAATGATTGATTGCCTTAGACCCATGTAGAGATGATGTATATGCCTAACCCAAATAACATGTGATAAGAATGGACTATGTAGTAAAAATGGTATAAGAAATGGAATTGTGATAAATACTCATCATTAATTAAATAAAATTTGTTTAATAATGGAGCCCGAACTGTCCCTTGTTTACTTACCATTTATTTTGTACATGAATGCACTATCTATTAGACTGGATATTTGTAGACACCATTGGTGGTGCCCTACTAAGTTTTGTACTCACACCCTGCTCAGGTCGCCATTAGGTACCCGAGAAAATTTCTTTGTTGTAGGCTAGGACAATGGAAATGGCCCTACCCTAGGATGTTGAGTTGGGCTCCGAAGGTACATGGAGAAGGATCCAAACATGGAGTCAGGACCCGTTTGGGTATTTTTGTGTTTTTTATTTTTGGGTTTTATTGACTTGAACTACTAGTATGTCATGACATTTTTGATGTTGAGTTATGGTTTGTACCCAGTTGGGAGATGTTTGTCTTGTATGTGTATTGGTTGTTCATATTTTTTCCACAATTTATATTGTGTATTGTTGTGGAATACTATGGTAAATAGGGTATATTATCCACATGTGACTCATTAGACCCTCACCTCTAGTCAGTAACCTCTAGCGTACGGAGAGGCGCATTTGAGGTCATGTGATGACTTGACTCGGTGTACCGATTTAGTGACTTCTAGGCCATGGACATTACATAACCCATATTACATCAATATTCCTATGAGTATTTGGTAGTTTCATGAAAAATTTTATAGTAATTTCATTCCATTTCTACATAGGTACATGATGTGGTTGTAGGACTCCTTTAGGATGTGGTCTCACGACTTTAAGTTTTTGACAAACCAAACATATGGATACATAATCAGAAATTTCCTGCTCCATGTTATCCCACAAAAATGTTCCATCAATACCATATACATATTTGTGCTACTAGGGTGTATAGAGAAATTTGACCTATGAGAATCATCCAACAACTCTATTTTTAGCTCAGGTTAATATGGAAGGCATAACCTATTTCCAAATTTTAGAACACCATCTTCACAAACAAAACCAGTTTTTTCCTTTATTCACGCATTTAATTTTATTCTTGAATTCCTCATCATCATATTGAGAATTCTTTATCATTTATAATAAAGATGGGTTTTAAATCATTTGAAAAGTGATTTATATCTCCCCTTACTTTTAAATTCCCATATCTATATTTACTAGGTCCATGAATATAAGATCCTTCTCAATCCTAATTTGGGTTAGGACTCCATGATTCTTCCCAGTCAAAGCATCCACTACCATATTTTCTTTTTCTGGGTGGTAGTGTATTGAGCAGTCATAATCATTTAGAAGCTCAATCCATTACCTGTGTCTTATATTAATATCTTTTTTAGGGAAGATGTATTTCAGGCTCTTATGATTCGTGTATATCTTGCATATTTCACTATAGAGATAATGTATCCATATTTTCAAAGTAATGATTATAAAAAATAACTCAAGATCATGGGTTGGATAGTTTTATTCACGCGTCTTCAATTGCTTTGATACATAAGAAATAACTTCATCATTTTGAATTAGGACACAACCAAGTCCCTTCTTCGATGCATCACTATATATGAAAAACCCATCACTCCTAGATGGTAATGTTGAAATTGGTGCATATACTAATCTTCTCTTTAATTCATTAAAGAATTATTCACATTACTTTATCCAGAAAAACTAACCCCTTTACATGTAAGCATAGTTAATGGGTTAGAAAATTGGGAAAAATCTAAATGAATCATTGATGGTAACCTACTAAACCAATGAAACTATGTACCTTAGTTATATTTATTGGAATAAGACATTATCTAACTGATTTTTCCTTGTAGGATCAACTAATATTCTATCCTTGGAGACAATATGGCTTGGAAAAGAAACTTTATGAAGATGAAAATTTCATTTATTGAATTTTCCATATAACTCTTCCCTTTTAAGAGACTTATGAATGATCCAAAAGTGATTCTCATGGTCCTCATAGGTTTTATAACACACCATAATATCATCAATGAATACCAAAAAATCATTAAGATATTCCTTGAATAATATGTTCATTAAGTCTATAAAAACAAAGGGTGCATTAGTCAATCCAAATGGCATTACTATAAACTCATCATGTCCATACCTCATCCGAAAATCTATATTTGGAATGTCTTCCTTCAACACACGTAATTGGTGATACCCAGAACAAAGATCAATCTTTAGAAAATATTAGGAACTGTGAAGTTGATCAAACAAGTCATCTATGAAAGGTAGAGGATACTTGTTCTTTATTATAATAGCATTCATTTACCTATAATCAATTCACAACCTCATGGATCCATCTTTCTTTTTAACAAATAGGATAGGGTCCTCTGATTGTGAAACACTAGGGAGAATAAATCCCTTTTTACCAAAATCCTCTAGTTGTTTCTTCAACTCTACTATTTCCACAATGTCCATTATATAGGGATTATTTGATATTGTCCTTGAATTAGGGATTAAATCAATGTAAAATTCAACTTCACGCTCTGGGGGATGTCCAGGTAAATCCTCAGGAAATACATAAATGTATTCCTATAAAATAGGTATATCTTAAAATTGAAGATTAAATCCTTAAAAAATAGATGCCTTTTTCTCTTATTCCCTAATAATTTCATTCATTAGAGCTATTGAGGGTGGATATATAAACGAATCGGGTGAGAAAGATTCTTCTCTAAAGATGAGGGATTCTACACCTTCCTCACAAATTGTAACTTCCTTTCCCTTATAATAAATATTTTCATCATATTTTGAGAGATAGTCCATACCATATATTATATCAAAGTAAACCATATGTATGATTATAAGGAAAACCCATAAAGAATATTTATGTGTCATAATGGGGATTTCCTATCACATCATTCTTGAAATGATGCTTCCCTTAGGAGTTTTAAATGATAACTCTCTTATTAAATCGAAAGGTAAAAGTCCAAATTTCTTTGAAAAATATGTAGATATAAAAGAGTATGATGAACCAGAATCAAATAATGCATTGGCTAAATTTTAAGATAAGATTAATGTACCTTCCACCACCTCATTTGGTACTTCTAACTCTACTATTGTGATTTCATAAGATTTGCCTTCTCCCCTTGGCCTTTTCTGTGGTAGATTCTCTTGATGATTAGGGAATTAATTTTCAGAGTTCCCCATCTACTTACAGTTATAAAACTTAATAGCATTTTTTTCCTTCTTCTAATTGAACTCTTAATCATGGTGACCCCTTTCTCCACACTTATAAAAAACTCCTATTCTCTTCAGGAATTTCCCAAGCTGACTCTTTCCCCAGTTTTCACAAGTTGGAAATTTCTCAAAATTATTTTTCTTCATTGATGAATTTCCTTTTTCTTAGTGCTAAGAAGGGCTATTCTTATCATGGTTTCCTTTGAATATGTAGGATTTCAAGAGTTCCTTCTCCTTTATTATGGAACATAAAACTATCTCTTCATATGATGATTTTTTTGGGAGACTAGTTCCCTTTAGAAATTTGGATTAAGTGCTTCAAAGAAGTGATCGATCTTGAACTCCATGTTTCATATGAAATATATAGAATACCTAGATAACCTTGTAAAGGTGGATTCATAATACTCAATAGTATCTTCTTCCTTTTTTCTTAAGATAAGGAACTTTATTTTTATGTCAACTTGTTTATCATGAGGGAAGTATTTATCAAATAATGTCTCCTTTAAAGTTCTCTATTCTATGAGTTTTGTTTCTTCTTCCTCTCAAGTATTTTGGATCCAGGACCACAATTGATCAGAATCACCTTAGAGATAATACACTGCAGGTGTAAGATTTTCCATTTCATTGCATCCAATGGCCATAAATATCTTCTCCAGTGATTTAATCCATTGCCCACCTATAATTGGATTATTATTACCACTAAATGATAAGGATTTTTGTCGCATAAAGAGATCTAGAATATAGTATTCTCTCTATGGAATATGTTGATCCATCTAGGCAAGGTTATTTGTCCTAATATGATTATGTTTCCCCAGTATAACCATAATTTTCTACATTCCAATACTAGATATATTGGTTTCCTTAGAAGGGAAACCATTGTAATTTCCTTGAGTATTAACATCATTCATTATTCTAAGTTCCATTTCTAAATAATGGCATATTCTGGATTAGTTCATAAAACCAAGAATTTAAAATATAGTATAACAATCAACATAAATTAAAAATATATGCATCCTAAATCCTAAAAATTGGTTATTTTGGGGACATCACTATTTTTAAATCCTTCATAATGGTTTATAATTAAAATTTGAATCATATTAAGAATATCCCCTAGGAGCATCAAACCAGGTGATTAGTAAGACCCATTGTCATGTACCAGTTTACGCCGAGTCAGGATTGACTCACATTTTCAGAGCTATAACCCCTAGGTATATCTATTCTAGAACCACATCCACTTGTAGTATCCAAATATGAATTTATTGATAGAGAGACCGACATAATCTATACCTTACCAAAATTCTAGGATGTTTTAATATAATTATCCTCTAAGACTATCTTAGGGTTGTGTTACCTAGTCTAAGTTTTCTAAATCTACTTTCCAATGTTTCTACTAAACTTCCAATGATACAAACTATAATGACCCGACCTCAGATGTCCAATGTTGGTGTATTATTTTATTACATTAACATGTTTACAAGTTAATAAATCCCAAAGGACCGTATAGTTTAGTAGTTTTGGAAAGCCAGATTACATACATAATAATCATAATAAAATGGGAAGAGAAAATAAAACATGATACATAATAAAATGAAATAAACTATTCCGTTGAAATCTTATTCAAATATTTCTTTTTTAATAACTTGGGAAAATGAAACATAATAAGGGTGAGATCAAATGATTAATAAGGGTAAGTACAATGGAAGTAATAATAAATAAATGAATATGGAAAGGTAAATTACTAATTAAACTTTATATTTAAACAAATATATAAGGAATAAATAATATGAAAAGGTAAATAATTAAAACACATTCCATTTTATCTATAAAATGATAATGAAATACACCCATAGATATATCAATGCAAAATATCATGGATAAATAATAATTGAGTATAAATGAGGGAGATTCTTAATTATTAGACGCCATGTTTACTAGGTATATAAAACCTTTACCACTGAGTACTTTCACAAGATGGCTTATCATATTAAGTAAAAAACCATATATTTTGGCCAACTATTCCATCTCATGAGACTACCTAAGCATCGAGGGGCTATCTATAACTATGCCCCACCCGTGACATACCTTTCCAAAGCATTACCCATATCAAATAATTGATTCAAATAATAATCAACATGCCTTATAAAATATCCATAATTAATAAAAAATAAATAATTCCCCAGTGTAGGATAAGTAACAATAGTGGTTATTGATTTTTGAAAAATAGAAATACCATTGAAATATCATTAAATCATTTTTTAGGAAAATAATCTTCAAACATTCCAAAGTGTCCTATACCACTTTAAAACATTTAAATCATAATCTAAATGATGGAATAAAATTAAAGAAACTTGTAATATCATGAGAATAATTATATTCGTGATATAATATGTAAATGGGTAATATATACACCATATAAAATCAAAATGGTGTATCACAACAATTAAATCTCAATGGAATGCAAATTGAGAAAAAATCCCTTATCTTGCATTTCTTATTGGGTGATTATCCTTTAAACTCATGTATAATGTTATTTAAGAGTGTTAATAACTTATTAAATAATCATATTAATATTTTTTATATCATATATTATCATATTATAATATCTTACTACCCATTTGTGCACATTCTTTCATTATTTTCACTATTATGGGTGTTGATTGCCTTATTTCTTGAGTAAGTTTTGACTTGTTATTTGTTTTGAATATTAATTATGTCATGGTTTAATAATATAAATAATTTAAACCAATATTTATATTCAGTATATATGTATTTTGAATAATCTATAAAATTTGGATATTAGAAATGAAATGCACCATTCATGGAGACGACAGTCCATACTTACACATGAACACTACTTTCATTTATTTATATTATTAAAAGAATGAAAATTAAATGATATATATTATAATTAAAATATCATATATATTTCATTTATATAACATATTTTTATTAAAACCATCATTTATATTTTCCATGCATTGTGTGAACAAATCACATCGCTTTGAGGAGGTGGTAGCCCACACATCCACAAATGAAGTTATATTATATCAAAAATATGGAAAACCTAAAGGTATGTTTAATATAACATTTATAGAATATGAAATAGGTTATAATATACATTTTAAAATATTATTTTACTATAAAAATAGTTTTAATACCAACCATTGATGTGGTAATGGAAGAAGAACAAAAACGTTATCCACGAAGGTGATTAACCGATATAACTTGGACACTAATTTTATTTATTTGAATTGAAGGAGATGATAAATGAAAAGGATATGATATATTCCATTATAAACATAATAATACAGTATATAAACTATTATATAGTTATCATTATTTTATGGATGAATTAGGTGAGTAGAAAGTAGAAAAATAAAATAAATTAAGAGGGGTACTTTGGGGAAATTACCTCTTTAATATCACTTCCTTGAGAGACCCTTGAGGACCATAGATGTGGTATTTTGGTAATACAAAAAGCACTTGAATAAGGGGAGAGTTATAAGGAAAGTTTTGGTAAGATACTTGAGGATATAAAAGGCTTTTGGCTCTAAATGGAGTGGTGGGGAGTGGAATTTATACTTGAAGAGGGGTGGGTTTTAAGTGATTAAATATTTATTATTTTATAATTAAAGCCAACCACATTAAGGTGGTATTAAATTGAAATAATTTGGATGATAATTAATGTTTTAAAGTTTTTCTAGGGTTGATCCACACCTCAAAAAACCATTTAATGGTTCAATTTTTAGGTATGTTAATCTTTTACATTTTAACTTTAACCCTTGTCACTATTTTACCTATACAACTTTAAATATATTTTTTACCATGGTAAATTTTTTATACCTAAAAATGAAATTGAACTTAAAATATAATTTGGAACTTATGATTCCAAATATTGAATCCATTTTTCATAACTAAATTCACATAATTTACAAAATTATATTTAAAATTAATGTTGTAGACATAATAAACAAGCGGGTTTTTAAAGTGAAATGTTCAAAAGTTAGAAATGTTTTTTATAGATAATTTCAATGTGAAATTGATTAAAATTATGTAAATTATTTTTATTGATGTATAATTGAACTGATTAAACTTTATAACCAATTTAAAATATAATTTTACTTTATAAATAAACTAGATTAAAAACTAGTTTTAAACTAAAATGCCATAATTTTCACAATTCATCAAAATTGAAACATCTCAGAAAAATACCAAAAAATTAACCAAAGTAAATTTTTATACTCCTATTTTAAATAATAAGTTAATTGTTTTAAATAGGACTTATAGAAGTGTCAAAATTTGTATTTCAAATAGGTTCTCCATTAAAAGGTGGTAAAACAGATTTTCTAAAAATATAGGGTTTTAAGTGTAATATTGGTTTTGTTCATATCTTATTTATATAAAATATTATTGTATGAGTTTAATTTTTTTTTCGATTTATTATATATAAATTTACTACGTAAACTCTCTAAAAGTGTTCTAATTTAATTGACTATGAAAAATGTTACTAAGTAGTGATTTATTTATATTGTGTGTTGTGTATATTGTAAAGATATCAATAAAGTTAAATTTTTTATAAAAGGAACATATGGTAAGTTATTAGGGTGATATATTAACTAGTAAATCACATAGGCTAGTGGTAGGTGTCAAACCCTTATCGTCCTTTGGTTATGGGTATAAGCCCCTCCACCTTGCAAGATGCAACGAGTTTTCACCCAACATGCAGGTTGTTCTTTTAAAAAATAAATTAATATAATTACTATAACATTTCTAAAAAAATATGACAGAAATCATTGAAATAAAATTAATCCTTAAATAAACTTTTGACTATGGTTTTTAATATATTTTTTTTCACAAAGTCTAATAATCTTATTTGACAATTATTAAAATTTCATTAATGGTCATATTAACCCTAAAGGCTATCAATACCTTTAAACTTGTTTCCATAAAATATAAAGGCATTATTCCTCAAAAAAAATCTTCACTAAAATATATAATAAAATAATGGGTTGTATTTACATAAATTTCTCCCAAAATATCATTTATCATGTTAGAAATTTTTTAAAAAGGGATGTTTAAGACTTTGAACTTATGATAAACTTTAAAATCATTTACCCCTGATGTAATCCATAAATATTATGTTAATGAAGACATATATGACTCTAACTCAATCTAAAGATGTTTCATGATTCTTATAACCAAAATACCATTGGTAAAATACTTTAACAATATAATTCATAATTCCGAATACATAAATACACCTTCCATTTTATTTCCACATATATATTTTATTAGTCTAGAGTTTAACCTAGGTCATTAAATGTCAATATCTATTAAAATAATTCATAATCATTTGTAAATAAAATTGGAATTATCTTAAGAATATCCCTTGGGAGTGTCAAACTAGGTGCACAGTATGACCCATTGTTATGAACCAGGTAATGCTCAAGTCAAGCTCAATGCACCCTTTTTGGAGTAATTACCCCTAGGTACATTTGTGCTAGAACTATGCCTACTTAAAGTATCCACACATGGATGTATTTATAGGAAAAACCAAATAATATCTTTATTACCGAAAATTTAATATAATCTTCTATACTTTTCCTCAAAGTCTAGTATTGGTTCATGTTCCATAATATAAGTTTTCCTAAATCAAGATTCCATGGGTTCTACTAAACCTCTCTCTGATACAAACTATAGAGAAACCAACCCCAGTAGCCTAGAGTTGATGACACACTTTATTATTACATTGAAATAAGATATAAGGAATCACATTCCAAAGGACTGAATATTTTAGTATTCTTGGTAAACTAGATACATACCAGAGTCATTCATTATATTTAAAACAAAAAATTACAACATAATTTTTTTTCTTTTTAGAATAGCATTACTACCTCTATAATATCTATTAAGACCCAAAATCTATTCCATTTTATTATTTACATAGTACTTATTTTTATAAAATAATATGAGATCGTAATGGTTTATAGTTTTGGAGAGTCAGGATACATTTGATAATTCTAATTACTACACCTGTAAAAGAAAAGACAAAAAAAATATTCTTATGGTATAAAATAATTAAACACCATAGAGGGACCTCGACCACTCACCCACTTCTTAACATCCTTATGCCCCGTGAAAATAGGTTTTGAAAAAATAGGGTTAGTGACAAAATGATCAACAACAGGTTTAGAAAATGTAATGAAACCAGATAGGTTTTTGTAAATTTTAAAATATTAAAAAATGGAAAATAAGTTGAAAGTATATCCATATTGAGATATCATAAGCTCTTATATAAAATGATTTTTTTATTATGATGCAATATAAAATAAAAACATGATATAAACTTCAAAAACATAGAACTTATATAGAAACCACAAGTACTTCTATAAATAAACACTTTTGATCAAGATATTTCAAAACATTAAACCATTTAAAAGAAAACATTTAAATCTTGCATAGAATGATAATATTTCATTCATAATTTAATAAGCATTCATAAATAATTCTCAAAGGAACCTTCAATAATAATATAAAGTCATGGATTACTCTTGAGACAACATAACATGGTTGAAATAGTCCCATGGTGGATTAGGTTTACTCCCTAACCCCATAGTGTGCTTATGATGACCTCCCATGCACTATACATGTCATCTTGTGAGATTAAAACATTACCCAATGCATTGGATCACTATCTGGGTGAAACCATCACATATTTCACTACAAAAAACAGCATATTAGCAACAATTGTTTAGAGGGGGTTATGTAAAACCCCTTATAATCATCAAATTTAGAGGGGGTTTTCAACCCCCTATAAAATTTTTAGCATCATATTTTAATATTCGGTTTGAGTTTAGATACGGTTATGTCAAAATTGCCTCTAATTTAATAATCAGTCTCTCTATATATTTAGTTGGATTTTAGAGGAGCTATATATATAATATTCATTTGGATTTTAGAGGCTATATATGTATGTATATAATATTTTTTTCGGATTTTAGAAGCTATATATTTAATGGGAAATTTTCTAAAAGGAAATAGCAGAGGATCACAACCCCCTATAAATTCTTATATTATAGGGGGTTTTGAACCCCCTCTATTTTATGACACTAAAGGGGGTTTTGAAACCCCTATAATTTATTATATTAGAGGGGGTTTTGAACCCCCCCTAATTTATTACAATAGAGGGGGTTTTAAACTCCTCTAATCTATAAAATTAGAGGGGTTTATGAACCGCCACTACACCCTTAGATTAGAAGGGGTTTTGAACAACCTCAAATTGATGATAATAGAGGGGGTTTTAAACCCCTTCTAATTTATGACATTATAAGGGGTTTGTGAATATTTGTTAATCCCTTTGATTATAGGGGATTTTGAACCCCCTATAATTTATGAAATTAGAGGTATTCATGAACCATAACTAATCCCATATATTAGAGGGGGTTTTAACCCCCTATATTTAAAAAAAATAAATGTCATAAAAATTCAAATTTTATAATATATATGTGTGCAATCACTTGTGTGTGTGTGTGTATATATATATCACATAGTCACATTATATAAATGTATTTAAATACATTATAAACACACACATATATATAATGACATTATATAAATAAATTAAATAAGAAAATGTATACATATATACATATTGGTATACATAATAAAAATGTAATTATAAATATATTTATTCAAATATATAAAATTTACATTTGGTTTTATAAATACTATATATTTAAATTATGATTTATATTATATATATATATATTATATTAAATACATTTGTATTGTATATTATATTTATGTATAAATACATTTATATTATATTATGTATGAATATATATATATAATATAAAAAATTAAATATATATATAAATATATTATATATATATTATACATATTTTATTATATATAAAGTTATATATATTATATAATTATTATAAATATATAATTTACAGTAAAAATTAAAGATAATGATATTTATATATATTATATAATTATATTATATATATTATATAATTATTATATATATATATATATATCATATTATACCATATTATTTATAAATTAATTCAGTAAATATATATATATATATATATCATTTAATTATATTATATATTTCTAATTATATGAATGTATTCAATTGTGTGTGTATATATATGTGTATATACATGATATAATATAAATGTATATAATTATATACATAAATATATAATATAAACATATTTAATCTAATATATGTATAATATAAATAATAAAATGTATGCATGTATAGTATTTATAAAACCAACATATAATTTGTATAGTTTAAAAAATAGGTGTAATAATAAAAATAATAAATAATAATATTATTCTCTCTCTCTCTCACACACATATATTTGTATATAAAGATAATTATATAAATATATATATGTTATAATTATATTATATCTATAAATATATACACAGACACACAAATATAAATGTATTTATAAATATATGTATAATATATAATAATATATTTAAATATAACTATTAATATATATTATATATACAAATATGTAATATATATATATATATTATACTTACATTATATCTATAAACATTATTTAAATATATAAATATATACACATACACACAAATATAAATGTATTTATAAATATACGTATAAATATATAATAATATATTTAAATATAACTATTTATATATATTATATATACAAAGATGTTATATATATATATTATACACAAATATATATTATATATTATACATAAATATATTATATTTTTTATATTTCTATACACAAATACAAACATATATATATTATAAATCAATTCTGTATCTAAATAAATAAAATTTATTACATCTAATAAATAAATTCGGCACCGACATAGTGGTTATTCGGCTGCTTAAGTTTCCCGCATTCGCAGGTTTGATTCTCGCAGGTGGAGGGTTTGCTGGAATGTGATAAACAGAGATAGGTTGGTGGGGTCCTGTGCACGCGTGTGTGGTAGTGAAGTTAGGGTTGCATGGGGTCCCTCGGGGTGGTTGTCCTTGGTGTAGTGTCAGGTTGTCCCGACTGTTGGGTGTCTTGAGCGGTCTCTAGCGTGGTTGTCCATTCGGTGTGTATGGCACGGTGTCCAAGGGGTGTGTCTATCGCAGTGTCCATGGGGTTCTGGAGAGACTAGGTTGGTGTCCGTCGGGTGTGTGGGGGTGTTTATCGCGGTGTCCAGGGGGTGTTGTCTAGTGTGCAGTGTCCAAGGGTGTCTATCGTGGTGTCCATGGGGCTCTAGAGAGACCAGGTTGGTGTCTATGGGGTATGTGGCATGGTGTTTGTGGTGTCCGTGGGGTGTGTGGCATGGTGTCTATGGTGTCCGTGGGGTGTGTGGCGTGCAGTGTTTAGGGGTGTCTGGTGCGGTGTCCGTGGGGGGTCTGGCAAGACCAGGTGGGGGGTGTCTATGGGTTGTGTCGGCAGTGTCTGGCCCGGTGTCTAAGGAGAACCTATGGGTTGTCTAGGGGTGGAATTTAAAAAAAAAATTAATTGGAGGATTTAGGGGAGGTTACAGAAAACCGCCTCTAAAATTCGATCTACACTCTCAATTAGAGTCAGTTACAACCCCCTCTAAATTGAGGGTCCATATTAGAGGTGGTTAAAATAGCCTCTAATCTACACATATTTGATAATTTTAAGCAAAATTAGAGGGGGGTTTAAACCCCTTCTAATCAAACCACCTCTCATTACATATGCATTTTACCAACGCTACTCTAAAACCACCCTTAATAGGATCTAGCGGGCACATTAGTGATGATTCACCATAACTGTTGCTAATGAATTTAGAGGGGGTTATAACCCCCTCTAAATTGAAAAATTACCCCTTATAACTGGGGTATTTTTCTATAGTGGTTAGACAATGTCCCATAAAGGTTTGAGTTTACTCCTCATCCCCTTCATTCATATAATATCCAAGTGCAATTATTTGGAATTAAAAACTTGGTAACTTGTATTTTATGTCATAAAAACCATGAAGATTATTTAAAACCATGAGAATCAGTATCGATTTCATAAAAAAGAATTACTTAGATATATATATATATATGTGTCACAATAAAAGTAGTTTCACATGAAATTATATATATATATATACATTTATTAACACACACACACACATATCGAAATAAAAATAGTTTCTCATAAAATGATACACACACACACATATATATATGCAGTTATATAGATATATATATATAGTTAATAGAATAAAAAATAGTTTCTCATGGAATGATATATATATATATATATATAAAATTATGCACATATATACATTCAATTGAAACAAACTACTTTTACCTTGGATTTTTTTTGAAAAATCAATAACCTCGTTTACGCTCGTTGAGTATGAATTAAATTTTTTTTAAACATCTAGAATAATTTTATAAAAAGAAATCCATAGGCAGAAATTATTTTTATATGAAATAATCCATATATATATATATATGAATGTTTATATATCAATATATGCATAGATTTTTAAATGATTCATTTTTATTAAAAACGAATAATTTTGAAAGTTTAATAACCTTCCTTATATTCATAGAAGAACAATTAAAATTCTTTAAACATTCAAAATAATTCTACAAAAAATAATATAGGAATAAACTATTATACATGAAATAATACATATATATATACACATGTATATAAGTAATATATATATACATATATACTTAAAAATGAAACATTTTTTAAATAATCATACTTAACTCTATAAAGAATTAATTGAAATTATTTAAACATTCCAAATACCTTTTGAAAAATAAATCTGATGGGATAAAACTATTTTATGTATAAAATTTTAAATGTATTACCCACATAAATCATTAAGGAAAAACATTTAAAAAAAATGACCCCCTTACATTCATTGGAGAAAAATTAAGATTCTTTAAACATTCTAGATATATTTTATAAAATAAATATCATGGTAATAAGTAATTTTTATGTTAGATAAAATTAGTTTTACATGAATTGTTTTGTATATATATATATATAAAAGAATATTTATATAGGTTATAATGAAAATATCTTCACATGAAATGACACACACACACATATCATAATAAATTAGCTTTTCATTTCATACATATATATAGATATCAAAATAAAAACATTTTCAAATGAGATGTTATATATATACACATAAATTCATAAACACACACATGTAAACATATAAATTTTTTTGAAAATAAAATACTTTTATACCTTAAACTATAATTTTGAAAACGTAATAAATTCTCTTGCCTTCCCAAAGGCATAATTGAAATACATTTATCAATTTCATAGACTAAAGAAAATAATATTTTTTTTTCATATAAAATTTTAATACAGAAACAATTAGAAAAATTAAATAAGGTTTTAAATGAAACCCCACTTAGCTTTAGTATAAAAATATATTAAAAATAATAATTAAATAGGTAATTTATATAAAAGAAATTGATTATAACATTTAAAGAAAACTAATAATATTTGAAATTATCATTTTTTTCAATACTTTAACTCATAGTTTTAAAATAAAAATAAAATTAAAAGACACCATTATGTATATAAAATCATGACTAAAATTCTTCACACATTAAAAATATTTTCATTTAATGAAATATATATATATAAACAATTATTTGTTTTTGAAAATTTTAATAAACTATTTTGAAACATTAATGTAGGGTTTTAAAAATAATAATTCCCTTACCTCAAACTTATAGAAGTGCTCACTTAATTTTCCATTTTCATAACTCTTTCACCCATGAATAATTTCTTTCAAACACCTCATTATCTCCACAAATGCAAATGGCATGGAACTAGCGAAGGCAACTATGCAATGCTCTTCTTCCTGAATGCTTATTTATATAAGCCCGCTTCCCTAGTAAAATATATATATATTATTATTATTATAATAATAATTATTAGATATATATATATATATATATATATATATATATATATTCATCCAATCATTTAACTCATTCTTCCATGTTGAAGAAGGAAGGAAAACAGAATCCTATTTTGTTTGTTGATGGCATGATTATTGCTGTTTTCATTTTTTATTCAATTCATTGACTCTATTAACTTTTTTTTCATTACACGTCACACACATATTTTATATGTATATTATATATATACAAATATATATTATTACTACTTCATAGTCATGAGGATTTCAATAAAGTGGGGCTCCCCTTTTGTTTGCAGCACCCACTCATGTCCCTGGTGAGTCCCCACCCTACTTTTTTTGAAACTACCAACTTATCATACTCCATATATATATATATAATATTATTTATTTAATAAAATTAACCTTATATATATATTTATATAAATATATACTAAATACAGGTATATATATATATACAAATATATATTGAGAATATGTGTATATATATATATATTAATTATCAATTTATAAATTTTTTATAAACACAATCCTAAATTTTATTATCAATTTCACATACGCATGTATACACATACATATATTCATATATGCATATATGGATATATACATATATGGTTTTTATTTTGGTTTACTACATATATATATATATTAACCTATTTTTCATATATTAATTTATATTTACAAGCGCCTAAAAAAAGGATATATATATATATATATCTCAAATCATATTTTAAAATTTTATATATCTTATATTATATTTTTTTAATTTTTTTAATATACCATACTAATTATATCTCTTTCTAGAGAAAATTATCTAATTTAAAATTTAGAAACTTAATTATATATGTCATGGAATATTCATTTCAAATTATTATTTTTATACATATCCATATAAGAGTATAAAATAAAATATTTTTATATATTTTAAATAAAAAACATATATATATATATATTCAGACATAAATTATCATGGTAAATAAAATATTAATTTGTAGTATAAACTTATAAGATATAGTTTTCTATATAATTATATCTCAAAACAATTATATTTATTTGAAAACCTGGGTCATTACATTCTTTCCCCTTAAATGAATTGCATCTTTGCAATTATTTCTCTTTACTTATAGAAAATATGAATTTTATCTTTCAGAATTAGGAAAACTCATATTAGAAGGTCTCTACTTAAGGTAAAACCCTAGAAAATTTAAGGAAGTCCTTTCAAGACTATAAGGTTTCTCCATATCATAAACTCTAAAGTTTTCTAAACCTTGACTTTGACACTAACTATGACGACCCAAAATTTGTTCTATTTTTTTATTTACTTACCACTTATTTTTATAAAACAATATGAGATTGAAAGAGTTTAGAGTTTTATAGAGTCAGGATACACTTGAGAATTCTAATTACAACACCTATACAAGAAAAGAAAAAAAATATTCTTATGGATTACAAGAGTTAAACACCATAGAGGGGCATCGACCACTCACTCACTTCTATATGTACTTATGCCCTGTAAAAAGAGGTTTTGAAAACATAAAGTGAGAAAAACAATATGAGTAAGTGGTTTAGAAAACATGAGGAAACCAGATAGGTATTTTAATATTTTAAAACAGTACATCATGACATATACGTTAAAAAGTATAATCCTTAAAGAGATTTCTTGAACTCTTATATAAAAAGGGAATTTTTTATTACGATGCAATGTAAAACCAAAACATGATATAATCTTCAAAAACACAGACCTTATATAGAAACCAAGAGTACATCTATAAATAAATAAGTTCAATCAAGATATTTCAATACTTTAAACCATTAAATAGAAAACATTTTATTCTTTCATAAAATCAGAATATTTATTTTAAAATCTTATAAGCATTCATAAATAATTATCAAGGTAACTTTGGATCATAATTTTAAGTCACAGTTTACTTCCTAGACAATATAACATGGTGAACATAGTCCCATGATGAATTATGTTTACTTCCTAACACCATAGTGTGCTTAAGATAACCTCCTGTGCACCATACATGAAATATCACGATATTAAAACATTACTCAATGCATTGGAGCGCTATCTGGGAACACACATCACATAGTTGAAAAAAGCCTTAGATGGTTTTTGGTTTACTCTCCACCCCTTCCTTAATTCATATAATATCCAAGTGAAATTATTTGGAATTAAAATATTGATAACTTGTATTTTATATAATAAAAAACATGAATATTATTTAAAACCATGAGAATCAGTATCCATTTTATAAAAAATAATTCTTTGGTTATATATATACATGTCATGATAAAATTATTTTAACATGAAATTATACACACACACACACACACACAAACATTTATATGCACATATATATAAATATGAAAATAAAAACAGTTTCTCATAAAATGATATATATATATGATGTATATACATATATATAAATAACAAAATAAAAATAGTTTCGCATGGAATGATATATATATATATATATATAATTATGTACATATATATATTCACCTAGAAAAATTACTTTTACCTTGGACACAATTTTGAAAATTCAATAACCTCCCGTACTCTCATTGAGGATGAATTAAAATTCTTTAAACATCCAAAATAATTTTCAAAAAAGAAATTCATAGGAAGAAACAATTTTTATATAAAATGATTAATATTTTTACATATATGTGCATGTTTATATGTACATATATACATATATTAATAAATGCATAATTTTTATAAAAAAATAATTTTGAAAGTTTAATAACTTCCCTCACATTCATAAAATCATACTTAAATTTTTTTAAACATTCAAAATAATTTTATAAAAAATATATATAGGAAGAAACTATTTTATATGAAATACTACATATATATACATTCATATAAATATAAATATATAAATATATTTATATATTTATATATACTTGAAAATAGAACATTTTTTAATAATCTCACTTAACTCCATTAAGGCATAATTACAATTATTTAAAAATTCCAAATACCTTTTCAAAAATAAATCTGATGGGGTAAAAGTATTTTATGTATAAAATTTTAAATTCAGAACCCACATGAAACATTACAGAAAAACATTTTTTTAAAAAATGATACCCTTACATTCATAGATGTAAAATTAAGATTCTTTAAACATTCCAAATATATTTTATAAAAGAAATTTCATGGGGAGAAGTAACTTTTGTGTTAGAACAAATTAGTTTTGAATGAAATGTTGTATATATATATATATACACACACAAGAATATATATAGGTCATAATTAAATAATATTCACATGAAATGATATATGTATATATATATATGTTAGAATAAATGAGTTTCACACACATATATATAGATATTCAAATAAAAACATTTTCACATGAGATGTTATATATGTATATACATTAGTGAATATACATGTACACACATGTAAAAATATATATTTATTTGAAAATAAAACACTTTCATACCTTAAATAATAATTTTGAAAACATAATAAGTTCTCCTGCATTCCCAAAGTCATATTTGTAATAATTTAATTAATTTCTTGGGCTAAAGAGAATAATTTTTTTTCATAAATTATTTATTTCAAATACCATTTAAAACATTAAATTAGGGTTTAGTTGAAAGTCCCCTTATATTAGGTAAAAAATTATATTAAAAAAATATCTTTAAATGGGTAGTCTGTAGAAAAGAAATTGTTTGTAATATTTTTAGAAAAATAATAATAATTGAAAAAATCATTTTTTTGTGAAATACATTAAATAATAATTTTTAAATAAAAATAAAATTAAAATAAACCATTATTTATATAGAAGAATAATTAAATTCTTTACACATTAAAAATATTTTCTTTAAAAAAATTCTATATACAAAAAAATTAATTGTATCTTAAAATTTTAATAATCCATTTTGAATCATTGATATAGGGTTTGAAAAATAATAATTCCCTTATCTTATAATTGTAGCAGTAATGACTACATTTTCTATTTGCAAAACTATGTCACTGAAGAATAATTTCTTGTAAATATCTCACTATCTTCACAAATGAAAATGGCGTGGCACTAGCGAAGGGGGCTATGCAATGCTCTTCTTTCTTAACGTGCATTTGTATAAGACCACTTACCCTGTAAAAGATATATTATTATTATTATATTCACACACACACACACACACACATATATATATATATATATTCATCCAATCATTTAACTCATTCTTCTATGTTGAGGAAGGATGGAAAAAAGAAGCCTAATTTGTTTGGTGATGGAATTATTATTATTGTTTTCATTTTTTATTAAATTCATTGACTCTTACTTTTTTGGCATTACAAATCAAAAACATATTATATATATATATATTATATTTTATTATTCATACTTCTTAGGTGTGAGTATTTTAATAAAGGGTCCCCCTTTTGTTTTCACCACCCATTCACATCCCTCATGAGTCCCCACCATACTTTTCCTTTTTTCGAAACTACCCACTTATCATGAGCCCCCCCCCACACATATATTTGTACTATTATTTATTTATAAAAACCAACCTTATATACATATATATTTATATACATATATTCCAAATATAGGTATATATATACTTATATATACTATGCATATATACATATATATATTAATTACCAATTTATATATTTTTTTATAAACATTATTCTTAATTATATTGTCAATTACACATATGTATATATACACATTAATATATACATATATACATATATGGTTATTATTTTGGTTTACTACACATATATGTTATCTGATTTATTTATATATTATTTTATATTTACAAGAACCTAAAAAAATTCTGTATATATATATATATCTCAAATCACATTTTAAAACTTCATATATCTTATCTTAAATTAGTTTTAGTTTTTCTTGATATACCATAATAAGTATATAACTTTCTAGAGAAAATTATATAATTTAATATTTAGCAACTAAATTCTATATTTCATGTAATATTCATTTCAAATTACCTTTTTTATATATTTCTAGATAAGAGTCTAAAATAAAGTATTTTTATTATATTTTAAATACACACACATATATATATATATATCCAAATATAAATTATCATGATAAATAAAATATTAATTTGTAGTAAAAACAAAAAGATATAGTTTTATGTATAATTATATTATTTCTCAAATCAATTATATATATTTGAAAACATGGGTCATTACAATATCCTTGAAAATCTGTCATAGTAAAATTTATTGAATACCGGGGAAAGGAAATAAAAAAAGTGATGAGCTAAAATGTCTAATGAGGCTTAAGTACAATGGAAGAATTCATCAACCAATAAGAATAATCAATATAGAAAGGTAATTAACTGAAAACACATTCCATTTAATCAATAACATGATGATCATAATTTTATAAGGAACAATCAATATGGTAAGGTAAATAATAGAGGACACATGCTATTTAGTAAATAAATAATATTGAAATGAATCTAGAGATAATTTTATAGTGAAAATATCATGGATAGTAAGAACTGAATGCCAAATGAAGGTAATTCTTAATTATTAGACACTGTATTTCTTAGGTACATAATACCTTTACCATCAAGAACATTTTCAAGATGGTTTAAAACATACTGGGTGAAAACCCAATTAACTAGTTCTATCCAATTGCTTCATCCAATGAGACTACCAATGCCTCGATGGGATATCTATAACTAGGCCACCATACCTATCCAAAGAATTCCTCATATATCAAATAATAAATTTAATTTATAAACAATGTTTCTTATCAAATATCAATACCCGAATGGCCTGAAGGCCATCTTTTTTATTTTATTATAGATAATACCCCTTTTAAGGGTTGAATGGGAACCCGTACATGACCCGTAGGCCAAGGGCACAAGGCCTGACATGAGCCATAATACATGAACCGAAGGCCCAGAGGCATACCATGCCCAATACATGACCCGTATACCCAACCCACTAGATAAACCCATCCGTAGCTTCTACATCATTGATTGACTTTAGCTCCCCACCTACATTAATGATCGGCTAGCATTACCCCGTAAAAAGCTGCATGGTGCCTGGTCCCGATGGCGGTTGCCATACCCTCTCATTCTTCCAATCCAGTTAGCTCTGCATCTGGTGACTGCTACTGGTGCTTTGATCCTCATCTGGGGCCTACTCTATGTGAAATGGGATACTTCATGGTCTTCAATGGCCTGAAGGCCCTGTGGCCCGAAGGCCTTTAATGGCTCGAAGGCCCTGAGACCCGTAGGCCCAAACCGATGGTCCGAAAGCCCAAATCAGGTGAATAGTCCGGCTGCTACAGTACCGAACAGTGCCTGCTACAGTATCTATTACAGTGCCTTCTACAGTGCCTGCTACAGTGCTACTATAGTGCTGCTACAGTATCTGCTACAGTGCTGCTACAGTACCTGCAATAGTACCCCCGAAAATTCGCCTCCACCCGGTTTTGAACCTGGGTCTCTTGGATGCCAAGAAGGAGCCCTTACCACTTGGGTACGGACTCGTTGGCCTTATCAAATATCAATATTGATTAAAGAATATAGTTTTATCAATATTTCCATAGATAAACAAATGACATTCAACATAGAACACTCTATATATAAATGGTATATGATTTAAAAAATAATCATATCCATGATAACTAATGTGTATATTTAGGGTAATTTTAATGACCAATTATCACAAGAAAGTTATCAATTCAAGGGAAAGTTATTAACTACAAAAATGAATCAAGGAAGTGTATTCTTAATACTATCCTTGGTCTAAATGATCATAAACCATCTAGAAGAAGAGTAAGGATGGTATCAATATAACACACACCCATTGGAGTAATAATAAAGGTTTGTTTTCATTTATGAATAGAAATAACATAAAAATATCTTTAAAATATTTCTTTATGAAAATATCCTTTTCATTTTAAAAAACATTTTGGTAATCCTTTTCTTTGAAAATCATATTTAAAAACATTTTCTCTAAAAATATCCTTATAAACTTTCAATGGAAGCTTCAAAGATATGATTGTCATAATGGTGGGTAATTCCTTACATGTTGTAAAAGTAAAAAAATAAAATTTCTTTTTCACTGTAAAAAGGTTAAGAAAGTTACTTTTTCAAAAAAAACATGAAGATTCATTTCACATTTTTAGTAAAATTCAAATTTGGATTGTTTTGAAAATTATATAAGACTCATTTTAATTTTTTTAATTTGTAAAAATGGGTAAAAATTCATTTTATAAATAATTTATAAAATGTTAAAAACGTTTTTGAAAACATTTTTAGAAAATGTTGTTTTGGAAGAAAACATATTTTCAACCCAAGATATAAATGAAGTTGGATTTTCTTAAAAATATATTCTAAAACATTTTATGTACCAAATAGTGGAAAAAATGGTACTATTACTTTAAAATATCATAAATAACCAAATGAGAATAAAATTAAATGGATTCATTAGGAAATGGTAAATTAATTTCCTTCAACTGATATTCAAGAATAAACAAAATCTTGATTAGAACGAGATTACAAAATTTACACTTACTAATGATCATTACTGTGAGAATTATTTAATGAATTTATTATGTTTATAAACTATAAATAAACATATAAAAAGTGTAAATAAAACATAATATAATCAAAATTAATTACACATATAATATTATAATGTCATAATCAATGAATTATAATTTTAACATAGTGAGTGGAAATTGAGTTAAGAAATCCCCTACCTTACGCTTATTTTTGGTTAAATGTTATTTAAACTCTTATATAATGGGTTTAAACATGTTATTAAATTATTAATAAACCATAATAATATTTATAATATCATATATGATCCTATTATAATATTTTACCACCCCTTTGTTAATAATATTTCACTATTTTCATTGTTTTTGGTATCAATCGCCTTGTTTTCTCATTCATGCTTTGTTATGGAAGTTCCAATTATTATGTATATTATATAGTTAATTAATCTATAAAATATTAATAATGAAATAATTATCATATTTTTACATAATTGTTTCTTTTAAAACCAATCATTAATGACTGTTATAAAAAATTTAGTATGTTACGATCATGAAGACAATAGACCGTACTTAAGCATAAGTAACCTTTCCATTTTTCAATGATCATTATAGAACGGAGGTAAGTAATATTTTACCTTTAAATAATTATCATAATATCATATATACCATATTATATTCTTATATATATATATATATCATTCATGTGGTGTGGTGATGAAAAGTGAGTTACATCACTTCGTGAAGGTGGTAGTCCACATGTATATGAATGATGTTATCATATTTACAAGAGTGAAAAGAAAAGAAATAAAATGATATATATTATCTTTATATAATTTTAAATATGTCATTAATATCATATTTATTTCATGTATATCACATATAATCATTAATTTTATCTTTATCACCTTCCATGTGAAGTGTTAGTGAAAGACAAATCACATCGTTTCACGAGGCGATAGTCCACCGTACACACGAGCGGTGTTATCATATATTTTATAGAATGTAAGGTAAAAAGGTATAATAGATATAGAGAATAAATAGGTATAAATATTTTATATATATAATATATTTACTTTATATCTATCATTATACCCAACCTTGAGAGGGGGAAATGAAAAAACAAATGACATTAATTTGCGAGGTGCTAGTCCACCTTACACACGAATGATGATTTCATAACCCATTTGATGGAAGTAAAGATGTTTTTAGGTAATTAATATATTAAAAAAATCAAAGTATATTTAATATACTTATGTTATTATATAATTATGGTTTAATAAAAATTTAAGTAGATGGATAATGAAGTAAAATAAAGACGCTTGTTGAAGAACATTACCTCTTCTTCGGGCATCCTCATTAGATTTTCACTAAATACTTACTAGGTTGGATTTATGCACAAAATAAGGATTTTATGATGATTGGATGGAATTTTGGAAGTTATTTTATTAGTTCCTAGAAAAAAAAATAGTTTTTAAGGTTTGAATATGAGAGGATAGGGGGTGTCCTTTTATAAGTAGGGGAGAGGACACACTTTGTATATTTGAAAAGAATCGAGTGCTCCCAAATTTTTCATATGTCACAAGGGTCTGGAATGAACCATTCTAGAACATTATAGGTTTAATTGTAGAAATATATCAATACAATAGTTTATAGACAAATTTGTTTTTTCATTTTTACCCTTACCTTTTTGTTTAACCCCTAGTAAACCCATTTTTACCTTAACCGTGATAATTAATTTTTACTCATTTACTATTCATTTTTGTCAAAAATTTAGTTGAATTATTATAAATTATAAATTATTCTAATTAAAAATATGGAATCCGATTTTTATAATTCAATTCATATAATTAGAATAATTTAATTTAAAATTAATCCCATAGACAGAATGAGAAAGCAGGTTTTTAAAGTGAAAATGATCAAAAGTTTATGATGTTTTTATATTTAAATTCAATATGAAATTGATTCCAATGAAATAAATTATATTAATTGGTATAAAATTGAACTAATTTTATTTTAAAACAAATTTAATATTCATTTTTACATTATAAATTATTTGAACTAAAATCCCATTTTAAATTAAAATTCTGTACTTTTCACCATTCATAAAAAAATGAAATATTTTAGAAAAATCCCAAAAATTTATCCTGATATAATTTAAATATTAAGATTTAAAAAATTAAGTTTATTTTTTCAAATAAAATTTCTAAAATTGAAAAAAATATTTTTAAATTCTGTGCACAAAGTATGATTAAACCGCCTTTTAGAAAAAATACAATTTTTTATAAAAACATTTATTTTTTATTTTAAATGATTATTTTTTTATTTAATAAATATAACAATAATAATAATATGAAAAATATATATTTTAATAAGTTAGTTAATCACATTATTACTCAAAATTCCAGCAACTAGGCGATAATTGTCATATTAAATAATAATATTAATAATATTTTATTGTTCGGTAAAACTCAACCTTGTGTGTAATGGAAGCTTTTGAAGAAACTCATTATTGCACGTAATGAAAGATAAAATCAGTGATTCATGCATTAAAATATATATAATATATTTAATTTTATAAAATACTAAATATATTATAATGTATGGGATGTTATATTCCCTTTTACTCTTGTTGTGTGTCATAGATGTTATAAAATATGGTGTTCATATTTTAAAATTTGGGGTTTTACATGTATCCACTTGGTTTTATATTTGTATTTATGAACTAGTTGAATTTTATCCTTGAAATTTATTCTATTTAAAGGGTTTTTTGATTATATGTATGCTTGAAGTATTTTTGGAATGTTGAATATTGATGAAATTGTTGCTGAAATCGCGGTCTAGCTTATTTTTTTGAATTCTAAACCTATATTAGAATTGATATTTATATATACATCCTTAGTTGTTTTTGGAATTTTGAAACTAAATTTGTTGGTAGGAATTTTTATATCTTTGAGATTACTATACTTCAACACACCGGTCAGCAAAATGATTTGGTGAAGAATAAAGGACAAATTACTAAATTAGTTTTTTTGATCATTTGATTTATTAAGATCCATATTACTAACCAAAGTGATTAGTTAAAAAATTTTATATACAAGTAAATGTGATTCAATAGATCTTTACATATGTACTCTTATTTTCTCAATACCTATTGTGCCAGACTATTATAAATTTTGAGCCATTTTCTTAATAATTCCTTTGGCTTTGAATGATAAATTTTCAATCAAAGATCCTCTTAAGGATGAATCCAATAGATCCGTATCACTATTAATTATAACTTGATATAATAATACTTGTAGGTTGTGTTATTTTATGGATTGATATGGAAAACTTGTACAATGTTTCTTGGATCTCTCCCAATACTCATACAAGGTTTATTTTGATGCTTGTCTTATTGTTTAGATCCCTTTTCTTAAGGTAGTTATCCTTGAGGTTCGGAAAGCTATTTGAATAAATATTTTTTAATGTTAATCCTATTTATGGATTTATCTGGGTTGTAGGTTTTATAGTCATTACTTTGATACTCGTTTAAGAGAGAGAGGGGTTTCTACCTACTTCACTTAATCCTAAACTAGTCCTATTGGATTTTATGTTGCACAAGCCATGGTGAATTCTTTAATGTGCTTGTTTTTATCCTCACCCAAAATTCCATGAAAATTTAGAAAAGTATTGATGAAATCAGTTTTGATTTTAAAATAATCATGTAATGTCGTAATAACAATCTGATTTTTTTATTTGTGAAATTAGGGGAAAAAAGAGATTTAGATGTTTAGTTAATATTATCTATCATATTTAAAATATTAGATTTAGTTTGAACACATTGAGTTCAACTTGAATTAGTATAATTGGACTGTAAATTTTGAAATTTCTTCAAGTCCCTAATACTTAATAAAAGTTATCTCTCTATTTTTGGATCAATAGAGAACAATTAGTCATTTTTTATCAATTCATGAAAATAAAATGTATGTTTAAGTGTTTTAATTTTTTCACCACCTTATCAAAAACAATGACAAATTTTTGAAACAACTATCACTGGGTATGAAAAAATAAATTATGAACTATAGTTTAGATTATAATATAGTAGTGACCTAAGGTTTTCTCGAAAGTTTGTTTTTATATCATGTTGTCATAATTAGTTAAAATGGGTTTTTATTTGAATTTTTTAAAGTAAATTATTGAATAAAATTAAATAAATTGAGAATATAAAGATATGTATTTATGATAGGGAAAGGTTAGGATTTAAAATTTCAAAACTATCCTTATATTTTAATTTTTTAATTTATTTTTAATTATTAACTACTGAGAGAGTCCATAATTTATGACCTCTCACCCTAATTTGATAATAAATGTATTTATTGACCTAATAATGATCACTTATGATCAATCCTAATTACTATATGAGTGGGAATACATCAGATAATTTACATGACGTATCAATAATAAACTATCACTTAATCCATTTAGAAACTCTCAATCAAGAGATTATATTCCAATGTAATTAAATAATAATTTAATACATTCCACTCAAATATCAGTAATTTATAGAAACTTCACCATAAAAATGTTATTATTCAATCCTATATAAAATTATTAAGTGGAAGGAGAATTATATTAATAAACCCAAGTAGTCTACAATGCACAAATATAATAAAATGAATACAATTTTCATACAAAATAATAACATATTATCAAAAAAACAATTAAAAAAAGAATAATTTTATTAAGAATAACCAGAATCAAGCATAAAATGTTTCTCCTATACACTAAATTATTAACTAAAATGTTTTTATCTATTCATGTGAATGAACATGACCATCAAAGGTTGGAGAAAATGATGAAAATATTGTAAATATTATTCTTGAAAAAAAAACTCTTTTCCCTCACGGCCATAATATTATTAAATAACTTCTTCATCCCTTTGTTTTTGTGATGAATTAATGTGAAGTGAGTATTATAAGATTACTTATACCCATTTTTTGAATATTTACTTGGAGACTTTGAGTACAATGAAAATACACACTTTTTAATTTTTCTTTCCAAGATTAGATGAAAAATATCCTTTAACCTTCCCTTTTCTTGATTTTTGGTCACACTTTCATTATTAATGATCCTATCATGATCCATCCATTATTCATCAGCTCTATGAGATATTAAGATAATATTTTATATACAAAAAATCATTATGATTGAAAATATTTATTCTCACAAAATATTCACAAATTGATTTCATGAGAGTTAATCCTATATATCTTAGATTTAATCGTAGATAGTCCTTTATAGATCTTGGTTATTATGATATAACTTCATGTTGATATATTATATATTTTAAAAACTTTAACTTATTTATAAACAACCTTGATTTAATATGATGTATCTCCTCATCCTATTAGGATAATTTGATACATGTCACTTTTAATTCTTCAATACATCCATTTATTCTTTTATAGGTTTAACTTTATCTTTTATAAATAAAGTTTATTATGACACAACCTTTTCAATTACTAATTTATTTCTTATAATTGTTTTAATTCCAAGAGTTAATATCACATAAATATTATATCTTCTAGAGTTAATCTCCCATACCAATTAAATAATTGAGGATTTATATTCCACTACATTAACTTATACTCTTTATTTTCATTCATTATTTTAAATCCAAAAATACTCATGTGTTATTTTCTATAAGAGGATATAGACCTTTCTTACTTCCTGAATTCATTATTCGATTTTAAAAGCACAATTTCTGATAGTTGTCATTATCTTGGATGCATAATTTTAATCTTATGAAATCAATAAATTTTCTAACTCAATCTCATACAACTAGCCTAGTGGTCGGGTTACACTTACATAACTGATGATTTATTCATATATAGTCCATTTTATCCAGTTTATTCCTATATATTTAATGAATTATTCTAAAATAGGGAATTACTTTGTATTTATAATTATTTTCTTCATCAATTTTCATCCACTACTTCATTCACATTATTCTTCACCTTAAAAAGAATATAATAAAATTAATACAAATATTTTCTTATTCATTTATTATAGTAACTAAAAAATAAAATAAAATTGAAAATATTGTACCTTTTAACCTATATTTATAAGAATCTAATGATTTTTTCTGTTTATTTCACAAATCCTTAAAACTCAGTTAATTAATAAATGTGAGGGATTAAAATGAATTGAATATCACAAAAATATAATTATTTAATTACCTTAGTTAGAGTTTAGGTTATAGTTTTATCTCTTCCTTATGGATTAATAATCCATTTAGAGTGTTTTTAGCATATTTGGTTTGAAACTCCTATATCACTTTTTTGTGTATATATTTATTATTTTATATATTCCCTTATGTTTTAAGTGTTTTAGGATGAATTATATAACATTTCTGAAACTTTTATAGGAAACATTATTTTTCTATGGTTTTGTAAACTATGTGGGTAAAGTGTATACTATATTGAAGTTCAAATCTAGTACAATCATAAGGTTTCTGTCTGGTTTGGAAAACCATGAGATTAAACCATGCAACCAACTAAAAATGGTAATGTCACTCATTTTGTATTTTTTAAATGGGGATTCAATCTTTTTATTCCCCACTTGTAATGGTAGATCATAGAGGCCCTTTCCCAACTAATTACCTCTCTCTCATCTCCTTCTATGGTGGAATATTGGTGTTTTCATGGTGGTTTCTCCCCCAAATATCAAATATAAGGTATTTTTATCCTCCTTATTCACTATTATATTTATTAATTCCATGTATATCCCCTCTTCTCAAACCTTAGTAGCCATGGTTTCCAAACCTCATGCTTACGGTTGGAAAATTGAGGGTTTTTGGTCTTTAAGGATTGAGAGTTTTATCTCATGACCTAATATTCTATTATTTATCAAAGGTAACTTGAATCCTCGGTTTGAGGTATTTTTTTTCAATTCATTAATTTTATTTGGGTGAACCATTGATTCTTAGGATTGTAAAGTTGATTTCAATCAAGATAAATGTTAAATATTTTATCTATATAATATTTACACAATCATTAATAGTTCTCAAAGGAAATAATGAGTGGATTTCATAATTCAAAGGTATTCCTATACTAAGTGTAATTGTTTTTATGATCTATGTTTGATAAATTGAAAATGAGTGTTTTACTATAAATAAATGACTTACACATGATGTTTGAATAAAGAATGATTTATAAATATGGATGGTTCATTGTTTATTAAATTTATATTATTTATAAGGGGTTTTTTGGTCTATGAAAGGTTTTAGTGATTTGTTTAGTTTACTATGATTATTAATTTATGTTAATTATATATTTATTTGGATTTTAAATTGTTTTCAAGATGGTTTAATAAATGGATTTAAAGTATATGATTACTATATTAAAACCAAAGTCCCTCTTGGAATTATATATAAAAGTATTTAAAATTTTACAACCAATACCATTATTGAGACCCATTGTTTATCTATTTTTCATTCTTGTATATATTGAGAAATAAATAGATCATTAAATAATACTTATTTATTTAGGAATGAGATCTGATTAATGAGTTTTTAGAGATGGGATGAGAGGCGGGTATTGTGTTATATTACCTTGTGATGTGTTATTGTTATGTGACTTATGTATGATGTATATTTCCTACCTTTGTTAGAAAATTTCATGGGAAAACATAGATAAATAAGTGGGAAATATAGAGATCAGTACTATGTTAGTTTAGATTATACACTAGCTAGTATCCCCTATATGTATGATCTAATCTGGCATGGGGGTGCACATGATAATGTTAGAGAGAGTAAGTACAATGGTTTATCTTAGGAATGTAACATAACCTAGCAGTTGAATCCACCTTTTCACATCTAATTATTATCTCATTAATCCCAATGTGATTCCCCATTATGAGTATTATGTTTCAAGTTTATGTTATGATTTATTTGACATATGAATTGATTTATTTTATTTTATTATTCCTACTTTTGATACACTAGTTCATTTTTAGTTGATCTTTGATATGAAAAAGATTTTAGCTATATTATTTATTATCATTAATTTATTGATTTTCTATGGTGTTAATTTTATAGTGTTTTATTTTTTATTTGATCATATTTTTAGGACTGTGTAATGGTTTTAAAAATAGAGGTGTGGTGTTTTTTTAAATGCCAATGTTTTTATGAAATAATCATTGAAACTTAACTTAACCCTACTTGAATGAATCTGTTTTCAATGGTGGATTTATAAATCTAAATTGATGACATGATTTGGGTTTTTCAAATCAAGTAATTTGATCGAGGAATATTTGGTGTGTTTTTATTTCCAAACAATTTAAATGTAAAGAAAAATATTTACTACATTTTATTTTAATAATAGTTTTATTGGTTTTCTTATAAAAGGAATGGTATGGATTCTTGGTGGTATCCTTTTGGGAATTGAATCTCACCCTACATACCCACTTTACTGGGTATTTAGTCTCAATGTTTTATACATGTGAGTAGGGTTTTGATTCCTTATTAGGGTTTCACCACTCTCCCATGGGAAGGGGGTGATTGTTGATTCTTAGTGGTGACTTGGGGTCACATGGTGATATTTTATTCAATTTTAGGATATCGTTGTATTTTTTGGGACTTGTTGAATATCAACCTATTCAAACTTAATTTATTATTTTGGTTTCTTATTAGGTATTTATAAATTTTTATTAAAAAAAAATTCATTTTGTCAGTAATTTTTATAATAGTTTCATGTTTTTTATTTACTATTATTATTCATTTGGTTGGTTTTCTTTTTAAAATAACATAATTATTTAGAAAGGTTATCCAACATATGGATACTTGATATTGAGTTTCTAGTTGGAACCTACTATATGAATTATGAGATTTTGAGGGTGAATTCATTCCCAATAGTTTAGTTTTTGTAACCTTAGTGGCTGTCTCCAACCCAAAAAAATTGGGAACATGCTTTTAGTTTTTTTAAAGAGTGGTTTAGAATTTTTTTTGGACAACCTGAGCTGATTAGTTTCAAAATTCTATCAAATACCTCTTTTTATTTTAGGATAAATAGATATAATACCATTTAAACTCAAGATGTATGTGTGGGGGAGTGTATTTATAACTCTTCTTTCTAATAAAACTTGAGTTACCATGGTTGGTTGGGGTTTTTATTTTGAATTTGGATTTTATAATATATTATTATTATAGTGTTCTAAAATGGATTATTATAGATATAAGTTTTGGGGATATCTAGTGATTAATTTATGAAAAATATTATTTTTGTGTGAAATTTCGAGGGAATATAGAGGTGAATGGTTAGGGTGTATGGTATATCAAACCATGAACAAGATTTGAATTCCATTCTAGGTAACACCCAATGGAACCCACATGGTTGACATAAAATATGATGAACTGTGAGACAAAACTATGCATAGTGGTAAAAAATTGGAATTTTTTTTCACTAATTTGATATTTTAAATTACTATTATGATTTTTGTTACTTTATTATGAGTAATTAAATGGGTTTATGGGTCATGAATGTCATTTATTAAATTTTAGGGTGATACTTTATGATTGTTTATTTCATATTTTTTAAAAAACTTCTTTTTCTATGTCATAGGGTGTTCTTATGATAATATTTTTTAATTTAATTATAAATTATTTGAGTGGAAGAAATTATTTTGGGCTTTATTTATCTCAAAAGAATGAATTTTATTATTTTTAAAGTTATATGGGTTTATTTCAAAGTATAGTGGAAAATCATATAATGTTAGTCCATATCATTTTAATGACATTTTCTTGTTTTCATTTTTTTTATGATCCCATATGGTGGTTTGAAATAAAAATAAGATCATATTATATGGTTTGGATGTAAACATATGACTTGATTATAAAATTTATTTTCATGAATCAAGTTCTGTTATAGTTTATTTTTGTTATATATATCATGAGATGATTTTAAATCTTTTTAAGTGAAGATATAAAGGAATATTTATGGTCTTATTTTTTTGATTTGTTATTATTTTTACTTAGTATTAGGATTTAATTTTATTTAATTAAAGGTTTTATTTTTTGATATTTTATAATATAATACATGGAAAGGTATAAACATATTAAGGATGGAATTCATTGGGTAAAAACCTTTAAGGTATCCATTCAAATGTCCCATGAGTTGTATTCTCATCCACTAACCCTTCATAGATTACAGAAGGAGTGGTAGGGACTAGTTTTTCTTAAATTGTATAAACCTATATTCTATGTAGAATAAGGCTACCAAGAGGCAATGGAGTGGTTGGATAAAGTAAAAGAAATTTTCTGAACCATTAGAAACTCCTAAAACCTAGAGGGAAAAGTGTGTCACTGTGTTATTCAAGGGTTCTAATCAAGTATGGTGGAAGGATAATATCGATTCCAACAAACTAGAGGGAATGTATTGGGAGTATTTCATGACTATTTTCATCTAATGATATTATCCCAAGAATGTGAAGGTGATGAGAGAGTTATAATTATTGATTGTTTATTAAGAAGATTAATTGGTAAAGGAATATGTTAATAATTTTAGCTTACTTTTACCCTTATCCCATGAGATAGTTACTGATTATTATAATAAGGATTATTTATTTGAAAGATTCATTCATTTAAATCTTAGTTCAGTGGTGTTCTGATTCAAACAAACTACATACCTGGAAGTAGTCAATAAGGATATCACTATTGAGGTGATTTTTATACAGTATCCTGCAACCACTACCACTTCAACCTCATCTGGTTTCTGTGAGAGTAATCTAACTAGTGATAAGTGAAATTAATTAGGTCTTAAGTAAGAATATAATGTTTATGTGAAGCTACCATCCCAATCCATTTACATTTATTTGGTAAGAAAAAAATTCCTTGGTATACTTTTTATATGAAAAATGTAGGCACTCCCACCCTTATTATCTAGTATCTCTGAATACCTATCATCATTATGTCTATCTCAATCACCTAAAAATTATTTTTATAATGAACATTTAATGGAAGATGAGGACTTATACCTAGACCAAATTTGAGAAGTATTTGGGGTGGAGTTTATGCTTGATAAGTTAGAAGTCAGTATATAAGTAGTCAGGGTACCCTATTTTTTGTCCTCATTGGGTCTTTTATTTCATTATATATAAACCACATTTATTTTTCCTACAATGGATAAAAGAGTAATAAACCTAAAATTATCACCTTTTCAAATTTAGATTATATAACATTTAAGGATGTTCTTCATTTACTTTGTCTCCTTTTTTCATGTATAAATTATTATATAAGTGTATTTTACACTAATGAAATTATTTTCATCTATTTTATCTCATTATGAGAATTATAAATAGTAGAGAGACCTATAATAGGTGTCCTTATAAAATCTATAACATATTAATGTTATTCTTCTATAAGGATTTTTGTTAGGGAAAGGTTTTGAGATATAATATTTAAAGCCTTTTAGGATCTCGTGGGACAAGTTGTTTGTTTAATTATTTGGCCTAACTATATGATTATAAAGAATATGTGTGTATTTTAATGGATAATGATGAACCTATATATAATTTTTATATTTAGGAAAGGTGGATCCTTATTTTATGTGTGGTAGTTTTTTATTTAATCCATTTAATTGTTGATGACTTTATGAGGGAAAAAAGTGTCATGGTTGAGGTGAACCTTTATAAAAATATCTTTATTTTACACCAATTCAATGTGATAAATATTAAAACTCACAAATCATCTCACAACACCAAGAAAAAAAGTTTTACTTTCATTTAGAACCAACTATATAGGAAACTTATTTTACAGTACTTGTGAACATTTCTCCATAATTGTGCCACACAAGACCCCATTATAAGATTCTCATAATTTATAATCATATTCATAACATGGGTAATAGAAACAAAATAAAGGAGTGATATCAAATTCCCAACAAGGTAAACAATTCATCCACATGTCATCAAAGTTTTAGATTATAAACATATGAGAAAACATGAGTGTAGGAGAAATATCTTATTAAAAATATCATAAAATAACAATATTTGTTCATAATTCATGATAAAAGGAAATGTAATCTCAAATGAAAAAACATGTACCATGTCATATGAGAGTGAAATAATATTAATGTTCCATAAAACATAATCATAGGCATATTAAATTAAATTTAGCATATCATTTAAATATATCATAATAATTAACTATGGCACAAACATAATCCCATGGAATATCACCTTCATGAGTCACTCACACCCACACTTTAAAACAAGATTAATCATGTCAATTATTTCTTTTCACATTTTTTATCCAATTCTCAAAATAATTCTTTCAAACAATCTTAATCATGTCCTTGAATACTTTTCACCTTCACGAGTCACTTCTCACACCCACGCTTGTGACAAAACTAAGTTTCAACCACACATACATATATTATGGGATATAATCTTTTAAATAGTGAATTAGAGGGAGATATGTGTAGATAATAATTTTTTACTTTTTAGACTTTGGAATATATTAAAGAATATTTTTGAATCATGGAACTGAGTTAGCATGAGATTCCGGGGCCTGGGGAGGCTTGATACTGATATAATAAAAATATTAAATAAATTATATCATGCATGGAATTTTTTTTAAAAAAATAATGGAGTTAATCCCGAATGGAGTATTATATTTTAAATATGATACTTACAATAAATCTAGAATATGGGTATTACCCTAGGCATGAAATAAACTTTATTAGTATCAGGTGTTTAGTAAAAAAGTTTTCATAGGAGGATTAATAAATTAATTAAATAATTAATCAATTTATTATCCATGACCAATATCCCTTCTATTTAAAATCGATTATGGGAAAATCCTTGGGTTATCCATATAACTTCAGAGGGTTGAGGAGGAGTTATATAGGGGAGATTCCTAGAGTTGACAGATCATGGTCCAATATATCAGTACCGCTAAGACCATCTACACCAATGGGGTTAGTGGATCTGACCAATGACTAAAATGATAAATAATTTTTCTTCATCAATGAGATCTCCAAACCTGAGGTATGAAATTTATTTTAAGTGGATTTATCCCTATTTTTCTACCCCATCTCGAATAATAATCAGATCTTCTAAAAATTTGATTCCCAGCTCAACTGTTGATTTGTGTGTTCAGGTATATCATCCCAAATTAAGAATTGATGACAATTTTTTATGTTTATTAGTAATTAATTCATAATTTTAAATAAAATGAATTTAGGATAACCTAAAAAATGGTCTAGGATCATTCCTCTTTTATGTTTTGTGATTTCTCCCACCTTTTCATCATGAAATCAACATCAATATTCCATTTAATCAGTGGTTTGAAAAATACCCAATAATCGATCATTTCACAAGCATTATTTGGAACAACGGATCGATACCATAGGTTTAATTTTATAATTAAAAACTCGATTGAGTGGTAGTGACAACCATGGGTGATCTAGGAATAGATAAGAGGTTGGTTCGAGGGATTTTGTTCACGATAGAAGAGGCATGGAAACACAGTGTGATGGGTAAGACCCTCATGGTGTTTAGGTGGCCAGAATATAACCCCCGATGATAGATCAAGCATGGTCATCGCTAGATCCACACCCCACAACACGATTTGAGGAAGATTCAGTGGATATGGTGGTGTAGTAGATTAAACATGATGAACCAGGTTTTCTGGGGAAAATACTGACTATATTCTGTGTAGTCCAAAGAACACATACTATATATCCCCCTATGCGGTAGTTAGGGTTTCTACATGGAGATATGTATCACATGTCTTGTGGTGAGTCTACATGCCTTGTGGCCCTCAATTAGACATCTAATTTTACAAGGATCAAATTCCCAGGAATCCATGTGATGCTATAAAACATGTGTATGGGATCACACATAAGAGACCATATAGACTTTTATGTCGTGTATAGTGGTGCACAAACTTTGTACTTTGAAAAGTACCCAAAAACAACCACTGTACATGGGAACACCCTGAGTACTGAAGAATGGGCCATAGTAAATAGGCTGGACTAGACACCACATCGAGTGCCATTCCAATCTCTACATTTCATATACCCCCTGTAGACATGCCATGTATCTTGAGAAAAACATTTCTTGTGAGAATGAGTCATGGGCATTTCCAAACATAGAGAGACATTACACGTAAATACCTTGAACCTTGTAGGCTAGAGACGATTGTTACTTTATTACATTAGTACTATATACAAGTAATCACATCCCAATGGAATGAATAATTTAGTAGTCTTGGTAAATTAGATATATACTTGAATTAATGAATACATTTGAAAACATACAAATACAGTATAATATTTCCTTTGGGTTTATATTAATACACTATAGCATATACTTTCATATCTATCATAAAACATTTATTGGTATCATGGGGAAAGGAAATAGAAGAAAGGGGTGAGCTTAGGTGCTCAGTAAGGGAATACATACAATAGAAGGTAAATAATGATTGAAAAATATGATTAGAATAAATCATGATCAAATAATTCCATATAAATAATAAAATGAGATTGAAACTTATCCAATGATATAAATAATATTCTAATAAACTCATAGATATCATTAACCAATTTCATAATGATGTAATTCATAATGTCAGACATCTAAAACTTACTATCAAGGCCTTATTCACAGACATCTAAATATACCATCAACGTCTCATGTTAAGACATCTATATAAATGGATAAGGCCTTAGATAAATATGAAAATTATTTTATCTCAAGAGACCAACTGATGCATAAAGGGGATATATATTTCCCCACCCATCACTTACTAAGTCCAATTCAGTCATCATATGAAAGTAGAGAATAATAATTCAATACATAATAGACATAAACATTCATATCGAAAAACTAGCAAACAAAATGTTTATATTTTCCCCAATAAAACTGATCATAAAAAATCTAAATAATAAATATGGATGGTATCAATACAACATATCCATAGTGGAGCATAAGTAAAATAAATCTTTGTTATTGTTGATGAATATAAATACTATATAAATATCATTAAATATATTTTCGAGTAAAATACCCATTTTCACTTGTAAAATCACCTTTAAAAACTAAAAATTTCTAGAAAATATTTTTTTTAATATAATCATGGAAACGTATAAAAGATTCTTTAAATCATTGGGTGGTCATGATGGTGGGAATTTTTTTTCATTCTAAATACATAAAAACAAATATTCCTTTCATATTTCGATAAAAAGTAAAAAATTACCTCATTTGGAAAATGATAGTAAGATTCCTTTAAACCATTTTTTATTAGTAAAATATAGGTAAAAATATCTTTAATAAATTATTAGATAATTGTAAAAATATTCTATAAATTATTTAAGGTAAATATGCATATGAAATAAAATTATTATTTACAGAGTAAAAAAGGAGGGTTTTATTTAAAAACATAATTTTTCCATCTTGAGTACATTAAGAGAGAAAAATGAAAGGAAAACGTATAATTCCTAGAAATAAATAGAGGATAAGATAATATATTGGACTTATGATAGAAATTTTAAATAATTCCCCTAATGGTATAATCCTGAATAATAAAGAGATTATGAAATATACCCTTTCCATGATCATATCATTGAAGTGATAATTAATCAATGAAGTGATTATGTGAAAAAATGCAAATCCACATAAAAAAGTGGAAATAAAACATAAAATTATCATAGGTAATTACACATATTATCTCTTTAGTGACCCATTTCCATTTCAGAAATTATTATATGTTTTTTTAACATAAACATCCATTAATTTCTACCCAAATATTGTAAGTCCTAGTGTCCTTGTAATAATAGGATCATAATACATCAAAATAAAACTTAAAACATTAAATTCTTATTTTATTATCCATAATGAGATCGTAAATCCATTTGATATCCTAAAACTTTATAGGACAACTTGATGAGTAAATAAAAGAAATGGATGAGATAAAAATCCCAATAAGGGAATAAACATGACAAGGAAACATAATGTGTGATTCAAAGGTGAAATAATATATCAAAATAGATAAGGAAAATGAGTAATGACATAAATTAATTACATAAATAATATGGTATTATCAGATCACAGAAATATAAGAAATGTGGTGGAAACATATAACATAACATAAACATGAGTTATGACTAACTTCATAGAAAATATCACTTCGTGCAAAAATTCCTATAATGGATTAAGTTTACTCTCTAAAAACATACATGATGACTTATGAGATTAAATTTATACTCAATGCATTAGAGAATTATCTGGGAACACAAATAATAATAAGTTCATGATTATGTGTTCCATAAAAAAAGAAATTTTTTATAAGTAATAAATATAAGAATTACCAATTGATAGGAAATGGGTTTCATAATCTTGTATCATATCTTAGTCAAATGAAATTTCATAATGAAGACATTTGATATATGAACATAAAGAATGAATTACCCCATCAAAGGAAGAGAGAATAAGCTAGGTATATATATAAGATAAATATATACATAATTTAGAATAAATCCATAACATAAAAGGTTTTCTTCATTGATGAAAATGTCTTTAAAAGATTACATGGAATATTTCATGAGAAAAAAATACCCTTTTAACTTTGAAATAACTTCTTTAAAATCTAAAAATTTCCAAAATATTATAGAAAAAAATTTATTTTTAAAAAATAACCATGGAAAATTATAATGGAATATTTAAATAATTGAGTGGTCATGACACTGAGAATATTATGTTCATACTAAGTAAGTTAAAACAAATGTTCCTTTTAATTTTTTAGTTAACATTTAAAAAGTACAATGTTGGTAAATAGAAAATAATATTCCCTTTAAACCATTTTTTAAAAAAGTAAAAAATGGCTTAAAATGTCTATAATAAATCATTAGATAATTTTAAAAATATTCTTTAAAACATGTTAAATAAAATATAGATATGGAATAAAAATAATTTTTGACCTAAAAGAGAAATAAAGTTGTATTTCAGAAAAACATTTTCTCAATAATTTTAAGTACCAATGAGACAAAAATGAAACTATTACATTAAAACTTTTCAAATTACCATAGGAGAGGAAAATTAAATGGGGTTTTTTGACAATTATCACATAATTTCCTTCAATGAAATTCTAAGTATAAACGATCCCAATTAAAATGAGATTGAAGCATAAATCCTTAACGCTTTGGTATCTTTTGAATCAAAACCCCTGCAAAATAAATAAATTGAATTGAAACATTAAATAACATTAATATAAATAATTTCTTGATATAAAATATCAAACAAGTAGTAGATATACCTCATAGAAATAAATTGGTGCATAATACAAAATATATCTCAATGGAGTGGAAATTGAGATGAAATCTCTTACAAAGATCATACCATTGAATTAAAGATTAATCAATTAATTAAATATTTTTATCAAATTTAAAACTACATAAAAAAGTGGAAATAAAAAATAAAATAATCTAAATAAATTACACACATAATCTTATAATATTAAATATAATGAAGAAGTAATATAACCCACTAAAAAGAAATTGAGTTATGAAATTCATTACCCTTTTGTAACTTTAAGGTAAAATAAAATTGGATTAAATAATTCAAATTGAAATATAAAATACCATTAAGTATTAAGGATTCATGTAATTTCATGTAAAATTGGAATTATATACACCATATAAAACAAATTGGTGCATAATATTAAAATATGACTCAATAAAAGGAAATTGAGATGAAGCCCCTTACAAAGATCATGTCATTGAAGTGAGAATTAATCAATGAAGTCAATATGTGTTTCATAAGTAAGTAAACATAAAAAAGTGGGAATATATAATAAAATAATCAATTTTAATTAAACAAAATATCTAATTATATCAAATACAATGAATAAGTAGTTTAATCTAATGAAAGAAATGGAGTTATAAAATCCCTTACCTCAATTCTAGACTAGTCGTGTATGTCCTTCAAGTCATGTATAATAAACTTATATAAATTAGATATTTTATTAATAAAATTTTCAAGGTTTAATCAATTACACTTAAACCATTTAATTCATTTATTTTAATTACATATTTAATTACTTAATCAGTTATGTGCACGTCAGGTGTTTTGAGGAAGTTCGGTTCATAATTTCAAAATGACATCGATTTGTTGACCGAGAAAAAAGGGGGAATTTTGAAATAATATAAATAATAATAATAATTAAATAATTATCATTTTTATAAATAAATTATACTTATAAAAATAACCATCATATATGGTTAAGAAAAATGAACTATGTTACAATCATGGAGACGACATGTCGTACGTACGCATGAGTAACTTTTCAAATTTTCAAAAATCATGATGGAAAGATGGTAATTGTTATTTTAACTATAATAAATGATAATTATATAACTAATATCATATTATTTCTTTCAATACACATATATATACTATCCATGTGTTGATGTAATAAAAAGATAATCACATTGCTTCTTGAGGTGATAGTCCTCAATACACATGAACAATGTTATCATTTTTAAATGGTTGGTAAGGTAAAAAGGTGTATAATATATTACTTTTAAAAAATGATTATTATTTCATGAATATAATATATAAATATTAAATCTATAATCATGAATAGTTGTGAGAGGGGATGATGGAAAATATATTGCATTGGTTCACAAGGTGGTAGTCCATCGTACAAATGAGCGGTGGTTTCATTTCCCATTTTATGGAAGTGGAGATGGATTTATGTTATTACATTAAAAAAATAAAATATTAGTATATATTAGATAAATTTGTTATTATATCATCATGATTGATTAATATTTGAAGGATGTGGAAGAATAAATAAAATAATAATGCTCATTTAATAACACTACTTCTTCGGATGACCTCTTTAGGATTATACCTAAAGCCACATTAGATTGAATTTATGAAACAAATTCATATAGGATGTGTTAATAGAAGTAATAATTGTATTTTTTCAGGTATTTTATGATATAAATGGATTTTTATGTGTGGAAGGGATATGAGAGAAATTTCCCTTTTATAAGTGAGAAGGAGTAACATTTTTGAAAATACCCTTAACTATTCAATAATGGGAAGACACTATCAATCCAAGTGATTAAAAATTTGATAAATAATGGAGTGGAGGGGTTATATAGTTGATAAAAACCAAAAAAATTAAAAAAGAAACATTTTTTTAAAAATTTTATTCCATTTACCTCTAAGGTTACTCACTTTTACCATTTTAGTTTTTCACTACGATAACTAGTTTCTTTTTACTATTTTTAGTATTAATTATGACCAAAATTAAGTTGAACTTATTAAATAATATTAATTATTTTTATTAAAAATATGAAATACATTTTATAAAATTCAAATCATTTATTTTTTATAATTCAATTTAAAAATAAATCCACAAAACGTGTTGAAAATCTGTTCTCAAGAAATGCTTTTTTCAAGAAAAATATAATCTTATATTAAATATATGACTAGAAATAATTATTATATAAATAAAAATTAATAAAAATTTATGAATAATATATAATTTTAATTGAAATATTTTTTTACTATGGGTTATTTTAAGAAATTTAAATTCATAAACATTATAAACTTAAAAATAGTTTTTAGAAAACCGTGTTTTAAGCATAAGAATAAACTCACAAAAAACATGAAATTGATGGAAAAAATGAATTTAATTAGATTATTATAAATAAAATGGTTCATATATAAATTTAATACATAATCTAAAATATAATTCTACTTTTAAATTACTTGATTTAATATAAAGAAGTGATAGTTTTACAAAAAATGATATTCTTCACTATTCATCACAATAATAATCTTAATAGAAAAAATCCCAAAAATTTCACCCTAAATTAGTTTTGATATTATGATTTCAAAAATTATGTTCATTTTTAAAATAATATTTATAAAAGTACATGAAATTAATTATAATATTTTCTCACAAAAATACACAAAAATTATTTTTGAATAAAATGTATCTTCAATAAAAATGAATTTAATCAAATTTTATTAGTTATTTATTATTAATTAATATATAAATTTATTCTATATAAAAATTTATATTTTTTTATTATATGGTTATTTATATTCATACCACCAACTTTAACTAGGTTATAACTGTCATGTTTAAAAATTAATATTTTAATAATTTATCACGGTTCATTTAATATCTGTGTTGCGTGTTTATTTGATGTCAAACGTAGTGTTGTTTTAAAATATAAAGGTGTTACATTACACCACCTTAAATAAATTTCATCATCATAATTTTTAGTTGTGATAAAAAATAAAGGGTTTTACCTTCGAAAATTCTTTTGTGAGAAACCCACATTATAAAATGGGTTAATAAAACTTCATATTAAAAAGAGAGAAAGGGAAGTATGAAGGTCATCTAAAATAACAAAAAATTGGGTTTCCAAATAAGGAGATTTTTTTGTGAAGTGAAAAAAGGATTTAGGAATAAGATCTATTTAGGTGATAACTTTATACTTCTTATTTTTTATAAAAGAAGTGACCATTGATTTATTTAAAATGAGTAACATTTTTATTTCAGGATTATTTTCCAAAAGTTGGGAGATCCTTTTAACATATAGACTAATAAAAAAAGAAAATATACTAACTTTAAAAGTATAATTTCATACTTTATATCATCCATTTCTCTAAACGATGATTATTGAAGATGAAATTTCATGCCCAAAGCAATAAAATAAACTTTTTATTGATGAAATAATCCAAAAAATAATAACAATTAACCCCTTATATATTTAAATATTAAAAAAACCAAAATTATTATCACAAGGTAATATAGTTCCCAAGATGGATAAACCTTCATATGATGAAATATAAAATTAATCTTTAAAGCCTTAATAATAACACCCAAAGTTCAAAATTAAATCATTTAATAAATAAACAACCTTACAATTCTTCAAAATATCACTGAATAAGTTTAAAAACAAAATATTTGAATGATTTTTAACATATTAATCTAAGATAAATTTGACATTTATCTCCAAATAAAATCAATCACAATTAAAGTCTCATACCAAAAAATTTATGCCCTAATAATATATGATAATCATTTTATCAATAATCAAAATCACCATAAATCTATAGTAAAATCAAATATTCTTCCACAATCTTTATATTATTCAAGATTATTACAACCAAACACCATTGATAAAAATAATTCTAAAAAATAATTCTTGAATACCAATACCTAATTACTTCAATCCTTTCAACTCAATGATAAAAATAACATCGGTCCTTCCTTGGTATATGAGTTAACATTTATAAGAGTGAATTGGCTTAGATAATGGCCAAATTATAGAAATTTAAGAAAATAAACTATTAATAGATCTTTAGCAGTATATTTATTTCTCTCCATTGAATTCCTCATTTTTATCTTCATTTTTTGATCTATGCCCTTATTTTACAAACACAAAACATTTTAATATTCATTTGATACAATCTTCTGGGTGTATCTTCCCGTATTTTTAACATGATGGAAATTGTATATTATTTTCTTTATCATATTTAACACTTAAACATCCATGAGAAACTATCATTTTATTCTTTTATGTGTTTATAGATTCAACTATGTTCTAGTTTTTAACCATAATTCGAGATAGATCATTTTTCATAATCATAAGATATATAAATTAAATTACCATTAGGCTAGGAATCTTATTAGTGAAGTCATTAAATTTCCAATCACATTGGTTGTTGGATTTATTTCTCCTATTTCATTCCATTAACTAAAAATAATAAAATTAACAAGTCCATAATGAATTAACATATAAAAGGGTAACTTATAATCATAGAAGGAACAATTTATAAATGATAAGTATATCCTAACTTTTGAGTCTCTTTGTTTAAATCTAGGTCATCCATGGTAATGTTTCCTATTAGGTTTTTAACCTAACATTTTTTTCAATCCTTCATAATGGTTTATAAAAAGTTTTTGAATATCAAAAACATATATCCTTGGACTATTGAACTAGTTGTGGAGTAAGTCCCACTATCATGCACCAGGAGATGATTGAGTCTAGCTCAGTACTCACTTTTTAGGGTTATTACCCATACATATGACTGTTCTGTATCCATATCAACTTTTAGTGTCAAAATAAGGATGTAAATTCTTGGAAACCACTTACTCTAAACTTCACCAAAATTCTAGAATATTTTACTATACTTAGACTTATCCTTATAATTTTTCCATAGGGTTCTCACTAAATTATTATATTCCTAAACCCCAAAAAATAACTATACCTTTCTTTAATATCAACTATAGTGACCCATGTATTTTACACATATTATTATATAAATTTTAACATTAACAATCATTAATTACAACTCAAAGATCATGAGACCTAGTGTTTTTGGAAGAATAGATTGATAATACATCAACAGGAAACTAAAAACATGAAATAATTTTTTTATTCACCATAATGATCTCATACATCCATTTGATCTCCTAAACCTTCATATTATAACATATTGAATACATAAAAGAAAGTGGGGAGCTAAAAAACCCAGTAAGGGAATAAACATGATAAGGAAACAAAACATGTGATTAAAAGGTATAATGTGATATAATAAAATAGAATTATAATAAGTAATCAAATAGATGAATAGTATAAATAACATGGTATCATAAGATCATGGTATCATAGGAAATGTGGAAGAAAAATATAACATGACATAATCATGAGTCAAGGATAACTTCATAGACAATATCAGATGGTTGAAAAAGTCCCATAATGGATTAGGATTACTCCCTAATCTCATACATGATACCTTGTGAGACTAATTCATTACCCAAATAATTGGATCACTATACATGAACACCCATAATAACATGTTCTTTATTATGTGTGACACAAAATGGAAATCAATCATAAGGAATAAACATAAGAATTACCCATCGAAAGGAAGTGGTTTTCATAATTTTGTATCATATCATAATCAAAGGAAATTTCATAATGAAGGAATTTGTGATATGAACATAAAGAATATATTACCCCATTATATTAATGGATAATAAGATAGGAATATATGTGAGGGATATATATATATAATTTATAATCAATCAATAACATCAAAGGGATTTGTTTTTGATGACAATGTCTTTTAAAGACTACATGGAATATTTCTTAAGGAAAATACCATTTTAACTTTTAAAAAACTTCTTCAAAATCTAAAAATTTACAAAATATTATATAAAAATTTTATTTTATAAAAATAAAAATGGAAAATTATAAATAAAAATTGAAATAATTGGGTGGTCATGAGAGTAATAATATTCTGTTCATTATGAGAATGTTAAAATAAATATTCCACTCACATATTTAGTAAAAATTCAAAAAAACACCTTATTTAGAAAGTAAAAAGAATATTATTTATTTTAAAATTCAAACATATAAAGAAATTTATTTAAATAATCATTGGAAAATATTAAAAATATTATTTAAAATTTTTAGTTTTCGATTGAAAATAGAAAAATGTGTCTTTTAAAAAATAATTTTCTCGGTAACATTATTTTCCAAATAGAGGAGAATGATAATATTACTTGAAAATTTCCTGAATAATCATAGGATTTTAAAATAAAATGGGTTTTTTATATAATGATCAAATTATTTCCTTCAATTGAAATACAATCATAAACGATCCTGATTAAAAGGAGATTGAAGCATAAACCCTTACCACTTTGGTAACTTTTGAATCATAATCCCTATGAAAGAAATAAATTTAATTGAAACATTAAATAACATGAATATAAAAATATTAATGATATAAAATATCAAAGGGGAAATAGAAATACCTCATAGAAATAAATAGTCTCATAATACCAAATATGTGTCAATGGAGTAGAAAATTGAGATGAAATCTCCAATAAATATTATACTATTGAAGTGGGGAATAATCAATGAATTTATTATTTTTATAAAATATAAATATAGATAAAACAATTTTAAATAAAAAATAAAATAAAAAAAATATATTATGCACATAATATTATAATATCAATGATAATGGGGAAGTAATATAACCCACTAAAAGAAAATTGAGTTATGAAATTCTTTACCACTTTCTAAATTTCAATTCAAATACACTTGAATGAAATAATTTAAATTGAAACTTAATATTCCATGAATTCTGAAGGATTCAAGGAATTACATGTAAAAGGGATATTATATACACCATATAAAATAAATTGGTGCATAATATTAAAATATGCCTCAATGAAAGGAAATTGAGACAAAATCTCTTACAAAGATCATATAATTGAAGTAATAATTAATCAATGATTTTTTTATTCTTTTAAAATATAATTAAAAATTAAAAATAGGAAATAAAACATAAAAAAAAAATCAATTTTCATTACACACATAATCTTATAATATAAAATAAAATGAAGAAGTGATTTAACCCATTGAAAGAAATTGAGTTATAAAATCCCTTACCTCAGCCCAGACTTGTTGTGTATGTACTTTATCTAATGTAAAATAAAATAATATCAATTATTATTTTTACTAATAAACTTTACAATGTGTAATAAATTATACTTAAACTATTTAAATCATTTATTTTAATGAAATATTCAATTAATCAATTAGTTATGTCCACGTCGGGTGTTTTGAGGATGTTCATTTCATATTTTATAAACAACATCAGTGTGTTGAATATAGTCAAAGGGGTTATTGTAACATAATATAAATAAAAACAATAATGAAATGATTATAATTTTTATACATATATTACACTTTTAAAACAAACCATGAGATATGGTAATACAAAATTAACCATGTTATAATCATAGAGATTGTTGTACGTATATACACATGAGTAACAATATAAATTTTCAACGGTCATGATAGAAATAAGGTAAGTGTTAATTTATATTTAAATAATGATAATTATATAATAAATATAATATTATTTCTTTAAATACACTTACATATACCATCCATGTGACGTGGTAATAAAAAATGAATCACATTGCTTCATGAGGTGGTAGTCCATCGTAAACACAAATAGAATTATCATTTTCAATGGATGGTAAGGTAAGAATTTATATGATATATTAATTTTAAATAATTATTAATATTTGATGAATATAATTTATAAAAATTACATCCATAATCATGAACATCTATGAGATGCGATGATGGAAACAAATTATATCCGTTGGCGAGGATGTATTCTCCTATACATAAGAATGACTATTTCATTTCTCATTTGATAAAAGTATAGATAGATTTATATTATATAATTAACACACTAACATATTATAATATGATATATTATTATTATATTATATCATCATAGTTGAGTAAGATTTTAAGGATGTGGAAGAATAAATAAAACAAATATGATTGGTTAATAACAATACCTCTTCTTCAGACCACATCTTTAAGATTATAGCTAAAGCCTTCATAAACTAGATTTATGATCAAAAAAGGACACTAGGATTTGGTGATGGAATTAAAGAAGGAATTTTGGTAGTTATCTTATAAAAAAATGGATTTTTAAGTGTGAAAAATAGGTGATAGGAAGTTTCATTTTATAAGTGGGAGTGACTAACATTTTTATAAATACCCAAAACTTTCAAGAATGGGAAGTCACTCTCAAGAAAAACATCTCAAAAATTGATAAATAATGGATTTTAGTGGTTATATTATTGATAAAAACCACAAAACTTATAAAATAAACAAGTTTTAATCATATTATTCTATTTACCTCTAAGGTTACCCGTGTTTACCAATTTAGTTTTTCACCTTGATAACTAATATTTTTACTAGTTATACTATTAATTATGGCCATGATTAAGTTAGAATTATTACCTAATATAAATTATGATAATTAAAAAAAATGGAATAAATTTTATAAAAATAAAATCATATATTTCTTAGAATCCAATTTAAAAGTAAACCTGCAAAATGTGTCGGAAAATGATTTTTCAAGTGATATATTTTTTAAGCAATAAACGATCTTATATTAATTATATGACTATAAATAATAATTATATGAATTTAATTAATATAATTTTATTTATAATCTATTAATTTAATATAAATATTTTCTTTATTAGGCTTTATTTAATTATTTAAAATTGATAAACACTTTGCACTTAAAAATAGTTTACATAAAGTATTATTTTTAAGCATAAATATAAATTCAAACCAAAATCATGTAAATTGAAGATTCAAATGAAATTATTTATATTATTATAAATAAAATGGTTAATATATCAATTTAATAAAAAATATAAAATATAATGGTACTTTTAAATTACTTAATTTAATGAGAAGAAATGACAATTTAATAAAAAATATCATTTTTCATTATTTACTGAAAAATAAATCTTTTTAAAAAAATACCAAAATTTCAACATAATTAATTTTAATATTATTTCGAAAAAACTATTTTAATGTTATAAAATAACATTTTTAAAAGTTAAGGAAATTTATTATAATATTATCTCATAAAAAGAAATAAAATCATTTTTAATGAAAAAATATTTTCGAAGCATAAAATGAATTTATAGAAATTTGAATACTAATTTATTATTAATTAATAAATAAATTTATATTATATAAAACATTTATGGGTATTTTTCATAGTATAGTTATTCCCATTTATATCACCAATTTTATTGTCTAGGTAATAACAGTCATGCTTAAATAATAATATTTTAATAATATATAGCGGTTCGTTTAATATCAAAATTTCATATTGTATATGATATAAAAAATTATATTATTTTGAAATTTTTGGGTGTAAAAATATTAGTATATCAAAGACAATAAAGAATTAATACAACCCATTGAAAATAAATTGAGTTATGAAACTACTTACCACATGGTAACTTTGATGTCAAATCCTATTGGATGAAATAATTAAAATTGAAACTTAAAATACCATGAATTATTAATCATTAAGGATATAATAAGTAAAATTGGTATTATATACACCAAATAAAATAACTTTTGTGCATAAAAATAAAATATTCCATAATGAAGGAAAATTGAGATGAAATCCTTTACCTTAGGCATAACTTCCTTCATATGTGTTTGATGTTCCTATAAAATAAATATTGATTTTTTATAAATCTGTTATAGAAACATAATAAAATATATCATACCATATATTATTTAATTATAACTTTTTATCACCCTTTTATTAATAACACTTTATTAAAATCACTGTTCTGAGAGACAATTGCTTCGTTTTTCATATATGTTTTGGTTTGGTAGTTTTAGTCCCTTTACTTTTATCATGTTTAAATCATCTGCAGAATTTTAAAAGTTATATAAATATATTATATATTCATTATATAAGTATTTATAGTAATCCATAAAATATATATACAGAAAATTTAATGACATCGTTCATGGAGATGGTTGGCCGTACATACACATGAATGCTCTTTTAACTTTTTAACAGATGAAAAAACATAAAGGTAATCAATAAATTAAAATTAAATTATTATTTTTATATTATATACATAATTTATATTAATTATAACCTATTATTATTACCATGAAAGTAAAATATAAATGAAAAAAAAATCACATCACTTCATGAAGGTCGTAGTCTACACATATGCACGAGTAATGTTATTATTCTCTAAAAGATTTAAAGGTACGAAGATAGATATTATATTATAATTATTGAAGTATAATTATTTCATAATTATCATATATAATAATTAAATCCATCATAATACCCATCTATAAAATATACTAATGAAAAATGAATTGTATCGCTACGTGGAGACGGTAAGTCGTATGTACGCATGAGTGATACTTTAACATTTAATTTGATGGAAAATAGGATGGATAATTTTGGTTTAATAAATATAATAAATTTTTAATATATTAATTATATTGAATTTATTATTTTTGATAAATATAAAATATTTATAGGATGTAAAATAAGAAATAAATTTAAAGATGTTCGGTAAGACGATTACCTCTTTTTTGGGAGGCCTCCTTTATATATTTTCTTATGAAAACTAGGGTTGGAATTTTGAGGATAAAAAATAATCTAAAACATGTAAAAATATTTTTAGAATAGAACTAGTCAGGTCTTGGTTGAGATAGGCTGCTTAATGTGGTGTAAAGAATAGATGAAAGGGGTGTCCTTTTATAAGCGAGGGAAGGGGTATTCTAGGAATTTTATAAAATATTAAATTAATATAAATTATTTATCATGTCCAAATGGATCAAAATTGATATAATTAGAATATAATAGGCTAATGAGTAGAAATAATTTCATAAAATAATATTTTGACATGTTTATTTTATGTTTTCACCCTTATCTTTTAGTTTTACCCACCAATTAACCCTTTTGACAATTAGCACAACATTAAAATTTTCTACACTTTAAGGGTAAATAATGTTACCATAAAGGAATAAAGAGCCACAAATGGACCATGAATGATGTTTTAAAACTATATCATATTAATTTGGATGAATTTAATTATTTTATGAATTTTTAATCATTTAATAAAATGTTATTTTTTATAAAATATTATTAATGTCATTTTTGACACTGTTCATTAAACATGGCTTTAAATACATCAAGACAAAGGATTAATTAGAATAAAATCCTTTAAAACTTCCATAAAATTTTATATAGATATATATAATTAATTAAACACATTATTTAATTCCGATTATATCATTTTTTATTTTTTTAAAATCATTTATTTAATTTCTTGTTAATTGAATAAATACCATGTCGTTGTTGCATAAAAATTTACGTTAATTATTTCATCACTAAAAATTATAAATAAATTAACATGATTAAAAAAATTGTTTATATTTTATTAAATATTTATAACAACACATATCCTCTGCTTATCCTTATGTCATAAATTTAAAGATAACAAAATAAAGAGAATGACATTTTTGACTTTTCTTTAAATAAAAAAATATAAAGGTCAACATCACATCCAAGTGGAAAAAAATATCATATATTAGAATATGGTATTATTATGGATGAAATAAGTTCATAAAATGAAATTTAGGTAGGTGTTAGGGTCATTTTCTAGTCCTTATAATATTATTTTTAACCTTAATTACCAGATTTACCCTTACCGTGGTGCCAATTATTAATTATGGTTACTATTCATAATGACTAAAAATAAAAGAAAAATATTTAAAAAATTTATAAATACTAATTATAAATATGGAATATATTTATAAATATTAAATTTCTATAAGTGTAAGTAATTAATTTAAATTAAAAACACAAAATGTAACGAAAAATAGTTCTTCAGAAAAATGTTTTTTTATTATATAAAAATGTTTTTTTTTCCAAATTCAATCATAATGTCGATTATAATGAACATAATTAGATTATTAATAATATAATAAAACAAATTTTACATTTAAATAATTTTAAAATAAAATGGAACTTTGTAAATTCTTGAAACAAAAATATAGTTTTAATTTTTTTTGGCATTATTCACTATTCACTAGAAAATAAATCTTTTCAGAAAAATTTGAAAATATAAACCTAAGATAATTTTGATATGATAATTTAAAAAAATATATTAGTTTTATAAAATTAAAATAATATAATTTCCAAAAATTAACTACAATATTTTCTCACTAAAAGAAATAAAAATCATTTTCAAAGAAAACATATTTCTAAAGCATAAAATAAATTTACTGAAAACTGAGTACTTATTTACTAAGGATTAATAAAGTAATTTGTATTGATTTTATTATTTATATATATTTCATAATTTAGTTAATACTATATATACCAACCAATTTAATTTCTTGGTTATAACCATCATATAGTAATATTTCATGGTTCTTTTATGTTCAGTGTTGCGTGTCATGTATGCCATTGAACATAATTATATTCTTTTAAAATATCAGGGTGTTACAATATCTCACATTTAATAAATTTCAATGTTGAAATATTAACTTGTTATCGATAATCAAGGGTTATATATTTGAAAATTATTTTGTTTAAAATCAACTTCATAAAATGGGTTAATAATACTTTCTTTTGGAAAGAGGGAAAGAGAAATAGAATGGTCATATAGAATAACACATATCTAGGTTTCCAAATAGGAGACCAATAGCGGGAAGTGAAAATACGTAAATGGAGGAGAAAAATAATTTCCAAATAATGATGAAGAGTGAGAGCGATCACAAAAAAGTGAATTATTAAGACCATAAAACTGTAAACCAATGAGGTGTGAAAAAGACTACCGATTTATCAAAAATGAAGGTAATATGATTTTTTTTATTTCAAGATCATTTTTCCTATATTTTGCGAATCCCTTTAATATATTGAATAATAACATAATGAATTATACTTACTTTAAATATAGGATTTCATCCTTTAATCAATTTCCACCATAGTATCATCTTTTTTTCCATGTGATGAGTATTGAAGATGGAATTTTTATACCTAAATCACTAAAAGAAACTTCTAATAGAACACATTATATATAAAATGATAACAAGATATTACTCCAGTATTTATTAAAACCAAAATTTTTAGAAAAATATATGATAATACCAAAAATGAATAAACCTTATTATGAATAAATGATACATTAATCTCCAAAATTTAACAATAAAATAAAAGGTTTAACATAGATCATTCCTTGAATAAATAAACCTATATCTAAAATAACCTCAATAACCTCAACATGAAATAAGGTTTTAACCTCAAAAGTTATCTCATACCATTCCTCTTAAATATCCAAATATTTAATAGAATTCTTCTGAAATAACCATTTACATTAAACTTGAAGGTTATATATACCTCAACCCAATAAAATGTCTCCCGAAATATCATTAATCATAAAAAATAACAAAAAAATAAAAAATATTTCTTCCTATAATATATTTCTCAAAATAAAATTAATATTTATCTATCAAACCATTTAAGTAAAAAAATATTATACTAACTAGGGCATCACATTGGCCAATGGTATACACTGAACCTTGATCAACCTTTGGTTATGGGTTTAAGCCCTATAGTCTTGCCAAATATGATGAGTTGTCACCTAAAACATGGGTTTTACTTTATATAAAACTTCATTAATATTATTTCATTAAAATTAAAAAAAATATGATAAAAACCATAAATAATAACATTAACCGTGTAACCTATTTTCAATCCCATGGTCATCTATATGTTTTGAAATTTTTAAAACCCATAATTATCTCACCATCAAAGATCACATAAACCCTAAATGTTATCAATAACTTAAACTTAAGTCTATATAATAAATATAATTATTCCTCAAATAAAATTTTCACTAAAACATATACTAAACCAAAGGGTTGTATTCCTATAAATGTCTCAAAAAATACCCATAATAATGTTAAATTCCAATCACACAAAATATCAAAAGGGTTTCTTTACCTTTAAACATATGATCAACCTTATACTTATCATATCTAGAGACTTTTTTTTATCCTATATCACTATGGAATAGAATAGGTTTCCATAGGTGTTATTATATGATTCATCATAATGGTTCATAGATAAAATCTAAATTATCCAAAGCATATCCACCAATAGTGTAAAAATAGGTGTGAAGTAATGGAACACTCATTGTGCACCATAATTATTGACAAGATATACTCAAGAAACTCTTTTTTGGGTTCCTGAAACACATATATTGAAAAACCATGTTCACTTATAATATAAAAACATAAATTTATTTCTAGTAAAACCATAAAATCTATACCTTACTAAAATTTTAGGGTGTTATCTTATACTTAGGCTTATCTTCATAGTCAGTCATAGGGTTATGTTCCCAAATCTATGATTTTATAAATCAAGTTTCTAATGTTTCTACTAAAATTTCTCTAATAAAAAATGTAAGTACCACAACCCTAGTAGCGCATAGATGGTGGTTACTTTATTACAATGGTACTATATATAAGAAATTTCATTCCAAAGGATCAAGTAGTTTGGTAGTCCTAGAAAACTATATAAATACTTAAATGCAACATTGCATTTGAAAACATAAAATACAATATAGTATTTTCTTTAGGATAATATTTATTCCCTCTAGAATATTCCTGCATATCAATCATAAAAAATTTACTATCATCCTAGGGAAATGACACAAAATAAAGGGCCGAGCTTATATTCTTAGTAAGTGAATTAATATAGTAGAAACCTTATAACGTATGCATAATATTGTGGGAATAAATGATTATCAAATAATGTCACATAATTAATAACATGAGTTTTCAAATTATCCAAGGATATAAAAACCATTCAAATAAACTCATGGAACTCAGTAACTAATTTCATAATTAGTTAATGAATAATACCAAACATATGAAAATTATTCTTGATGCCTTATTCTAAAAAAATATAAAAATACCATCAAGGATTCATGCCAATCCATCTACATAAATGGATAAGGCCTTAGCCAAATACCCAAACTAGGTTATCTCATGAGACCTACTGATGTATCAAGGGGATATAGCTGGCCATTCCCATCACTTACTATGTACAATGAATTCATCATATGAAAGGGTAGAATAAAAATTCAATGCATAATAAATATAAACATTCATATTGAAATACTAACATACAAAATTTTAGTACTTTACCCAGTTATACTGATCATAAACCATAAAAATAAATAATAAGGATGGTATAATTATAATATATCCCACTGATGCATAAGTAAAATAAATGGTTTTTGTTATTGATGAATATAAATACTACAAAATACCATTAATAACATTCTTGAGGAAACTACACTTTTCAATTTAGAAACCACTTTTAAAAGCTAATTTTTTTTGAATATTAGGGATTTTTTTAATTTTAAAATAATTATGGGAAATAATAAATTAATCTTTGAATCATTTAGTGGTCTTGATTTATAGAAATTATATTCCTTACAAGTACATAAAAATAGACGTTTCTTTCACTTTTTTTTATAAAAAAAGACAAAAATTACCTCATTTAGAAAAAAATAGTAAGATTCCACTTAAACCATTTTTTATAAGTCGAAAATGAATAAAAATATATTTAATAAATTATTAGAGATTATAAAAAATATTTTTTAAAATATTTTATTGAAAATATCGATATAGAAGAAAAAGATTATCAACTGGGAAGAAAAACAATGTCAGTTTTCCTTAAAAACATGATTTATATATTTTGAGTACATAAATAAGAGAGAATGAAAAGGAAGATTTTAATTTCTAGGAATAAAAATAGGAAAATAAAATATATTGGGATTAACATAGAAAGATTAAATAATTCCCCCAATGGAATAATCCTTAATTATTATGAGATTGTAAAATAAATCCTTAGAAAGATCATATCATTAAAGAGAGAAATAATTAATTAAGTGATTATGTGTAAAACATGTAAATATATATATAAAAGTGAAAATAAAATATAAAATAATCATAGTCAATTAAACCCATAATCTTTTCATATCAAATACAGTGAATAAGTAATATAACCCAATGAAAAGAAATTGAGTTATAAAACTTCTTACCACATGGTAACTTTCAATTCAAATCACCTTGGTTGAAATAATTAGAATTGAAACTTTAAATACCATAAATTATTAATGATTCATGATACAAAATGTAAAAGGGTAAGTATATACACCATATAAAATAAATTAGGCACATAACAATAAAATAAGTCTCAATGAGGGAAAATTGAGATGAAATCCCTTACCTTAGGTCTGAATTCCTTTGTACATGTTCAAAATTATGATATAATAAATATATATTTATTATAAATATATTAAATAAACATAAAAATTTATATCATATATTTTATGATTTACTTATAACCTTTTATCACATGTTTATTAAGCATTCTTTATTAAAATCATAGTTTCCGGTGATAACTACTTTATTTTTTATGTATGCGTTGGTTTGGTAGCCTTGATCCTATTAATTTTATCATGTTTATATCATATATAGAATTTTAAACATGATATAAATATCATATATATTCATTATATATGTATTTAGAGTAATCTATAAAGGATAAAGATAGAAGAATTAATTAAACTGTATATGGAGACAATATAGCATATGTACGCATAAACGTTGTTTTCAATTTTTGACAGATGGAAAGAAAGAAAGATAAATAATAATTCAAATTTATAGAATAATTTTTATATCATATAAATCATTTATATAAATTAAAACTATAATTATTACCATCCAAGTGAATCATAAATTAAAAAAAAATCACATCGCTTCATGGAGGTGGTAGCCCACACATACACACGAGCGATGTTATTATTTACCATGCGATTGGAAGATAAGAAGGTATATATGATATTATAATTAAAGAATTATAATAATTTCATAAATATCATATATAATCATTTAATCAATCATTATATCAATCCAAACAATATAGTGATGACAAATAAATTATATCGCTACGTAGAGACGATAATCTGCATGTACGCATAAGTGATACTTTCACTTTCCATTTGATGAAAAAGAGGGTTGATAATTGTGTTTTCATAATCATAATAAAATTTAAGTATATTTTTAATACTTAATTTATTATTATTTTGATAAATACCACTAATTTAGAGGTGGTAAAAGAAGAAATAAATTGAAAGAGGTCAAGTAAGACAATTACTTCTTCTTTGGTGTACCTCTTTTAGATCATTTATTATGGAACCTAAGGTTGGTATTTTGAGGTGAATAGAACCTATATAATATATATAAGAATTTTTATAAGATAAATGGTCAGGTATTGGTTAGTATATATTGTTAAAAGTGTTGTAAATAAGATAGGCAAGGGGCATCATTTTATAAGTGAGGGGAGGCGTATTATTTTAATTTCTCAAAGTATTAAATTAATATAAATTAATTTTCTTGTCCAAATGGAATAAAATTGATATAATTATATTTTAATATAAGTATGAGTTTAAATATTCTCATAAAATAAAATTTTAACAATTTTTGTTTATCTTTTCATGCTTATCTTCTAGTTTTAACCCTCAGTTAATATTTTTTATAATTACTGCAATATTAAAATTTTCTACCCCTCATGGGTCAAGAATGTTGAAATAAAAGAAAAAACGGTTCATAAATGGACCATGGTTGATGTTTTAAACCATATTATATTCATTTTTACAAATTAAATATTTTTATGAATTTTAAATCATTTAATAAAGTATTATTTATTATAAAATATTATTAAGGTCATTTTTGACACTATACATTGAATACGTCTTTAAATAAATCATGATAAAGAAATAATTAAAATAAAATCCTTTATAAATAAAAAAACATGACATATATATCTATAAAATTAATTTTAAACATTATTTCATTTAAATTATATCACTTCATATTTTTAAAATCATTTATTAAATTTTTCTATTAATTGATTAAATAATTTATTTGTGTTGACTAAGCATTTTAGGCAACGATTTCATCACTAGTAATTAGAAATAAATTTACTTGATAAAAAAATCATTTATATTTTAAATAATTATTTAAAACCAAATATATCCTCTAATTATCCTTATCTTAAAAATTTAAAGATATTAAAACAAAGAGAATGTCATTTTTTTATTTTTCTTTTAATAAAATAATATAAAGATCAAAATCATAGCAAAATAAAAATAAAGATCATATATTAAAATATAAGTTGAGTATGGAAAAAATAAGTTCATCTAATTATATTAATTAATGTGTTAGGTTCATTTTCTGGCCCTTATCATATTATTTTTAACCATAATTACCCAATTTACCCTTACCGTGGTGACAATTATTTACTATCATTACTATTCATATTGACAAAAAATAAAAGGGAACTATTTATAAAATTTTAAAATTATGATTTTTAATATCAAATCAATTTTTGATATTCAATTTCTATAAGTGGTATTAATTTATTTTAAATCAAAAACACAAAATAGAAAGAAAAACATTTTTTAAAAAAAAAGTCTTTTTATGGATCACAATATTTTTATACCAAATTCAATTATAAAACTGATTTAAATGAAATTGATTTTATTATTAATAATATAAGACAACTAATTTTACTTTTAAATTATTTTAAAATAAAATTTAACTTTATAAATGCTTGAAATAAAAATATAGTTTTTAATAAAAATCAGTATTTTCTACTATTCACTTTAAAATCAATCTTTTCAGAAAAAATTGAAAATTTCAGCATAAGATAATTTTCATACGATGATTCAAAAAATAATATTATTTTTAAAATATAAAATGTATATAAGTTCTAGAAATTAATTATAATTTTTTCTCACAAAAATAAATAAAAATCATTTTTTAAGAAAACATATTTTTGAAGCATAAAACAACTTTACTGAAAATTAATCACTTATTAAATAAGAATTAATCAATAATTTTTTTATTAGGTCCTTTATATATATTTCATAATTATATTAGTACTATTTATACCCTCTAATTAAATAATTAGGTTATAACTATCATTTAATAATATTTCATGGTTCGTTTAAGCTTGATGTTGTGTGTTGTGTATGCCATCAAACCTAGTTTTATTATTTTAAAATATTGGGGTGTTACATGTAGTGTACCCCCTAGAACATACTGTGTACTCCTTTTAGGGAAATTTTAAGGCCTTGATCTTTCACCTTTCATATCTCCTTGTTCAGGACTTGGATTTAGGCCCCACCCAAAGTGTCCTATCCAGGGTGGTTTTCACGTACAATGAGATATTGTGATTTATTTCAATAGGAGAGATAAAAAAAAGGTTATTCTAGCAGAAAAATTATATTAACATTTTTTAATATTTTTAGTGATTATTTGTGACCAAAGAAGTGTTACTGGGGTTGGAAACCTCCTATCATACTAGGGTGTGGGTCCCCCATATGTATTACATAGATAGGATTGGTAACACCTAGACTACACTGAGAGCAATTACTCTATATATGAAGTGGAACCACCCCACCTTTGAACTCTGTAGGGTGAGGGTCCTCCGCTAGAGTTAGTGTTCCCTTCTTTATGGAGTACAATGGTGAGGTGGAGGCTCTCCAAACAAATTCTTGAGAGGTTACATGAGATGCATGGATATGAGATAGTTCCCCCTAGGTTATAGAGCACAATAGAGAGGAGAGATCCCACCAATTCATATATTATGTAGTTTTTAGAATCACCACTAGATTTAATGATACCTTGGTTGTGGAGAGTAGTGGAAAGGTGTAGTCTCTCCACACAGATTTTTGTACGATTGAACAAGATGCTATGTTTGGAAAAAATCCATCAAGGTAACATTGTAGTATTTTTGGGATGATTATGTTTTTTTGAAAAAGAGATTATCTAAGGTAAGTTGAGAAATAAAAACATGTTTGTTTACTATTAATATTGAAAAATATCCAATATAAATTAAGGGATACTCTGGAGGTGGTACAAAAAAATTTTGTATACAAGGTTGCACTATTTCCCAATGTTTGCCAAATTTTTGGGGTCCAAAATTTGGGGGCTAGATAAATCATCATGAAATTTGGATTTCAATGAATGCCTCATAAAAATATGTAAAAGGAATTATTTTGGTGAATATTTTAGTTTTATTAAGGTAAAGATCTTTACAAAGGCATCAAGTGTCACAAAGGTTGGGATTTTTGAATTTAAAATGCCTCTGGTGCTTTGTGAAGATAGGGAGGTTAAAAAAAAATTCCAGAGAGCTTTGTGAAAAGGTGATGATGAGGATTTAAGCTTATATAATGGGATTAAATGCCTATAAATATTCATCTACCCCCTTATTAGAGTAGATAAATCCATAAAGAAAATAAAAAGTCTCTGGTTTTGTGAAGGTTGTTTTATGAAAAATTTTGTGAAGAAAGGAAGTTTGTGAAGGCTATGAAAGTTGACCGAAATTTTTAACCGTCATGAAATTAATTATGTTCTTGAAGGATATGAAATCCAATTGAAATTTTTGAGCTTTATAAAGTCCAAATTAGCTTCTCAATAGTTGTGTTATTCACAAAGTCTAAGTGAGATTCATGAAATGAGGTTACTTTATGAAGGATGTTTGAGCTTTGCAAAATAGGTGAGCTTCATGAAGGCAGTGAGAATCATGAAAGTGTTCAGAAAGGATTTACTAGTGAATCTGTGGGAAATTGACAGTCATTAAGTGGACTAATTTAGAACTTAAAGTAATAATCTACCAACAATTAAAGATGTATTCATTATTTATAAAGAAGGGATCTACACATCCATAAACTATGTATGGATACTTTCTAAATCATTAATAAAAAGAAGAGGAAAAAGGTGATCCTTTCCACCAAAATTGACCCATCATAGTAAATATTGTGGGAGTGACCCTTGGGAAGTAGTGAGTTTTCCCTAAACATTTTAAAGGCTGTAATCATGGGTTTAAAAGTGATATATTGAAAACCTTATTTTTGAAGTGAAAATTAGTGGATTTGATACATCAACACCTTACCATTGTATTCTCCTGGGATGTATCCCAGTGAGGGTGAACCATGTAAAATTGCTATATCTCCTAAATGATTTCATTTCTATTCATACATTACTATGTTAAAGGGATATAAGAGTTTTTTATTTAATTAAGAAAAAAGATATGAAAGGGTAATTGTTTTAATCTTTCATACCCTGATTCAACCCCCTATCAGTGTGTTTAACCAGTTGGGCTAACATGTTGGGAGTCATAGATGGACCTTTAGAGATGCATGATGAATTATCATTCTTAGCCAGGATATAGAGAAGGAGATCCTCTTTCTATATCATTTTGTATTCCTATTGAAAATATATGGGTTATGGATGTTATAGTCATTATGGTTTTCCCCATTCTGATCTAATCACCCATACGGTGATGAGCTGACAACTCTATCTTCTTTTATTCATGTTTGGTAATTTCGGGGTGTCCAACTGGGTATGTATACACTCACCCTAATATGGGATTTTACCATATGTGTCATGTATTATTCATATTATTGGTAGATCGATAGTGAATTTAGAGGAGCATTATGGTACTTGGGTACATTGACTATATTCGATGGTCAGACTTAAAGATTAGGAATTAGTCTCTCCCATTTCCCCCTATTACTTATTGTTTATAGGTTGAGACCTCATTTCTGGATGAGTGTTTATTTTTTCCCTTTATGATTTTGTTTAATATTTTAAAACTCTGATTTATTCCCTTGAGGTTATTTCATGCATATTTATACTCAAGATGTGATAGTTTTTTATTATTCCTTTTCACTTTTTTATAGATATGGATGGGTTCATGCATATAAGTATATTCAGATAAGGCCTCCTGATTTAGTTTATTTTTTCTTGGAAATTATCACTATCCCCTAGGATATTGGAGGTGGGATTAGGGTGATACACTCAGCTTACCACTGTCCAAGAGTCCCCTAGTGGTTCGGGTTGTGATAGAGTGGTATTAGAGCAGTTCATCCCCAGTTTGGAGTATGGATATGGTCTAGCTGTGAAGATTGGTTTGAGAACTAAGGAAATAGTGTTAAGGTGTCTTGAGTTTGGATGTCAAGACAATGAACCCAATATTTATTCAGTGGCCGATTTATCCATTCACCCGAACTCTGATAAACTAGTTGTTGAGTCATCACATGTAGGAACTAGTTATAGGAGAAACATCATTACATGAATCATATAAGAATGGGTTGTGGTTTCTATGTCCATCTTGAGTCATCTCCCAAGATATGAACTTTAACTATGGTACATCTTGATAATTTTTAATATGCCTATGTGATGAAAGAAATATTGGATTTAAAGATAGTGTAATGATGACTACTAGTTGAGTGATGAATCCTTAGTTTAGAGACACACTCATGAGATGTTTTCTCTAGGTGGGTACATATCAGTGCTACTAGATATTGAGTAGTGCATGGACCCTCCTCTAGTGGTTGAGGAAGAAAATCTCCTGCATGATGTGTAGTGTTTGTATTTATTATGAAAAGATTACGGTATATAGAGGTTTACCACATTTTATGAGTTTTAGTGACAAATAATACTTTGATTTTATAAAATGACAGACATTCAGAAATTAGGGGGTTGGATCAAGGTAGAATTCTATGTTTTCCAGCTTGTGCGAATCCTCAATGATATGACGGTTGCACTCACAACCTTTTTTCTTCATATAGTAGTAGTTTTTTCAAGTAGTAATAGCAGATGAAGCACTTATGATAAGTGTGCTTCATGTTTTTAGAGGTAGAAATCACCCAGGTTTAATGGTAGATAGACCCCATTCTTAGGTGATAGATGACCGACTTGAGTCTGAGGTGAGACTGTCCTATTTTATTAAGACCCCACGTGATAGTGGTCCTAATAGTGTGATTTCTCCAGGGTGACATAAGGCTTCAATAGAGCTCTATTTTAGTGATTTTGGATATGGATTCATACATGAAAGGAAGAGGGAAACCACCCCCACCCAGACAAATTATTGTGATGTGGTTTGAAACTATGAGGGAGATTCAGTTCCATCCAAGGTAAATAGAATTGAGGTATGGTAGATGAGTCCCTTTAAATTGTATGTCTGAGTTTGTGTTGGGTTGATAAGGTTTCTATGTGATCCTTGGATATGGAGAATAAGTGGTAAGGGAAAGGATAGATTTAGGTGGTGGTAGCTTGCAGCATAGAGGTTTTGAGTGTGGTTTGAGGTATGAAATTTGTATTCTCTCTTCTAGATACAACTTTAATACATAGTAAAAAAGACATATTTACCTAAATTCATCCCCTATTCGATACCTAGTGATTATAGTGGAACCTTTTATCTCAACCATTATGCTTGGAGGTTCATGTAGAAGAGGGATGTTGATCACACACTTCTACCAATAGTGTGAAAAAACTATGGGAGGAGATAGAGAATCACATGGAATCATTCCATAGTAGGTAGTGATGCCCTATGATGTTTTCCTTAGTAAGGAAAAGTTTTCTACAATCCATGATCAAATGAATGTTACCACTATGGGTTAAAATTTAATTGAGTTAGTGGGATGGAATTTACCCTTATTTGGTAATAAGGAATCACAGGTAGAGTAGGATAAGCTCATGTGTAGGAGGATACACCAGCTTTTTTATCATTAGGTTAATAATAACCTTAGAGCAGAGGATTCTATGAGCATTCAATTCCTGTGATGTGGGAGAGTTATAGGGAAATATTCACAAAGGATGTGTTAGGTTTAACTACTCATTGAGAGTTTGTTTTTTGCATGTATTTATGCTTATGGATGAACAATATCACTCCTGCATATCAGATGACCCCATGTAGCTGTGAGAGTTGATAGCGCGGTTGGGAAATATATATACCAGGGGATTGTTAGACCCAATGTGTTTCCCTTGTCTACCTAGTGTTATTATCCTTGGTGGATGATAGCTTGAGTTTTGGAATGGAATAATATTTCCTGAACCAGCTGATTGTTAAGAAGGAGTATCTACCCCCGAGAACTAATAAATTCTTCAACCAGTGGTCTGTGGTGACTGGTTCTTAGAGTTTTACCATATGAAAAGTGATCAATAGATCTTGTGCATGAGGAGGAAATTCCAAGGGTATGGTTGATTTGGGTTCTTAGAGACACTTTTTAGATTGGTTTGTAGTATTCTTCTTTAGTGAAATCCTTAAGTACTCTATGTCAGATGTGGAGACCACGATACACTTGAGTATAGTTTGGGACATGAAATGAGAGTTCCATTTTTATGGAGAGATCTTATAGAGATATTCCTAGATATGGGAGTCCCATAAACTGGGAAATCTATTTTTAGATGTGGGAGTTTTAGTTGAAACAAAAAAGATTGAGGAACAATTTTCCATTTGTTGTTGATGAGCAAGGTGATTTTTGTACCACTTTTCTATTAAGCCTTTTGAATGGGGATGGTACAACGTATCTAAAGTCAATGGTTTTTACTCACTTTCTTCTACATCATGTTCTGGAGGCTCATCTTGGATATACTTACCATGCAATATTTCATAATCAAATATCTATTTGGCATGATCCTAATGGATTTTCTAAATGTGGGGAGCACATCATTCTTGATTGAGGATGAAAAATGAAACCATTCATACTAAAAGAGTAAGTGATTTGGAGGTTTTTTTACCTTGGTAGTATATCCATGATAGGTGAGGATGTACCATGATAATTTGGAAATATATTGGGTATCTAAGGATGTTATAGCGTGTTGTTGTGTTTATCTCCTAAAACCTCACCTATCGGTAGATGAAGGTTAATGTGCCCAGATGGAAGTGGAAATGGGAAGGTATCATTATGGTGTTCATGATAGAGATTCCAATACTTGGGAGAGTTCATGGAATTATCTTAGTGATCATAGACTAACTCATCATGTTTTCCCACTTCTTAACCATATGATAGTAGATACTAGTAGAAAGTTTGGAATGCCTATGCCTATAGTAGGCTGTTGGACTTCATGGAATCTCCTCAACAACCATTTCATACCATGATGATCATTTAAAATCTTGATTATAGATAGGATTCAAGATGAATTTGGGACTTAGTTTCATTTGAGAATAATTTTTCTACCATATATTTATGGCCAAATATAGTAGACTGCTCAGATTTCTGTGAACATCCTTCAGGTTTTAATGTTGGTTCTGGACTATATCTAAGAGGATCATCTACCATTAGTGGATTTTTTATATCAAAATAGTTACCACTCCACCATCGATGTAGCATTATTTTATTCCTTGAATGAGAGAGATTGTGGGCCACAACTATACTAGTTAGATCCAGTGGGAGACAAAGCTTGTGGGCCTAGAGTTGGTGCAAGCAATGACTGTGAAAGGTAAAATTCATCCAGGGGTGTATGAGGACTTCCCAGTGCTATCAAGAGTTCTTTGTGGATTTAGAATGATGGAAATTTGAGTTCTATGAGGTTATCATGTATTCCAAGAGACCTCACCCCATCGAGGGTCACACATATTTGACTAAACCGGCAAGATATATACAAGGTTCATAGGCTAGTTTACTAGTTTCTGTGCGGGGTTACTGAGGTGGTCTACCTCTTAAAACCATGAACACAGTTATGTGAGGTGCTCAATATATTACACATGTCACAGTTGAGGATATATGTACACAAATTATTGCATGATGTTGACCAGGGTGATCTGGACATTATGGGTAGAGTCAAATTTCTAAGCTACCTAGTGGAATTTTAGAATTATCAGGAGAAGATCCTTTGTGGGAATTTTTTCCCCGTGGGTTAGTGTTTTTTAACAGCATGAGAAACTCCTATAGATATATCGAGAGTTGGAGACCCTAATGAGAGCTTAATATCCTCACTTATGGGTAGATTTTTCACTTTTTGGGATGAAAATACTTGAAGGCAGGGAGAATTTAATAACTCTATTATTTCTTGTATGAATTTGGAACATTTTAAGAAATATTTTCATATCAAGGTGCTGATTCTTCATGAGATTCTAGGGAATGGGGTGGCTTGATATTAATATAATAAAAATATGAAATATATTATTTCACATGCATGTTGGTTTTTAGAAATAATTCAATAACTCTTTAACGGAGTATAAAATAATAAATCCCAACCCACCATTAAATCCAGAAGGTGGGTTTTACCATAGGTGGAACATAATCTTTATCAGTGTTGGGTGTTTTGTTAAAAAGTGTTTATGGAAATATTAATAAATAAATAAATAAATTAATTAATTTATTATCCATAAAATAACTCAATACTATTTAAACCTAGTTATGGTAAAATTATAGGGTAATATGCATAACACTAGTGAGTTGAGGAGGAGTTGTGGAGGGGATATTTGTGGTGATGAAGGATCATAGTTCAACATATTGGTACCTATAGGATTGTCTATGTTAATGGGGTGAGTAGATATTTCTAATGACTACAATAAAGAAGAAATTTTCTTTATCATCGATCTATCAAAACACATGGTAGGTCATTTCTTTTGTGTATTTACCCCTATTTGTGTCTCCCAAGTAGAGCGTGAATTGGATATCCTAACAATTTGATTCATGGGTTGAGCATTGATTTGCATGTTTAGGTTTATCTTTCTTGGTTTGGAATTGAAGATAATTTTTACTGTCCATCAATTCTTCATTCATAGTTCTAATGAAAATGAATCATGTCCAAACACAAAAATAGATGAGGTTTATTACACTTGTATGTTTTGTTATTTTTTCCACCTTCATCATGTGATTATCGTCGACATTATTTTTTGATAACGGTTTAAAAAATACTTGATACTTGATCATTAAACAACCATTATTTGGAATAATGGATGAATACAGTGAGTTTGGGTTTGGGATTGACCACATGATCAATGAGTGGGGAATACCATGGGTGATCAAGGCATGAATTGTAGGATAGTTTGATGGATTCTGTACATATGAGAGGTGACACAATGCAATATAAAAGACCCACAGGCAGTTTTAGTGGTCGAAATCTGGCCACCGACAATGATTCGGGCTTGGTCATCTCTATATCCACACTCCCTAGTCATATTTGAGGAAGATTAAGTGGTATAAGTGGTATAATGGAAGAAACATGGAGAACCAAGGGTTCTGGGGAAAATCCCTACTACATGACATGTAGTCCAAAGAACACAACCATGTATCCCCCCTATATAGAGGTTAGGGTTTCTATGTGGAGATAAGTATCATAATCAATGTGGTGAGTCTACATGCCATGTAAAACTTATATAACCATCTCATCATTTAAAGATATTACATACTCAGTAATGCAAGTGATTCTACTCGCCGTGTGTATGGGATCAAATATCGTGTACACCTTGGTGGATGGATTGGCATGTATAAGTTTCACATGCCCAAGATTCCATGTTGTCCCACATACCGTGTATGGAGAGGCGTATTCCATGTACTTTGTGTAAAACCCCAAGATTTCATAGTACGTTATCTCTTTAAATTAATTTAATAGCTTATATTGCACTCAACACCGACTTGGCTTGCGTTATACGCCAGATTGAGTTTCTAGGAAACAAAACATTAGTATTATAATTATTTAAATGATATATTTATTTATAAATTAAATATTGTGATATGAATAGTAAAAAATAAATTTTAAATGTTATTTATAGTGTTTATAATGAAATTTATAACTTTTGTTAAAATAGTTATATATTTTGAAAAACTATTTTCTTAAAATAACTACTTTTTATGTCCTCTTGTGAACAATAATAAAATTAATTTTAGACACTCATAATAATTGAATTTGATAAAATATTCTTCATTTTTGAATTCAGAATATCAAAATCAGCTTAGGCAGAATTTTTGATATTTTTCTAAAAACATTCAATTTTTATGAATAGTGAAAATACTATATAGTACATAAAAATCGACCTTTTTATTTAAATAATTATTTTTAATTTAAATTTATTTTAAATTAAAAATAGATAAATAATACCTATATTAGTCCAATTTAATTCATTGGAGTCATTTTATAATAATATTAGATATATAAATTTTTATTGAACTTTTTAACATCTTTTACCCACCTTCTAAGCACATTTGCAAATTTTCATAAAACGTAATTTTACCACTTCTTTGAATTGAATTTCAAAAATCTGAGAGACACAATGGTCATTATTATATAATATGTGGTTCAATAGGATGAAAATAATTTTTGGTAAATAATAACTTTTGAATTTTGTTAACCACGGTTAAAAGTAAATAAGGTAATTAAAGGTAAAAATAATATTATAATAATATTAAATTAACCCACACACATGTACTAATTATATTGGATAAGTGTTTCTAGTATAAAATAAATCTTAGGACAAAAATATGATCCTTTTTTATTCACTTGGGTTATATTAGCACATTTATTAAATTTTATTTAATGTAGTGTTAAAAGTGTAAAATTCAAATTTTATTAACTGTTTTTTTAATATAGAGTTATACATAAGATAAATTAGACTATAAATTTTCATTAGATATATAAAATGATTTCCTACCTCATGTTATTTTATTTAAAATTTTTATACATTAAATAATTAAATTTATTTATAACACAATGATGATGCAGTAGTTACCTTATTAATGAAAGATTAAAGTAATTGATGTTATGAAAATTAAAATAACTGAAAATTGAAACTTTTGATTCCATACACGAATTTTCTAGGTGAATATGACATTTTAGGGTTGATTTAATGTATTTTTTTTTGAATTAATCAATTTTTTATTACTTTTACAAAAACCAAATACTAAATTGTGTCAAAATTGACATAAATGAGTTTTTAAGACAAATACTATTTTATTAAATGATATAACATTTATAAAAATATAATATTTGGAAAAATGACATAGATAATAATATATATGTCATTAATGAACCACTTGAGGTTATTTTGACATTTTATAGAATGTTTATTAACAATATATTGTAAGAATACAAGAAGACATGGTAAGAGTTAAACTATTTAACTAAGGGTTAAATATAAAAGATAAGGTTAATATGGTGACCTAAACTTGTCTAAAACATATTGGTTGAGAGTATTTCGACTCATCCACACCATTTCCTGGAAATAAATCCATTTTTATATATTATAAACTGAAAATAAGTTTATAATAAAATAATATTTTAACCATTTCCTAAAGTACCCCCCACCTCTCTTATAAAAGGGTACTTCCCCTTCTCTTAAATTATCACCTCCAAATCCATTTGGATCGGCCAAAACCTACTCAAATATCATCCCGAATACCCTAAAATAATCATAGAGGCCTTACTTTGATCATAAATCCAACCTAAGGAGCCATTTTGTTCAAATCAAAAGGAAGAACCCGAAAAAGAGGTAATTATTTCATCACCTCTTTCAAAGTTCTTTTCTTCTTCCACTCCCTCTTTCTTTGTTTCTTACATACCAAAATAATAACTCTACCACCTTCTACATAATGAGATGTTATTATAAATATATTACAACCATATTCATTATTCTATTCATCCTAATAATGACAAAGTTATCATACGTGTGTACGTACGACTTACCGTCTCCACGTCGTGGTGTAGTTTGTTATTCAACACTTCAATATTTATATGTGTATAATAATGTGTATAATTGATGTAAATAATAAATATAACTAGTTAATGATTATTTATATATAATATTCCATAAATTACATAATATTTCACCATCAATATAATGATATCGTTGCTTATGCGTACGTATGACTTACAGTCTTGACGACGCGATAAGATCCATTTCCACGTTCACCATTCAACAATGATTATAAAAATATATTTAATTAATAAATATGTAATATATTAAATATTAATGATACTAGAAATATATATATATATATATGTATTTATGTATGTATGTATTTATATATATCTCATTCACTTACTTCCGTTAAGTACGATATGAAAATGGAAACAACGTTTATGCGTACGTACGACCTACCATCTCCATAAATGATATTTTCCATTTCATATATATATCAATTATACATATTTATATTCTAAATATATATGATATATAAATCATGTTTTATATTCTGTAAGTATTTAAATCACGATCAAAGTGATATGATCAGGAATAACAAGTTAAAACACGTACGATAAAGAAAGTGATTATTACCTAAAATGTTAATTTAACATGGAAATTATTATTAAATGGGTTATATAAAGTCAAAAATGAATCATATATGATTTAATAAATATTAATATGATTCTGGTATAATTTAATAACATACTATGGTCATTATAAAGAAGGTTAAACATACCCTCGACTAAAGGAAAGTACAAGGTAAATGTTAATTTCTCAATCCCATTATTATCTGAGATTGTTTATGTGTAAGTATTTAATGGGAAAGATTTATCACCCATGTCCATGTTTTATAAAAAAAATTCAAAAATAATATTTTAAGGTTTTATTTAAGGGACTCTTTTGTAAGATCATCATTTTAAATGTTTTAATGATTTATTTTTCTAAATATTATTAATTAATGTCCATGTTTAAAAAAGGATTTTAAGGATTTATTTATATGGAAATTATTTTTTAAAATTTTTAATTCCATTCAAAAGTTTCAAAGTGGTATGGGACACTTTGATTCAAAAATATCTTTTAAATTTCTTCCTTTATAAATGTGTTACTTTAAATGATTTCGCAAAAAGAGATATTTCTCTTAAAGATTTTTACTGTTCATTTTCAACTATTTCAACATCCTTTATGAGATATTATTCTTGATTGAGGATGATTTATTATAATAAAATATTCCATATTTTATTGAATGAAATTTGATATGTTTGACTATGGATGTGAAATTTTTATACCATTCATGGTCTATAGTTAATGTATTGACATTTCGTATGCTAGTTTTAATATGAATGTTTATGTTATGTTTCAAAATTTACATATGAGGAATGAATTGGACTTCGTAAGTGACGGGCGAGGCCTGATATAGCCCCTCGATGCATCAATAGGTCTCATGAGACAAAAAAGTGTTTTGGCATAAGGCCTTGAAAAAATTTATATTCAGGTTCTTGCCACGAGGCCTTGACTTTGAGGTTAAGATGTCTGACATTATGAATTCCATCATTATGAGATTAGTTATTAATGTTACATGTGATTATTATACCATTAGAATATCCACATGAGTAATTAAATTACATTATTTGATTTATCTTTTCCATATTATGCTGAATTTTATGTTTAAATGGATTGTATTTCAATTTCATACCATTCCATAAAAGTTTATGATTATTTATGATAGATTCCATTATATTGTTTATCCTAACTGAGCGTCTGATCTCACCCCTTTATTATGTTTTATTTCCCTAGGATTCCAAGAAGTGTATTATTATTTATAATCAAGTTTAATCTAGGAGAATAATGAAATTATAGAAGGATTATCTATGATGTATTTTATGTTTGAAATTGTAACATGAAGTTCATATATGTAATCTGTTTTCCAAGACTGCTAAACATATCAATTATTTAGGACATGATTATTTGTATCATTCCAATGAATTAAAATAATTCATAGGCTCTGGGATAACTAGGGTCAGGGCGTTACAGTTGGTATCAATGGAAGTTTAGCAACAACCTTGGAAATAGATTTGGAAAACTTTGATTAGGGATCATAACCCTATGATAGACCTTGAGGATTAGTATAGAAGAACATCCAAAATTTTTGGTAATGTAGATATTATGTGAGTTTTCCAAGAAATACATTCCTTTATAGGTACTAAAATTGGACTTGGTTCTGGAACAGATGTACCTAGGAGTGAAAACTATGACAAGGAGTTTCGGGCATGACCCAAGGTATCCTGGTACACAAAAACATGCCTTACTGCGCACCTGTTTTGACACTCTCAGGGGATATGATTAGGATGATTAAAATTTTCCTTATAACCCATTATGATGGATTTATGCGTAAATATGTAAGCAAAGAAACCATTTTTATGATTATGATATTAGATGTTTGAAAATATTCCATTAATGTTGAGAATTTTTCTAGTTTTTCGATTAAACATTATTATATGATCTAACCTAGTGTATTTTATCAATTAGAAATGGTGCCCAGTTAAAGGAATGATAACTCCAACAATATTCATGATCCAAAGAGTAAGAAGAAGCATATCTTTCATGGTATTAAGACAAAATTTAGAAGGGAATTAGTCTCTCACATATTCTCATTATATGAAGAAATGGTATCAGGTGCTAATAAGATAAGTAAAGAATTATCTATGTCATATGGATTTAAAGGGAATCCAGAGAAGAATAGGATGGTAGAGAGGAATATGGATAAAGGAAAAAAGGTAAAGAAGGATTTTTCCATATGTTATAACTGTGGAAAGAATCACGCTGGGAAGTGCTTGAAAGGAATGTGAGTTTCTTATAAGTGTGCAGAAAAAGGACACCAAGTTTTTGATTTCAAGGGTAAGAAAAAGATTTCCAATGTACAACAATTCATCTGTATGGAGTTGGGATACTATGAGAATCAATTTCCCAATTGTCAGAGTATACCCCAAATGATGCTACTGGATAATAATAAAGTTATGATACTACCGTAGATAAAGAGGAATGATTTGTGTTTTTTTGTTGTTATTTAAGAATTTAGTCATTTGAGTATTGTATTAATGATGTACAAGTTATAAGAATTATAGAGTATATAAGGATTGTATTTCAGTACTATTTAATTAAGTATTTGAGATAGTATGGTGCAAAGTAAAGTGACACAGTTTTAGGTAAAACACTTTGGAAAATATATGGTTGGGGGAAATATAACCCCGAATACGTTTCTGAAATTGACATAATGATTTTGGAATAAGAGATAATTGAGTTAGATAAATTATATTGGATATTATTGAATACCTTGGAACTAATTAATGGTTTGTTTATTCTATCATTGTTGGAGATTACAACATTTTTGGATTTAAGGAGTATATCCAGTATTCTATGTTTTACAAAAGTAATAAGGAAGTACATACCTATTCAAATAATGTTTTATGCAAATTCATATTGTTACCATATTATAATAGAATACATGATGAAGGTATTCACATGTTGTTATGTGATAAAAGAGATCTTCATTATGTTATGTTGATCTTCCTTAAAAATTTCTGGACTGTGAATTTGGACACAAGTATTTTGGATAAGTCTAAAGGTTGGAATGGATAAAGTTGGACATTGGATACTAATGTTTAAGGTTAAAAAAATTCTTAAGATTATTTTTGTATTGTTATAAAAAGGATAACCCGGAGGTCGAGAGACAACCCGTCACATCCGGGAAGGCCGCAAGACTTGAACCCGCAACTGAAGGGTGACATGGGTGCATCACCTACCACTGGACTACGTGATGTCTTGGTTTGTATAATGTAATTTTTTTTAAAATGGCCTGAAAGATGAATTATAAATTCATTTTTTGGGAAACCTATATGATTATATTAAATAGAATATTTTTGAGTTCTATTATCTTTTGGAGTGAAAGATGAGTTTGTGGTAGAAATTAGTTAAAGGATGGAACTCTACTTTTCAAGTATTCTTTTTTTTCTTATTCTATGAAGAAATTAATTATTAAACTTTAAGGAAAGGGTCTTAAAACCAAAAATATGTTATCCTAATATCTAATGTTTTATGGAACTAATGATATTTTAAATCATCATAGATTTATGGATTTGAGGCCCCCAATTTTCCATTTATTGTTCACTTTTTTTGTGACTGATTGACTCCAATGTTACCCTATTTGAAATCCTAATTTGGTGGTGAATTTTTCAGTTCCTTCTCCCTCTTATTAAGACTAAATTTTATTAACCCTATTTTCGATGTCAGTTTTCCATAAAGCTATTTTCTATTTTCAACCTTTTATTTTCGAAGAACAATTTAAAATTGAGAGGATGAAATTTATTGAAGTAGGGTAGAATGTAACACCCCAATATTTAAAAGTAAGTTATCTTTTTAAAGTAATTTAATATCTTATATTGCGCTCAATACCGACTTGTCTTGCATTATACGCAAGATTGAGTTTTTGCGAAACAACACCTTATTATTATAATTATTTAATAAATATATTTATTTATCAATTAAATTTTGTGATATTAATAGTAATCAATAAATTTTTAAATGTTATTTATAGTGTTTATAATGAACAGTATACGTTTTGTTAAAATAGTTATATATTTTGAAAAACTATTTTCTTAAAATAACTACTTTTTATATCTTTTTGTGAACAATAATAAAATTAATTTTATATACTCATAAGATTTGAATTTGTAAAATAGAATTAATTTTTAAATTTATAACATCAAAATTATCTTAGGATGAATTTTTGGTATTTTTTTGAAAACATTCAAATTTTAATGAATAGTGAAAAATACTACATAATACATAAAAACTGACTTTTTTATTTAAATAATTATTTTTAATTTAAATTTATTTTAAATTAAAAATATATACATAATACCTATATTAGTCCAATGTAATTCATTGGAGTCATTATATAATAAGATTAGATATATAAATTCTTATTTAACTTTTTAACATATTTTACCTACCTTTTAGGCACATTTTTAAATTTGCATAAAATGTAATTTTACCGCTTCTATGAATTGAATTTCAAAAATCTGAAAGACACAGTTGTCATTAGTAAATAAAATTTGGTTAAATAGGATGAAAATAATTTTTGGTGAATGGTAACTTTTGAATTTTATTTACCATAGTTAAAAGTAAATAGGTTAATTATAGGTAAAAGTAATATTATAATAATATTAAATTACCCCAACACATGTCCTAATTCTATTTGATAAGTGTTATTCATACAAAATAAACCTTAGGTCAAAAATATGATCCTTTTTGATTCACTTGGGTTAGATTATAACATTTGTTATATTTTATTTAAAGAAGTGTTAAAAGTGTTAAATTCAAATTTAATTAAATAAAACAATTTTAATATAGAGTTATATATAATATAAATTAAACTATAATTATAAATTATAAAGATAAAAATATTTCCTACACAATGGTACTTTATTTATAATTTTTATACATTAAATAATTAAATTTATTTATGACATAATGATGATGCAGTAATTACCTTATTAATGAAAGATTAAAATAATTGATGTTATAAAAATTAAAATAAATTCAAATTGAAACCTTTGATGCCATCCAAGAATTTTATAGGTGAATATGAAATATTAGGGTTGATTCAATGTATTTTTTATAAGTCATAAATTTGTTATTACTTTCACAAAAACCAGATTCTAAATAGTGTCAAAATTGACATAAATGAGTTTTTAAAACAAATACTATTTTATTAAATGATATGATATTCCTAAAAATCTAATATTCAGATAAATGACTTAAATAATATTATATATTTCATTAATGAACCACTTGAGGTTCTATTTTCCTTTTATAGTAAGTTTGTTAACCATATTGTGTAAGAATACAAGAAGACATGGTCAGAGCTAAACTATTTAATTAAAGGTTAAATTAAAAGATAAGGTTAATTTTGTGACCTAAAATTGTATAAAACCTATTGGTTGAAAGAATGTCTACCCATTATCACTTTATACTATAAATAAATCCATTTGGAGCTATTATAAACTGAAAATAATTTTATAATAAAATTCTATTTCAAGCTTTTCCTAAAGTTCCACTCACATCTCTTATAAAAGGGTACTTCCCCTTCTCTTAAATTCACACCTCCAAAGCCATTTGGATCGACCAAAACCAGCTCAAATATTCTCTAAAACACCATCACATAAACCTATAGTCCTTACTTTGATCATAAATCCAACCTAAGGAGCCCTTTTGTTCAAATCAAAAGGAAGAACCCAAAGAAGAGGTAACTATTTCATCACCTTTTTCAAAGTTCTTTTCTTCTTCCAATTCCTCTTTATTTGTCGTTTTCATACCAAAATAATAAATCTAGTACCTTATACATACTTATATGTTATTATAAATATAGTAAAACCATATTCATTATTCTATCCATCCTATGAATGACAAAGTCACCATACGTGTGTACGTAGGACTTACCGTCTCCACATCGTGGTGTAGTTTGTTATTCAACACTTCATTATTTGGATGGGTATAAAAATGAGTATAATTGATTTAAATAATAAATATACCATGTTAATTATTCTGTACATATAATATACCATCCAATTACATAATATTGCACTAGAAATATAATGATATCGTAGCTCGTGCGTATGTACAACTTGTTGTCTCCATGACATGATGAAATTCATTTCCACGTTCACCATTCAAGGATGATTATAAAAATATATATTATTAATAAGTATGTAATATATTACATAATAATGATACTGTATATATATATATATATATATGTATGTATGTATGTATGTATGTATGTATGTATTTATTTACATATATCTCATTCACTTACTTCCGTTTAATAGGATATGAAAATGGAAACAACGTTTATGCGTATGTACGACCTACCGTCTCCATAAATGGTGTTTTCCATATCATATATCTATGTATTATAAATATTTATATTCTAAATATATATTATATATAAATCATGTTTTATATTCTGGAAGTATTTAAATCACGATCTAAGTGATATGATCAGGAATAACAAGTTAAAAAACGTACGATAAAGAAAGCGATTATTACCCTAAATGTTACTTTAACAAGGAAATAATTTTTAAATGGGTAGTATAAAGTTATAAATGAATAATATATGATATATTAAATATTAATATGGTTCTGGTATAATTTAATAACATACTATGGTCATTATACAGGAGGTTAAACATACCCTCGACTAAAGAAAAGTACAAGGTAAGGGTTAATTTATCAATATCATTATTTTCTGAGATTGTTTATGTGTAAGTATTTACTGGGAAATATTTATCATCCATGTTCATGTTTCATAAAAATATTTTCAAAAGGAATATTTTAAGGTTTTTTTGAATGGATTATTTAGCAAGATCATCATTTTAAATGTTTTAATGATTTACTTTTCTAAATCTTTTTAATTAATTCCTATGTCTTCAAAATGATTTTAAGTATTTAATTATATAAACATGATTGTTTTAAAATGTTAAGTCATTTCAAATGTTCCAAATTGGTATGAGAAACTTTGATTCAAAAATCTCTTTTAAATTACTTCCTTTATAAATGTGTTAATTTTAAATGATTTCACAAAAAGGGATATTTCTCTCAAAGAGTTTTACTATTCTTTTTCAAATATGTCAACATCATTTACAGTATATTATTCTTGATTGAGTTTGATTTATTATAATACAATATTCCATATTGTATTGAATGAAATTTGATATTTTTGACTGTGAATGTGAATTTTTTATACCATTCATATTCTATGGTTAAAGTATTGACATATCATATGCTAGTTGTAATAAAAATGTTTATGTTATGTTACAACATTTTTATATGAGGAATGAATTGGACTTAGTAAGTGATGAGAGGAGCCTTCTATAGCCCCTCGATGCATTAGTAGGTCTAATGAGACAAAATAGTGTCTTGGCACAAGGCCACGACAAAATTTATATTTAGGGTCTTGGAACGAGGCCTTGAATTTGTGGTTAAGATGTCCATCATTATGCATTCCATCATTATGAGATTAGTTATTAATGTTACATGTGATTATTTGACTAGTAGAATATCCATGTGAATAATGGAATTATATGATTTATCTTTGACATATTATTCTGAATTTTATGTTTAAAGGTCTTGTATTTCAATTTTATTCCTTTCCATAAAAGTTTATGATTATTTATGATATCTTCCTCTATATTGTTTATCCTTACCGAGCATCTAATCTCACCCCTTTATTATGTTTTATTTCCCCAGGATTCGAAGAAGTGTATTATGATTTATATGGAGGTTTATGTTAGGAGAATAATTAAATTCTCAAAGGATTATTTGTGATGTATTTTATGTTATGAAATTATTATGTGAAGTTCATGTATGTAATCCGTTTTCCAAGACTGCTAAACTGATCGGTCCTTCAGGACATGATTCTTTATATCATGCCAATTTATTAAAATAATGTATAGGATCTGGGATAACTAGGTTTAGGGTGTTATACATTGTAAAGTAATTAGACACATCCAATGTTCACAAGTATTTTTTGAGTACACATGCATGAGATATAATACGTAGGCTAGACCAGAAGGCATGAAAAGTGCTAGGAAGACCTTTACACACTATTTCACCCTATTATAAATGCCATGTATCTAGAGGAAAAAATTACTTGTGATAATTAGATGCGGATAGTTATAGAATTAAATATATATAACATTTACCCCATGAGACACACCATTCACTCCTTTTAGGGAAAGCTGGAGCCCTTGATCTTCCTCCTTTAATATATATAATTTTTGTGAATTTGATTTAGGCCCATGAGTAGCCTATCTTAAGTAGTTTTCCACATATGACATGACAGTGAAATTAATTTCAATATTAGGGAAATTACATGAGGTGATTCTTGTGGTATGCTTCTCTTAGTGATGCTTAGATATTGGTAATGATTGGGTTTGATCATTAGAGTGTAACCAAGGTTGGAAATCCTCTTTCTCACCAGGGTGTGGGTCCTCCCATAAAATATGAGTATATAGAGTTGGAAAATACTATACTACATTAGGCACAATTCCTTTATATATGGAGTGTCACTCCCAACTTCGAGCTCTGGTGGGTGTGGTTCCTCTACTAGAGTTAGTGCTCCCTCTTTTATGGAGAAAAGTGGTGAGGTTCAGGGTCTCCACATAGATTCTTGAAAGGTTACACAATATTCATGTCTATGAGATAGTTCCCCATAAAATATGGAGCAAAGTGGTGAGGAGAGGTCTCTACAATATGATACTTAGGTTTTTACACAAAACCACAATTGGAGTTAGTTCTCCCTCCACTCTACATCTTAGAGTGTTACACGCAATGATGAGTTCCCTCAATATCTTGTGTTATACACAAGGCTGAGTTTTACCAAAATATAGTATACTTTAATATTGTTAATAAAATATTATTATAGTTACTACCTAGACATTGGTATAAGAGTTATTAATAGGATTAATTAAATTATGAAAATATGGTTTAAACCTATATACAAGATGAATTATTTGGTTACTAATTAACTATAAATGAAAATAAAATCCTTTTTGAAAATATAGTAAACCTTTTGCTGGAAAAATATATTTATGAAATAAAACATGTTTACCGTAATAAAATTAATTAAAACACTTGATAAAAGATTTTAATGATATATATATATATATTATATTCAGTCAACTAATTAACATTCATCTTATGTTTATTCTAGACAAGATATAAGAATAAAATCAATTTTACGCATAAAGATATATATTTTTCTAAAAGGTAATCTTACTGCCTTTTAATGGAGAACCCATTTTAAATTTTTTTTGAAACTTTTCATAATTTTTATTTTAAAAAATAAACTCCATATTTGAAATAGGAATATCAAATTTTACTTTGGATTAATTTTTGATATTTGTACTAAATATTTCATTTTTGGATGAATAAGGAAAAATACTAAATTTTATTTCAAAAATGATTTTTTATCTACTTTATTTGTATTGATAAATTATATTTTAATTTAGTTTTAAAGTTTAATTAGATATATTTTACATAATATAATCCAATTTAGGTTATTGGAACCAATTTAATATTGAATTTGGATATGAAATCATTTCAAACATTAAAACATTCTCTCTTAAAAACCCATTGTCGCGACACATCCACATGATTAATTTTAAATTAATTTATGCCACTTATGGGATTATAATTTGGAAAAATCGTTTATATATATGAAATAATAAAAATTTATAATTTATAATAAGGTTAAATTAGTTTTTGACAAAAAATTTTAGTTAAAGTAATTAAAATTAATTAAAATGATTAAGGTAGAAATTAGTTTACTTAATAGTTAAACATTAATATTAAGAGGCCAAATGACCTAGAAACTTTTATAAAATCCATTGGATGTACATATTTAGAATAAATACCATCTTTTATATAATTTGGACTATTATTTTAGGACCATTATGTAAGGGATACCTCTAAATAGTGTTTACCTTTTTATATTTATAAGCATGCCACTCCTCCTCCACTGTAAAAGGGAACTCACCCCCTCACTTAATCACACCTCCAAATACAATTTGGATAATACAAAACATACAAACCTAAGATCCCAAATTCTCTCACTAATCCTATAATCATCCCTTTGGTGATAAATTCAACCAAGGAATCCATTTGGTGTAAACCAAAAGGAGTTCCAAATAAGAGGAAACATTCTCCCACATGCTCTTTTGTTTTATTTTCTTTCCCCACCACCTCAATTATTATTATTCCATGATTATATAATAAACTAAATATCATAAATATTATTATATTTATATATTATAAGGTTTATAACTACAACTACACACACTTCCATTAAATGGGTAACAAATTAACCATTCGTGTCCGACAAACTACCGCCTCACGAAATGATGCTGTTCGTTTTTCCTTTGCAACCCCTCATAGTTGGGAATTATAATGGAAACAATATTTTTATATTATATATATTATATTTATGATTTATTTATTCTTATTTAATTATTATATAATACATACCTTCATTCTTTCTATTTTTGTGTAAATATTATAACTTCATTTATAGATGTGTGGACTACCACCTCCTCAGAGCAAAGTGATTCGCTCAAAATTTACATGGAATATATTAAGGATGGGTTTAGTGAAATTATATGATATATATGAAATAATAATGGTAATGGAATGATAATATATATATATATATATATAATTAATTTACTTTCTTTATTTCAATACGATAAGAAAACATAAACAATGTTCATGCGTACGTATGACCTACTGTCACCATAAACGGTGTATTACATTTTATATTTATATATTTTATAGATTATTATGATTATTTATATAATGAATATATATGATATATAAATCATGGTTTAAATTATTTGAATAATTAAATAATAATCTAATTAAAATGATCAAGAACAATTTCATGACCCGTCCCCCGGGGCCCGTATCGGGACTACCCCAAGCCCACCTTCCGTAGGCCAGGGGCTGGAGACTAGCACCAAAGGCGTAAATCCCTAAAACTGGGAAGACATTGCCTTTATAACTATAAACAAACACAAATAGAGTACAAGCGAAAGAAAACACTAAGTAAAAACTGTGTAACAAGTATGCTGGAAGTAAAGGGGCCATAAATACAAGCCCAACAGTAAAGTACAAGCAAAGGAAAAACATGTACAACTAAAAATACCAAAAGCTAGAAGGTGTCTAGATGCTTCTGGATCATCCACCACTGATCCTACCAGAAGGGTGGGTATAGATAGCCTCCTTAGTGGTCCGCGTTCGTCCGCCTCCTCCGGGTATCGACTCGTCGTGAGGTCCACCTCCGGGTACCATCCAGTCCTCGCACACTCTGCCTCGGTCAGCACTATCCGTCATCTGCATCCAACAAAATGAGGTGTGGGCATAGCCCGTGCATGGGTGTGTATAACGATACTCAGTAGGGACCCCGAGACCCTCAATGTCTCATAAAATCCAAAAGTATAAACCAAAGAGTATGATTTCAACAGATAACCATTACTTAAGTATATGTTCATACATATACCTAAGTTATCAAGTAACCCATCTCAATCATGAGGAAAACATAAAGGTCATTGACTCAGCTCAATCCAGGATTTTCATTATCGAAACCACGGCTGCTGGAGAACTCCTCCTCTTTCGAGTACAGTGGGCCTGTCGCAACACCGAGGTGCTTCTCACTAACCTTGGACTGCTGATGTACTCCTCCTGTTGAGTACTGTGGGTCTGCTACCAAATCGGGCGTTCCATCCACTGTGGGTCTGCCGCCAAATACCGGGTGCTCCCCCTATAGCCTATAGAGGTACTCCTCCTATTGAGTACCATGAGTCTGCTGCCAAACCAGGCGCTCTGTCTGCCATGGGTCTGCGGCCAAATATTGGGCGCTCCCCACTGGGCTAGTCGAGCCACTCCGAGTTGAATCGATCAAGTAGTCGTCAGGTCTACAACTACTAGGTCTCTATACTATGTCTGCTCCTCACCGGAAGGATATGCTCCATGATCTACTGGTCGATTCTCAAAGTATCATGAAGTCTCACATAGAATTATCTCAAAGGACCTCCATGTAATAGGGGTCTCAACACAACAGACGGCGCATCAATCGGACGTCCGGTCTATGAGTTATTAGCATTTCAGTCCTAGGGGACCAGTTGGATTCGTATACGAACCAACCTAACCGTGACTCAATTATACCCCGAACTCCAGTGGGGTATACTCAAAGGGATGACTATGCTCCAAGAATACTGGCGCCACTGACAGTTCGTCAAATGGACGTTCGGTGCCAATGATATGGCCCAATAAGGTAAAGGGTCAGTAATGGGCCTGTGTCCGGTCCGACCCGGTCGGACAGACTCAGCCCAACCTAGTCTAGGTTGACCCAGACTGGGTCGACCTGGTCTAACTCACTGGGTCTGACCCGACCCATTGGGTAGGTCAGCCCGATAAGTATTGACCCAGTCCGTTGGGCCCGGCCCAGCGGACCGCGAGGGCGGTTCGGCCCAGTAGTCGCCACATAGGCGGTTCGGTGACTCGACCCGGGTGACCGGGCCGGTTCGGCCAGCGACACCGCGGGGGACACCGCTGGTCATCTCAGAAGGCCGGTGGCCAGGAGGCCAGCGGGCAGGCCGGCTGGGCACCGGGCAGGGCGCTAGGGCGCCGGGAAGTGCGCTTGGGCGCGGGCAGCGCACTAGGGTGCCAGGCAGGCCACGACAGAGGGTAGTGAGGACGCCAGGCAGCGCACAGTGTAGTGTGGTAGGGGTGCCGCGGGGGCACTGGGTAGGGCGCTGGGGCGCCGGGCAGCGTGGCAAGGGGGCTGCGGGGGCACCGGGCAGGGCGCCCGGGCGCCTTGCAGTGCGGTAGGGGGGCTGCAGAGGCGCTGGGCAGGAAACCAGCAGGGGCTGGGTAGGCCGTCGGCAGGGTGTGGGTAGTGCACCAGGGTGCCGCGGGGGTGGCACAATCCACAAAGGCCATGGGTAGTGTGACCTTTGTTCTCCATCTTCGTTGTCGTCGCCTCTTTGCCGCGAGTACCACCTCTGTCGTCATTGAACAAGAACCAACAAAACGGGAGGGTCAGGCTATGTTCGTGCGGTGCAAACCCTCCTCATTACGGTGATATTATTCGGTTCTTAAAGAACACAACATACGACGGGTACATAGGGTAATATTCAAACATAAATAACCCCTACCTCGAATTTGGTGATCGACGACGGAGTCACATAAGGCGGTCTTCATTCCGTCAAAGTCGGAGGAAGAAGAGTCGATATGAAATCGTCAGCATTCTTCATGGGAGGTAGTGCTTCCCTTTTTTTCCTCGGTTGAAGAAGGAGAAAGACGACGTTCGTCATTCTTCATTCTTCGTGGGTGACGGTTCTTCGTTGGAGAAATAATTCTCCAAGGGTTTGGCATCACGTCTCTTTGCTAGTGTTTCACCACTTGAAGAAGCTGTCAAAAAACCTTCCCCCAAGCTTCCTTTATATAGGAGAGGAAGGGTTTGTCTAAATTTATGCTGGCACGTAATTTCAAAAAGAAGAATTAATAACCCGCACCCCTAATTAAAACATGAGAGGTGTCATATAAAAATTTATGAGGATGCCAAATAAAACACAAGAGTTGGTGCAACAATTAATTAGGGGGGTTATCACATTAAGGTGAGGGAAAGAGGTTATGAAGTTTCCCCCCATTTAATGGGGAGTTGAGTAAATCAAGAGGGATCCCCCCTCTTTAATGAGGGGATTTGGGGAAGTTTTCCTCTCCTCCCATTATTAGGGGGGTTAGGCCCCGTGTGTTCCCCACCTTATTTAATCTCCCAAGGGTGGTTGAATTAGGGTGGGACCCACCACCTTAACCTCTCATGGGAGGTTATGGTTTGGTGGTCCCCACCACTAAATTCCCTTTGGAGGTTCTAACTAAAACTAAATAAAAATATGGATAACAGAATATTTTTATTTAATTAAATTAGAAACCCCAAAATCTATCTTCTAAACTTGATAAAACACAACTGTGGTGAAGGTCCCGCTAAGCAATCACCGATGCTGTGAGTTCAACGGTGACCTCAGATTTCAGTTCTGAGCATCGGTTCAAAAGTTATAAAAAACCGTTCATACGTTTACTGAACGTACCCAAACAAAACTTCAGAAATTGATCTCGGGCACACCAGGCCTCGGAATCATGCGCCGTTAGAAACTGCGGACTCATAAAATTCCAATGTATTTAAAAAAAATCACAGGAATTATAGGTCTTTACATTCTCCCCACCTCAGGGCTTTACATCCCCGTAAGCTACAACTCGAACTAAGGGAAAAAATTGGGGTACTAGGCATGCATCTGAGCCTCCCGCTCCCATGTGCTCTCCTGGAGGTTCTCGTGCTGCCAACGAACATGCACCAGAGGTATCAACCATCCACTTAGGACCCACTCCTATCGATCCTCAATCTCCACTGGAACCTCTATGAAAGTCTCCCCGTCATTTATTTCCAGCTTCCTGTGGTCGATGATGTGGGGTGGGTCATGCACGTATCTCCTCAACTGAGATACGTGGAAGACATCGTGCACCCGATGTAGCTGAGGTGGAAGAGCTAGGTGGTAAGCCACCTCACCTACTCTGCTGAGGACCTGGAAAGGTCCAATGAACCGCATATATAACTTGCTGCCTCGGCCAAATATCCGCAGTCCTCATCGAGGTGAGACCCGTAGAAAGATGTGGTCACCATCCTCAAACTCCATAGGTCTCCGTCTCTTATCTGCATAAGACTTATGCCTGCTCTGTGTAGTCTTTATCCGCTCTAGGATGATCTGCACCTTCTCCATAGTAGCCCGTACCATCTCTAGACCCACTAGTGCTGACTCCCCTGGGTCATTTCCGCACAGTGGTGATCTGCAAGGTCGGCCATACAAGGTCTCAAAAGGTGCCATACCGATGGTGGAGTGATAGCTATTGTTGTAGGAAAACTCCACCAAAGGAAAGTGATCCTCCCAGCTGTGACCGAAGTGGAGGATTCATGCACATAGCATGTCCTCGAGGGTCTAGATGGTCCTATAGTACTGGCCATCAGTCTGAGGATGGAAGGTGGTTCTCAGACGTAGCTGTGTCCTTAATGCCTCTTGCAACCCCTTCCATAGTCAGGAAGTAAACCATGCATCCTGGTCGGAGACAATAGAAGAAGGTACTCCATGAAAACGCACAATCTCCTGCACATAGAGGTGTCCCAAGCTCTCTACTGAGCCCTGCTCTCTGATCAGTAGGAAGTGGGATGACTTGGTGAGTCGGCTAATGATCACCCATATCGAGTCGTGACTCTGGGATGTACATGGAAGAATCATCTTGAAGTCCATGGATAACCCATCCCACTTCCACTCTGGGACCTCTAAAGGTTGAACCAAGCCTGCTGGTACCTGGTGCTCTGCCCTTACTTGCTAACAAGTGAGGCATCATGAGACAAACTCTGCTACCACCTTCTTCATACCTGGACACCAATGCTTTCATCGAAGGTCCTGATACATCTTTACAACACCTGGATGTAACACTAGAGGGGAAGTGTGGAACTACATTAACACCTCCTCCTGAAGTGCAACTGGTACATGGTACGTCCTCTGAAGAGGATGATGTGCTCCCTGCCTTCATAAAATCCATCAGGTGCCTGCCCTGTGGATATCTGAGCACGTCGCGTCTTAGAGTCAGTGTGTTTACACTCAGCCGTCTCGACTTGCTGAAGAAGTGAAGGAGTGACTGTAAGAGACTGAAGATAGGCTTCTCCATCTCGATCCACAAAGGATATCTGTAAGGCAACTAGCAGCTCTGTCGCATCTCCTAGAAGATGAATGCCTGATATCCTGCTGAGAGCATCCTCAATAATGTTCCCCTTCCTAAGAGTATAGAATATCTCAAAGTCATAGTCCTGGAGGAACTCAAGACATCACCGTTGTCTCAGGTTCAGGTTCTTTTGAGAGAAGATATACCTAAGACTCTTGTGATCAATGTACACGGTAAAACATTAGCCCATTAGATAGTGCCGCCACATCTTAAAGGCGAAGACCAATACTGCTAACTCTAGGTCATGGGTAGCGTAGTTCTACTCATGTTGTCTCAGCTGCTGAGAACCATAAGCGATCACTGCTCGCTCCTACACCAGGACACACCCAAGTCCGGTCCCTGATGCATCTCTGTAAACTACACACCCAACGCCTTCCTCTAGAAGACTCAAGATGGGGGCACTAGTCAGCCTCTGCCTCAGCTCCTGAAAGCTCTATTGAAATCTTTATGACCACATTAAGGGTTTCCCCTTCTTCGTCAAGGCTAAAAGCGGTGCTGCAACTCTGGAGAAATTAGGAACAAATCTCCAGTATTATCCAACCAATCCCAGGAAACTCCATACCTCCGTCACACTCCTGGGTGGCTCCCATGGAAGTACCACCTCGATCTTTGCTGGATCCAATAAAACTCCAGCCTCCAAGATGACATGCCCCAAAAAGTGAACCTCTCGAATCCAAAACTGGAACTTTGAGAGATTACCATAAAGCTGGTGCTCACAGAGTGTATCCAGTACTACCTGCAAATGGTAGGCATGCTCTTCCCCAGTAGTTGAGTAAATCAGAATGTCGTCGATGAAGACCATGACAAAGCGATAGAGGTAAGACTAGAAGATCCTGTTCATGAGACTCATGAACACTAGTGGAGCGTTGGTTACGCCGAAGGGCAAAACCAAGAACTCGTAGTGGCCGTAATGACACCTGAATGATGTCTTCTACACATCCTCGTCTCGAACTCTGAGCTGGTGATATCCTGATCTGAGGTCTATCTTCGAGAACCATCGTTCTCCCTTGAGCTGATCAAAGAGTTCGTCAATCCTTAGGAGTGGTTACTTGTTCCTCACAGTCACCTGGTTCAGGAGACTATAGTCGAAACAAATCCTAAAGCTCCTATCCACCTTCTTGGTGAACAGAATCAGGGATGTCTAGGGAGAAACACTAGGCTGGATGAATCCCTTTCCCTGCAAGTCCTCTAGTTGTACCCGTAGCTCCCAAATCTCAGAGGGAGCCATACGATATGATGGAGTAGATATTTGTGTTGTCCCGGGGTATAGATCAAAGTTGAATTCAACATCTTTGCGAGGAGGTAATCCCGTGACATCATCGGGGAAAACATCCGTGTACTGATCCACCACTACAGGATAAGTCAGACTCTCCACATCAACTGCTCCGAGGGTGAGATAAGCCAACTGGTGAGTGATTGGCTGCACCCTCCTCTGAGTAAGTCCGTCCTGCGTTGCAAAGGATCCATTCTCACCAGTGAAGGTGAACCTGGTCCCATCCGTGCAGACACACCACACTTTGAACCAAATATAGTCAATCTGAGCATGGACTGTAGATTACCAGTCCATACCCAAGATGACGTTGTAAGGCCTCGACGCCACTACGAGGAGATCCCAGCCGAAGCTCTCACATCCTAGAGTAATCTCACTTTGCCGGCACCAGTGCGTAATCGTCGAGTCTGCTCCCGCAGGAGTCTCTAGCCGTAATGATCGAACCAACAGCTCCATTGAAATCTCTGAGCTCTGAATGAAGGATGGGGCAATGAAATATTGACTGACACCTATGTCTATAATAACTACAAATAAGGTGGAGTAGACATAGATCGTACCTAGAATCACCTCCGGAGCACCGTGATCATATGCCTCAACTGCCTAAGGTTGTGCTCTTCCCTGTCCACCCACTCCCTATGGTCGGGGTGGACCTCCTAGTGGTGGTGGAGATAGCACCTCGTAACGTCATCCACCGCCAGCTGCACGACCAGCTCCTTCTCCATGTCCTCCTGCGCCCTGCAGACCGCCCTGATCGAACATATGCCTCTACCTGGGAGGTCCCTCAACTGTCAGCTGATCATTAAAACAGTGGGATAGACAGTCACGGGCCATGTGACCAAGCCTACCACATGAGAAACACTGCCCGCTCCTGGCATGTCTGGCTTTGTCTCCACTCTGGGTACCCCGCACAGCTGATCCTGAGTCGTGCAGTTGACCACCTGTGGGTCTGGTCCTCTTGGAACTCTGCTTCATCTGTCTATTTCTAGCTACAGAAGACTCCGCTGCAAGTCGACTAGTGGTGGGTCTCGCTACTGGTGACTGCTCAGTAAGGAAACTCTCCACTAGGAGGGATCGATCCAACACTCCTGCCTGTGTCGGAATGCTGAGGGAGATCATCAGAGCTATGATATCTCACCTGATCCCCTTCTTGAAGGTCTAGGCCCTGAATAACGGGGCTCGTACCATATCAGTGGAGTAGCGCGAGAGGTCGGTGAACCTCGCTGAGTACTGTTCCACCATCATGATACCCTATTATAGATGCAGTAGATCCTATATCTGCCCTATACGAAGGGTGGATGGAACAATCTCCACCTAGAATAGGCTCTCGAAGTCTCCCCATAGAAGTGACACCTCGTCATGCATCTAGAGCATCAGGCTCCACCATCTACCTGCTGCTTCTTGAAGGAGGTTGGCAGAAAGGATCACCCTGAAGTCGGTTGGTGTCCCTACTAGCCAGAAGACTCTCGCCACAGCCTCCATCCAATCCTCAACCGCCTTTGGGTATGTCTCTCCCCGGAACCTAGGTGGCCTCTGGAACTGGGACTCATGAAATGCGCTCAAGCGGCATGCATCATCTACTGCTAGGGCTGGTGGCATCGGTGGCCCAATGGATGGTGGTACCACTATTGCCTCCACTGGTAAGGGGCCCTGCACCAAAGCCTCATCGCTCGGCGGGATGTTAGTACGTACAAATCTCAGGGCTCTAACTAGTTGTCCGTGGGGAGGCATCCTAAAAGAAACAGATGCGACACGGTCAAAATTCTATACCTGGTGAGCTAACCTGGTTTGATCTAACTTAAATAAAAACTTTTAAAACACACACGCAATTAGTGTTTTCATGTACTAAGTTGGAAATCAGTAGTCAGGGTCCTGGTGTATGGATACATCGGCCGCCGCACCAACACTGGACTCCCTGAATTGAAAACCACACTCAGTACCCTTAACACTATTGCTTCACAGAAAAGAAAAATATCAGAGTCCTAAGTTTTGCGGTAGAACTGACTCCTATGATACCAATTTGTCACGACCCATCCCCCAGGGCCTGTATTGTGACTACCCCAAGCCCACCTTCCATAGGCCAGGTGTTAGCGACTGGCACCAAAGGGGTAAATCCCCAAAACTGGGAAGGCATTGCCTTTATAACTGTAAACAAACACAACCAGAGTACAAGCAGAAGTAAACACTAAGTAAAACCTGTGTAACAAGTATGATGAAATTATATGGGCTAGAAATACAATCCCAATAGTAAAGTATAGGGAAAGGACAAACATGTACAACTAAAAAGACAAACATCTAAAAGGTGTCTAGAAGATCCTAGATCGTCCACCATAGATCCTACCCGAAGAGTAGGTACAGATAACCTCCTCAGTGCTCCGCATCTTTTCACCTCCTCCAGGTACCGAATCATTGTGAGATCCACCTCCGGGTACCGTCCAGTCCTCGTACACTCTACATCGGTCAGCACTGTCTGTAATCTGCATCAAACACAACGAGGTGTGAGCATAGCCCATGCAGGGGTGAGTATAATGATACTCAGTAGGGACCCCAAGACCCTCAAGGTCTCACAAAATCAAACAAGGATAAACCACAAAGTATGATTTCAATGGATAAACATTACATAGGTATATTACCATAAATATACCTAAGTTATAAAGTAACCCTTCTCAATCATGAGGAAAACACAAAGGTCATTGACTAAGCTCAAACCCGGATTTTCATTATCGAAACCATGGATGTTGGAGAACTCATCCTCTGTCGAGTACAGTGGGCCTGTCGCGACACCGAGGCACTTCTCACTAACCTTGTACTGCTGAGGTACTCCTCCAGTCGAGTACCGCAAGTCTGCTACCAAACTGGGCGCTCCGTTCACTGTGGGTATAACGCCAAATACCGGGCGCTCCCCCTATAGCCTATAGAGGTACTCCTCCTGTCGAGTACCATGGGTCTGCTGCCATACCAAGTGCTCCATCCACCATAGGTCTGCCACCAAATACCGAGCGCTCCCCCCTGGGCTAGTTGAGTCACTCTAAGTCGAATTGGTCAAGCAGTCGTCAGGTCTATAGCTACTAGGTCTCCACACTATGTCTACTCGTCACTGGAAGGATCCTCTCCACGAGCTACTGGTTGATACTCCAAGTTTCATGAAGTCTAATGTAGAAGTATCTCAAAGGACCTCCACATCATAGGGGTCTCAACACAATAGAGGGCACGTCAATCAGACGCCCGATCTGTGAGTTATTAACATTTTAGTCCCGGGGGCCTGGTTGGATTCGTATATGAACCAACCTGACCGTGACTCAACTATACCTCGAACTCTAGTGGGGTATAATCAAAGAGATAGCTATGCTCCAAGAATACCAGTGCCACTGATGGTTCGTCAAACGGATGTCCCGTGCCAAAGATATGGCCCAAAAAGGTAAAGGGTCAGTAATGGGCCCAGGTCCAGTTTGACCCGGTCAGACCGAATTGGCCCAACCCAGTTTGGGCCGAACTGGTCTGGGTCGACCCAGTCAGACATGCTGGGTCTGACCTGACCCATTGGACAGGTCAGCCAGCTAATTCTTGACCCGGTCCGCTGGGCCCAGCCCATCGGACTTCGAGGGCGGTTCGGCCCGGTAGTCGCCACGTAGGTGGCTCCGTGACTCGGCCTTGGAGACCAGGCCGGTTCGACCAGTGACACCACCGGGGATACTGTGGGTCATCTTGGAAAGCCAGTGGCCGGGAGGCCAGCAGGCAGGCCGTGTGGGGTGTGGCCAGGCCGGCTAGTCACCAGGCAAGGCACCGGGGCACCGGGCAGGCCGCGGCAGGGGGCCACGAGGTCGCCGGGCAAGGCGCCAGGCAGCGTGGCAGGGGGGCTGCGAGGGCACCGAGAAAGGCACCAGGGTGCCGGGAAGCATGGAAGGGGGGCTGCGGGGGCACCGGGGTGCCGGGCAGTGCGACAGGGGGGCCACGGGGGCGTCAGGAAGGCCGCCGACAGGGGTCGGGCATGCCATCGGTAGGGCGTTGGTAGCGCACCGGGGTGCCGCGGGGGCGTTGTGGTTCATGCAGGCTGCGGGTAGCGTGGCCTTTGTTCGCCTTCTTTGTTTCCATCACCTCTTTTCCACGAGTACCACCTCTGTCATCATCAAACAAGAACAAACAAAAGGGGAGGGTCGGGCTGTGTTCGTGCAATCTGAACCCTCCTCGTTACAGTGATATCATTCGGTTCTCAAAGCAGACAACATACGACAGGTACAGAGGGTAATATTCAAATGTACATAACCCCTACCTAGAATTTGGTGATCGATGACGGAGTCTCGGAAGGTGGTCGTTGTTCCGTCAAAGTTGGAGGAAGAAGATGTCGAAGAAGATGAGTCGAGATGACGTTTTCAACGTTCTTCATGGGCGGCAATACTTCCCTTTCTTTCCCTGGTTAAAGAAGGATGAAGATGACATTCTTCATTCTTTGTTCTTCATGGGTGACAGTTCTTCGTTGGAGGAATAATTATCCAAGGGTTGGGTGTTTTATCTCTTTGCCAGCATTTCGCCGCTTGAAGAAGCCATCCCAAAACCTTCCCCCAAGATTGTTTTATATAGGAGGGGGAGGGTTTGTCTAAAATTATGTTGGCACATAATTTCAAAAAGAATAATTAATAACCCTCACCCCTAATTAAAACACGAGGTGTGTCATATTAAATTTAAGAGGATGCCAAGAGGCTTCCTAAAAAAACAAAAGAGTTTTCGCAACAATTAATTGGGGGGGGGGTTGGCTCATTAAGGTGGGGGAAAGAGGTCAGGAAGTTTCCCCCATTTAATGGGGAGTTAAGGAAATAAAGAGGTCTCCCCCCTCTTTAATGAGGGGATTTGGGGAAGTTTTCCTCTCCTCTCATTATTAGGGGGGTTAGGCCCCATGTGGTCCCCACCTTATTTAATCTCCCAAGGGTGGTTGAATTCGGGTGGGCCCCACCACCTTAACCTCTCATGGGAGGTTATGGTGTGGTGGCCCCCACCACTAACTTCCCTTTGGAGGTTCTAAATACCACTAAATAAAAATATGGCTAACACAATATTTTTATTTAATTAAATTAGAAACCCCAAAATCTATCTTCTAAACTCGATAAATCACAATGTGGTGAAGGTCTCGCTAAGCAATCACTGACACTGTGAGTTCAACGGTGCCCTCAGATTTCAGTTCCGAGAACCGGTTCAAAAGTTATAAAAACTCACTCATACGTTTACTAAATGTACCCGAACAAAACTTCAGAAATTGATCTCGGGCACACCGGGCCTCGGAATCAAGAACCGTCAGAAACTTTGGACACGTAAAATTCCCATGAATTTTAAAAAAAATCATGGGAATTCCGGGTCTTTACAAACAATATGTCAAAATATGTACGGTAAACAATGCAGTTATTACCCAAAATGTTAATTTAATATGAAATTGTAAATAAACAGGTAATATAAGGTGATAAGTTAATAATTTATGGTATTATATATAAGAATATTGTTCTATGGTATAATTATAATAAACTTATTTTTATTATACATGAGGTTTGAACATGTCCGAAGAAAATTCAATACTTAAGTTAAGGGGATATCTAGTCCCACTTTTATTTCCATGAGACTTATGCCATATTCACTACTAATTTATTTTTTTATAGTGTATATACTTCAGATAAATTTATTATATTATTAATATAATTAATTTTATGGGTATTTACATATCAATTTTATGATCTCTATTTCATAGGGTTTATGGTTCAAAAGTTACCAAATTAGTAAAGTAATTTTTGTCTCAATTTTCATTCTTTAAGATACATTCCATGTTATGAACCTATATTTTTCAATGAGGTGTATATAATGAACTTTGAAAAGTTATATCATGAATATAATTATATTAATTATATTTTAATCTTCATGTAATTTTATTCCTTCATGGGTATTATGATTCAATGTTACCAAAGTAGTAAAAGTTTATTTCTATAATCTCATTGTTTATCAGGATTGTTTAGGATTATGCATATATTGATGAAATATTATGATCTATGTATTAAGAAATATCTTATATTTTATTATACTATATTTATTCATGATATCTTAAAGTAAATTTACCATTTTAAACTCTTTGGTACTTAATATAATTAAGAAAGTGTTTTTAAGAAAACCCAACTTCATATATCTCTTTGGTAATTTTTTTTATTCACAAAACCATGTTTTTTTAAAACATTTTCAATTTTTTTAATATGATATATAAAAGGATTTTTTACAAATGTTTTAAATTTTTAATAAAAATGATTTTAAAAGGAATATTTTTATTGCTTTCTAATCAAGGGACTTTTTACACTTTTTATGTTGAAAGAGGAATGTTCAACATTTATGTATTTACCCACTATAATGACCGTAATTTCTTTGGAGTTTAATTTGAATAATTAAAAGGTTATTTTTAAAGAATTTTTTCCTAGTATTCTATAAATTAATTTTATTAAAATGGGTTTTAATGAAAAAATATTTTCAAAAATGCTATATGTTTAAAAAGTGTTTTGAAATATTTTCAAAGCTTCCTTTATAAGTTTCAAGGTTATTTTCAAAGAGGATGGTTTTCAAAAAAATTTATGAATTAATTTTTTTTAAATATGAATGGATATTTTCTCAAGAAATGTTTTAAATTATTTTTAAATATTACTTTATAAGTTTTCAATTTCTTTTCAACGAAAAGGTTTTTAAAAATGAATTATTTTTTAAAAAGTGATTTGCAAAGAAAGGTTATTTTCATTAAAAAATGCTTCATGTGATATTTAAAAATATTTAACCATATAAGATGAAATAATTTGTTATATTTTATGCTTTACTGGGGATATGATCTAATAATACCATTCACATTATTTCCCATATGGTTTATGTTTTAAGGAAATCATTTTTTTGACCCCCGTTTCTATTCCAAGGGTTATATGATTTTGAAACCCGCTTATTTTCATGGGTTATTCGTTGATGAAAAGATTATGAGGCATATATCTTTTCCATAGTTAATTATATGATGAAATAAATCTCTAAGAATACATTCAGAACTCGGATAGGTTGGCCTAATATTTCAAGGAACTCATCAAAGATGACCCAAATATGAAGGAAACATCTCTTTCATGGAGCTTGAATAGGGTGATTAATTCAATTTTAAATGATTTTTTGGAATATTCTGTTAGTTTCTTATGGGGTTTGAACTTGGTATGTCTTTTAATATTTTTGGATTTCTCACTTTCCCTGAATTTTTTTCAGAAATAAAAATTTTAAATTGAGGAGAAGTGGCACACATATGTATGATTTTATTATATGACAGGTGGTACCTATTTATAACACCAATAAATTGGGTAATTATGAATGAATCATCAGTATATATGTTATGCATAAACCTAATTACATGATCAAAAAGTTATGCTTTAACCTAACTATATGTTCACAATGTTATACATTAACCTAATTACATCTTCACAATGTTATACATGGGACTGGTTGTATGTCTATATGTTTATGCATAAACCAAATTACATGTTCAAAATGTTATAAGTGAACCTTATTACTTGTTCAAAATGTTATGTATAAACTTTATTAAATATTAAAAATGCTATTCTTGGACTTGGATTCATTTCCATAAGTTTTTACATGAACCTGATTACATGTTCACAAAGTTATGCATGGACTTGGTTGCATGTCCATAAGTTTATGTGAGATCATGATTTCATGTACTTAACTAAATTATTGAACCTATTTATATTTACATGTGTTCAAAATGTTATAATATTATGTTTATTCCAAAAGTATATGTCTTATTCCTATTTTATACTATTATGACTTATGATCTTTGAATTTTTTATGATTCTTGTCTTATGAACTGCCAATCATTATGACATGATTCATGATTATGATATTTTATATAAAACACATGATATTATATTTTAATGATCATGTTCACATACCCTTATTCTAATTATTATGCTTACATATCTCCCTTGTTTACCATTATTGAGCATCTGAGATCACCTCTTTCTAATGTTTCATTTCCCCAAGTTATGAAGATATGTAATATGTATGATGTGTCTAAGAAGGGTGGTAGTCATAGAGAACTTAGTGGGAGATAATATATCTCACTTATGTATCAGTGTCTATGGTTTCATGATTTCAAAAGCACTAAACTAATACAGTCTTTGTGATTCTATTTGTGTAATGTTTAAATTATCCCACAAAAATGATGTAATGTTTTTTCATATTAAGGGAGGGTCATTATATGAATAGTGGAGTTGGATATCCCATTTCTCTCTCATTTGGGATTCTTATTGATAATATCCAAGAGATTAATGATATGGTGATTATGGTTTTTATCTCATTCCTATTTACACACCCTTGTAGTGATGAATTGACTACTCACTCTTGATGATTTTTGTTTGGTAATTTCAAGGTATCCTACTGGGTATGTATATAATCACCACTATAAGGGATTCTCCTATATGTTTCAAGTGTTATGCATATGACAAGCATATTGGTAGTGACTTTATTTAAGCATAGTGTTACTTAGGAATTTTGACTATGTTCAGTGGTCGAACATGAATATTAGGATTGATGATCTCTTAATATTCCCATATTTCCAGTTTCTTTAGGCTGGGACCTCATTTATTGTTGGGAATTTATTTTTTCACTTTATTCTTTGGTTTTATATTATTGTAATCCAATGTATTCCCATGAGGTTATTTAATTCATAGTTATAGCATATATATTTCTATATTTTATTATTCCTATGTAATTTTTCCTTGAGATGGATAAGAGTGTGTATATAGGTACTTTAGGATAAGGCCCCTATTTCATTTTATGACATATCATAGATTGTTGCTAACCCCTAGTCTATTAGAGGTGGGATTAGGGTGTGAAACTTAACTTGAAAATGAAAATATAGGCCACGATAGGTCAGGTCATGAAAATATATTTCCCAACCTATAAATCAACCACACATATTTATATTTATTTAAAAAAATTATTCATTACATCATTAAGTACTCATAAAAAGAAAAATGAGTTTCCTAACATTTCAAGATAGTATCATCAGAATTGACCTAAAGAATTTAAAAGGTTAATACCCAAAATTTAATCAGACTAAAAGATTATTTCTTAAGAAAATTTATAAGTTTTTTCATGAAAAGTAATTTCCAAACCAAGAAATCCTTTAAAGATAAAGAGGAAAATAAAGGTTAAATCATAAAAGTGTTTTTAGAAAACATTTTCAACATTTTCTTAAAAGATGACGTTATTGGCCACTTTGAAAAGTCATTTTTAGATAGGTGAAGTAAACAATTTTGAAAAACAATTACTTTTAAAAAATATTTTTTAGCGGATCCTTGAAAAATATATGCATTTTTTCTCAAGGAAATTTGTGGCAGAAGATAAAACAAATTAACATGGAAGAATAGGATTTTTAATATTTTAAAATAAATTTATTAATTACCACCTCATAAGATGGGATAATAAAACTTCCTTTGGAAATGAAATGAATAGAATAATGAATTTCACATGATATAACACATAATTGGGTTTATAAATATAAAGGATAAAATTGTTGGTAAGGGAACACAAGGACATGGAAGGAAAAAATCACAATCAAGGGGATTGTAATTATTCATAACATTATCAATTAAAAAAAAGAATAAATCCATCAATGAATATATATTTGTTATGAAAATTTAATTACTTATATAATAAATATTAAATAAAACATAATAAAATCATAGGTAATAACATATTTAACTTATAGAAATAATGCTTTGGAAGAACAATCACAACTCTATGAATGAAAGTTGAGATAATAAAAACCCTTACCTATAATCCTTCTTATCTAATTGTTCTCTAACATCATGTTTCAAAAAAATAACTATATTATTTACTATTTAAGAACCTTACTAATAGTTATTACCAATTAAAAACATAATTTATAATAATTTACATAAATATAATAGTTATTTATACTTTTTTTCATTGTAGGAAGTTATTAGTTTTGATTATTTGTTTAGTACTAGGTTTGTAATAATTATGTCAATTATTTTTTATGGATTCAAATTTAATCATTTTAATATTAATATAGGTTCTATAATAGATATTTTATAATTAAATATAATGTTTTTATTTCAATTATTAGGTATTTTTGGTATGGTTCATGATGATGAAGTTTACGATGAGCTTGATTAGATAATTTTTAACAAACAAAAGGGGCGATATAATAATAATAAGTTAAATATTAATACAACCTTTCCATAAACATAAATAAAAAAATATTTTCTAATTAATTTATAATAAAACACGTATATATGTTTTAATATTCATATATGATATAAATTTATATCATTGTTCATGTATGTTTTTAAACCATCCTAAATAAGAAAAAACTATAATCTATGAGTGAGTATGGTTAAGAAAGTGATTCCTTTATCATAATATCATTATTATAAAAGTATAATGATATTATATATATATATATATTTTAATTTGTTGAATCATATTCTAAGATATTTTTATAAATAATAAAATACTAGATAAATAATGATATATGTCAATTTTAGGGAGGCGGTAGCCCGCATGTATGCACAAGTGATGTTCTCATTTTCCGTAGAATAAAAAAAGATAGAAATTAGTTTTTGGTTTCAAAATTTTAATAATTTTTTAAATGTAATATTTATCCAATAAATTACCATTTGAACTATCCATGTGATTTGGTTATAAAAAATGGATCAAGTCTCTTATGGTGGCTATAGTTCACAGGTCAGACCAGATATGTTTTTGTTTTTATAATGGTTTGGAGGAAGGTAAAAATGATTATCCCATAAAACTAATAACATTTAAGTATAATTATGATAATTATATAGTTATTTAAGCATTATTATATTATATTATTATTATTTATAATAATAAATAAATGAAAATAAATGAAAAAGGATATTTTATGAATTTTATCTTACTCTTTGGAGGACCTCCTTTCCAAATTAGATTAAGCCATTGATTGGTGGTATTTTGAGAAGACCAGAATTATTAGGATGTATATAAGAGTGTTGGGTAGTTATTTGGGAATATTTTAGTATAATAAAAGAGTCTTGGTGTGTGTGGAGAATTTGTTTTGTGATGACTCCTTTTATAAGGGAGAGGAGTGACATTTTTGTAGTAATATAAAAAGAAAACTCATTATTCGAAGGTCAAGTAGATCCAATAATGGAAAATAATGGAGTAGGGGAAAGGTTAATTTCAACATATCCTAAACCATATATTTTAACACATGTTCTAGACATGTTTTTAAGTCCTTTACTCTATGTTTTTTCACTTTCACTTTTTTTTATTTTCACTATGGTAACAAATTTTTACCTAATATAAATTTAATATGAAAAAAATAGAATTATTATATAATTTAGACATAATTATTCTAAATATAATATCAATTTTTTAAATAACATTTATATGGGGGTAAAAATTAGTTTTATTATTAGCACACATTGTAACACCCCAAGCTTCTATGGTACTTTTCTCTTTGAATAATACAATAGCTTGCGATGTACATAACATCGAGTTCAAGCGCACCACGACCTATCAAACTAAATATTTAAAAAGAGGTTAGGAATAGTATTAACCACATTTTGAATTATATATATATGTACTATATAATTTTAACATTCTTATTTTGTGTTTATTAGACATAATATTAGAAAAATTCAATTTCAAAGATAAAAGAGGTATTTTTAAAAAATATAGTTTTTCCGCCTTTTTATGGAGAAACATTTTTAAATAAAATATTTGACACTTTTATTAATTCAATTTAGTGAAATTAAATTCTTCTTTATAATTCGGACATAAAAATTTAGTTTGGATAATTTTTTGGAACTTTTCTGATAACTTTCATATTTTGATGAATAGTGAAAAATAATATATTTTAATTAAAACCAACTTCTTTAATCGAAATAATTTATAGTGTTAAATTATAAATTTGAATGGTTTTTAAGTATAATTAGATTATATTTTTATCATTTAATATTATTTAGTTCATTTTTTGTAATTTCACATATAAACTGAACATAAACAAGTGTTAATCTTTTGATAGATATTATTTATTAAAAACACGCCTTTTGTTTTGACAACAGAAATTAATTTTAAATTAATTTCTGCCACTTATGTGTTTCTAATTTGGAAAAATGGATTCCATATTTTGAATCAGGAGGTCCAAATTTTTTAAATAGGTAACTTTAATTTTTAGGCATTATGAATATTTATTTTAGTAAATATTTTATTTACCATGGTTTAAGGGTAAATCTGGTAAATAAGGGTAAAAATATATTATTATAATAATATTAAATTACCCTAACATGTGTCCTATTCCTATTTTATGATACATTTCCGACCATGGGAATCATTGGGTTTATTTTGGGACCCCATGGATCCACTTGAGAGAGATAATGACATTTTATATTAAAATAACAAAAGCATATATCTTTTAGTAAACAAATTTTTTATATGAGGTTATATAATTTATATATTCGACTATAAATATTTATTATATATATAAAAATATTTCCTACATCATTATATTTTATTTGTAATTTTTATACAAAAAATAAATATCTTTATATATGACATAATAATGATGCAATATTTTCCTTATTAATGGAAGAATCAAATAAATGATATTATAAATATTAAAATAAATATAATTTGAATGTTTTGATGCCATAAAATAATTTTATAGGTGAATATGACATGTTATAATTTATTAAATGTATTTTTTTCTAAGTAATAAAGTTTTTATGACTTTCAAAAAAACCCAAAACTAAATAATGTCAAAATTGACATAAATGAGTTTTTAAAACAAATACTATATTATTAAATGATATAACAGTCCTAAAAAATAAAAGGTTCAACAAAAAGAATTATATAATAATATATAGGACATTAATGAACCACTTGGTGTTCTATTGAAATTTTATAGTAATTTTATTAACCATTTATTTTAATGATACACAAATACATGGTAAAATTTAAACTATTTAACACAGAGTTAAATCTAAAAGATAAAGATAATGTGATGACCTAAACCTACCTAAAACCTACTGGTTGAGATTATTTAGACCCATAATCACATTATCCACGAAATAAATCCTTTTTAATCCATTATAATCTGAAAATTATTGTATAGTAAACTAATATTTCAAGCCTTTCCTAAAGTGAGCCACACCTCTCTTATAAAAAGGTACTTCCCCTTTTCTCAAAATCACACCACCAAAGCCATTTACTTGGGCCAAACACTACCCAAATATCCTCCCAAATTCCCTCACTTCATCCTATAGTCATTAATTTGTTCATAAATCTTACCTAAGTATCCCTTTTGATCAACTCAAAAGGAAACACCCAAAGAAGAGATAATAATTTCACCACCCTCTTTCAAGTTCTTTTCTTCTTTCACTTCCTCTTTCTTTTTTGTTTCCTTACCAAAATAATAAATATAGTACCTTATACATAATAAGATTTATTATAAATATAGTACAACCATATTTGTTATGATATCCATCCATTAAATTACAAAGTCACCATACGTGCATACGTACGACTTACCGTCTTCACACCGTGGTGTAGTTTGTTATTCAAACACTTAATTATTTGGATGGGTATAATAATGAGTATAAATGATGTAAATAATAAATATAACATGTTAATTATTCTTTATATATGATATAACATCCAATTACATATTATTTTACCATCTATATAATGATATTGTTGCTTGTGCGTACGTACAGATTACCGTCTCCACGACGTGATGTGATTCATTTCCACGTTCACCATTCAATGATGATTATAAAATATATATTATTAATAAGTATTTAATATATGAAATTATAATTCTAATGTATATATATATATATATACTTATATATATATCTTATTCACTTACTTGTGTTCAATACAATATGAAAATGGAAACAACTTTTATGCGTACGTACGACCTACCGTCTCCATAAATGGTGTTTTCCATTTCACATATCTATCTATTACACATATTTATATTATATATAAATTTATGATAATTAGATCATATTTTCTATTCTGGAAGTATTTAAATCATGATATAAGTGATACGATCAAGAATAACTAGTTAAAACACGTACGATAAAGAAAGCAATTTTTACCCAAAATGTTAATTTAACATGGAAATCATTATTAAATGGTTAGTATAAAGTAATAAATGAATCATGTATGATATCATAAATATTAATATTGTTCTTTTATAATTTAATAACATACTATGGTCATTATAAAAGAGGTTAAACGTACCCTCGGCCAAATTAAAGTTCAAGGTAAGGGTTAATTCCACAATCTCTTTATTATCCGAGGTTGTTTTTAGGTAAGTATATACTAGGGAATATTTATTATCCATGTCCATGTTTAATAAAAGAGTTTAAAAATGTATTCATTTTATGGTACATTTTACGAAAAAATCATTTTAAATGTTTTAAATATTTATTCTTTTAAACCTTTCTCATTAATGTCCGTGTTTTCAAAATGGTTTTAAGGATTTATTTATATGGACATGAATGTTTTAAAATGATAATTACTTTTAAAAGTTTCAAAGTGGTATGGGACACTTTGATTCAAAACTATATTTTAGATTACTTTATAAATTATGAGACTTTTAAATGATTTCATGAAAAATTTATATTTCTCTCAAATATTTTTACTGATCATTTTCATCTATGTCAACATCCTTTACAGGATATTATTATGGATCAAGGTTGATTTATTATACCAATATTCCATATTGTATTGGAGTTTTTGTGATATGTTTGACTGTGGATGTGTTATTTTTATACCATTAATGATTTATGAATAAAGTATTGACATTTCGTATGCTAGTTTTAATACGAATTCTTATGTTATGTTTCAAACTTTTCATATGAGGAATGTATTGGACTTAGTAAGTGACTGGTGGATCCCGCTATAGCTCCTTGATGCATCGGTAGGTCTCATGAGACAATTAGATGTAGAATTGGATGAGGCCTTTCCCAATTTGATATATGGTTTTGGCCGAGGCCTTAATCATTTTTAGATATCTTGGCTGAGGCATTGAAAAAATGTTTATGAATGTTCGACATTAAACGGTCCCTCATTATGAAAATATTATTGATGGTTCATGTGGTTATTCAACTAGTAGAATACCCATGACTATGTTTTTTATGGAATTATTTACTTAGATCATATTCCTGCCATAAAGTGTTATTGTTCATTATTTGTAAAGGCATGTGTTTTCAATTATTCACCACGGCTATAGTTTATGATATCTTCCGCTGTATTTCTTACCATTATTGAGAATTTGACTTCACCCTTTCTTATGTTTCATTTTCCCAGGATATGAAGAAGTTAGTTACGAGTGAATTTCCGGAATAATCTAGGAGTCTTGTATGTTTCTAATGGAATAAATTAGTGTTTTATTTCTTTTCAAGTTGTAATGTTGAACTTATATATGTATCTTATTTCCAAGACTACTAAACTGATCGGTCCTTTAGGACTTGATTACTTGTAATCATGCCAATGTATTAAAATAATGAACCATCATTGGGCTTCTGGGGTCAGGGCTTTACGGTTGGTATTAGAGGAAGTTTAGTACAAACCTTGGAAACTATATTTTGAAAAACTCTGATTAGAGAAGATTACCCTAAGATAGAATTTTAGGATTAGTATAGAAGAACTTCCTAGAATTTTGGTAATGTAGAGATTTTGTGTATTTTCTAAGAAATACATCTCTGTCTGGATACGAGCAGGTAGAGGTGGCTCTGGAACAGATGTACCTAGGAGTGAAAACTCCTACAATGTGTTTCAAGCTTGACCCAGGGTATCCTGGTACATGACAACAAGAATTGTTTCACTCTTGGTTATGACAATCTTGGGGGATATGCTTAGGATAATTCACATTTTCATTACAAGCCATTTTGAAGGATTTGAGAGTAAATACTTTCTCAAAGAAAACATTTTTCATGATTATAGATTATATGCATAATATTTTCAATTTATGTTAGTTATTTTACAATTTTTTGGAATTATGAATTGTAATTCATAAACTAACCTAGTGTATGCCATTTTTTAGAAATGGAGACCAGTAGAAGGAATGAGAACTCCAACAATACGCATGATCCAAAAAGTAAGAAGGATCATATCTTTTATGGATTAAGACAAAATTTAGATGGGAAATAGTATCCCATGTATTCTCATCATATGAAGAAATAGTATCTTGTATTAATAAAATAAGTAAAGAATTCTATAAGTCTTATGGATTTGAAGGGAATTAAGAGAAGAAAAATAAGTTAGAGAGAAATATGGATAAAGGGAAGTGGGGAAAGACGGATTTTCTAATATGTGATAACTGTGAAAAGAATAACCTTGGTAAGTGGTTGAAGAGAATGGTAGTTTGTTATAAGTGTGGAGAAAAAGGACACCAAGTACGTGATTTCTAGGGTAAGAGAAAGGTTTCAAATGTACAATTCTTCATCTGCAAGGAGTTGGGACACTATGCAAATCAATGTTCAAATCATCAGAGTATGAACCAAATGATGCTATTGGATAATAATCAAGTTTTGATACTACTACAGATGAAGAGGAATGACTAGTGTTATTACATTTTTATTTAAGAATTATTTCATTTGAGTGTTGTATCAATGATGTACTGGTTATATGAATTATGGAAATAAATAAGGATTGTACTGTAGTACCATTTCATTGAGGATTTGAGATAATATGGTTCTAAGAAAAGTGACTCAATAGAAAGTTAGATTTTTTGGAAAATACATTGTTTAAGGAAATATAAACCTTAATATGGTTTTGATAATGAGGTCGTGATTTTGGGATAAGATATGATTTATTTGGATAAATTATATTCGATATTATTTAATACTTTGAAACTAATTAATGGTTTGTTCATTCCATAATTGTTGGAATTTACAAAATTTTTTGGATATAAGGAGTATATTTAGTATTCTATAATGAATAAGGAAGAATTAATGTAATAAATATGTTCTTATGGTAATTCAGGGTGTCACCTTGTTTTAAAAGAATACACGATGAAGGTACTCACATGTTATTATGTGGCAAAAAGAATCTTCATTGTGATTAACTTTCATATAAATTTTGGACTATGATTTTGGACAGAAGTATTTTGGATAAGTCTAAAGGTTTTAATTTATTAAGTTTGACATTGGATACTATTATTAAGGTTAACAAATTTCTTAAAATTATTTTTGGATTGTTATAAAAAGGACAACCCGGAGGTCGAGCGACAACTCGTCATGTCCGGCAAGGCTGTGAGATTTGAACCCACAACCGAAGGGTGACAAGGGCACATCACCTAAAACTGGCCTATGTGATGTCCTGGATTGTATAATGTAGTTTTTTTAAATATTATGACAAATTAATTATAAATTCATTATTTTTAGAACCCTATATGATTAGGATAAATTGAATATTTATGAATTCTATTATCTTTTGGAGTAAAATATGAGTTTGTGGAAAGAATTAGTTGATCGATAAAACTCTACTTATCAAGTATATTTTTTCCTCTTATACTATGAATAAATTAATTATTAAACTTTAGAGAAGGTATCTTAAAACCAAAAATGTGTTATCTTAATACCTTATGTTTTGTTGAAAGGATGATAATTTAAATCATCATAGATTGATGGATTTGAGGCCCTCAATTTTACAATTTTTTTTGATTGATGACCTCAACCACTCCCTATAAATATTTCAATTTTTAATCCAATTATATGACTCTAATTTCTACCAATGTTCTCTTAATTTAGATCATAATTTTGTGGTGACTTTTTCATTTACCTTTCCCTCTTATTAAGACTAAATTTAATTAACCCTATTTTTGATGTGAGTTTTCCACAAAGGTATTTTCTATTTTTTTGACCTTTTATTTTCGAAGAACAATTTCAAATTGAGAGGAATCAATTTATTGAAGTATGGGAGAATGTAACCCCCAAGATTCTATGGTACATTTCTCTTTGAATAATACGATAGCGTGCGATGTGCGCAACATCAATATCAAGCGCACCACAACCTATCAAACTAGCTATTTAAAAAGAGGTTATGAATAGTATTAACCACATTTTAAAATTTATATATATACTATATAATTTTAACAATCATATTTTGTGTTTCTTATACATAATAATAGAAAAATTCAATTTTAAATATAAAAGAGGTATTTTTCAAAAAATATAGTTTTTCCGCCTTTTTATGAAGAACCCTTTTTAAATCCAATATTTGACACTTTTATATATTCAATTTATTTAAATCAAATTATTCATGAGAATAGGTACATAAAAATTCAGTTTGGATAAAATTTTTGGTAATTTTCTGATAACTTTCATATTTTGATGAATAGTGAAAAATATTAAATTTTAATTAAAAACAACTTTTTTAATAAAAATAATTTATAGTGTTAAATTATAAATTTTAATGGTTTTTAAGTATCATTAGATTATATTTTTTTTCATTTAATATAATTTAGGTCATTGGATGTAATTTCACATTTAAACTGGACATAAACAAGTGTCAATCTTTTGATAATTATTATTTCTTAAAAACAAGCTTTTTGTTTTGACAACGGGAAATAATTTTAATTAATTTATGCCACTTCTGTGTTTGGAATTTAGAAAAATTAATTCCATATTTGGAATCAGGAGGTCCAAATTGTGTAAACAGGTAACTTTAATTTTTAGACATTATGAATATTTATTTCAGTAAATATTTTATTTACCATGGTTAAAGGGTAAATCTGGTAAATAAGGGTTAAAAAATATTATTATAATAATATTAAAATACCCTAACATGTGTCCTATTTCTATTGGACAATAACTTTCCGACCATGGGAATCCTTGGGTCGATTTTGGGACCCCATGGTGTCACTTGAGAGTGATACTGACATTTTATATTAAATAATCTAAAATAAAGACAAAAATAACAAAAGAATATATCTTTTAGTAAAAAAAATTTCTATGAGGTAATATAGTTGATCTATTCAATTATAAATATTATTTATAAATATAAGAATATTTCCTACATCATGATATTTTATTTATAATTTTTATACATAAAATAAATATCTTTATATATGACACAATAATGATATCTCATTTTCCTTATTAATGGAAGAATCAAATAAATGATATTATAAATATTAAAATAAATATAATTTGAAAGTTTTGATACCATAAAAGAATTTTCTAGGTTAATATGACATTTTATTATTGAGTCAATGTATTTTTTTTAAATTAATAAGGTTTTTATGACTTTCACAAAAACCAAAAACTTAATAATGTCCAAATTGACATAAATGAGTTTTTAAAACAAATACTATATTATTAAATGATATAATAATCATAAAAATCTATGGTTCGGCCAGAAATATTATATAATAATAGATATGATATTAATGAACCACTTGGGGTTCTCTTGGAATTTTATTGTAAGTTTATTAACCATTTATTATAATAATACAAGAATACATGGTAAACGTTAAACTATTTTACTAAGTGTTAAATCTAAAAGATAAGGTTAATATTTTTACCTAAACCTATCTAAAACCTACTAGTTGAGATTATTTTGACCCACCACACATTATCCATAGAATAAATTTTTTTGGATCCATTATAAACCGCAAATGATTGTATAATAAACTAATATTTTAGGCCTTTCCTAAAGTGACCCTCACCTATTTTATAAAAAGGTACTTCCCCTTCTCTCAAAATCACACCTCCAAAGCCATTTATCTTGGACAAACCCTACCCAAATATCCTCCCAACTTCCTTCACGTAAACCTAGAGCCATTACTTTAATCATAAGCCCTACCTAAGGAGCCCTTTTTATCAACTCAAAAGGAAACACCTGAAGAAAAGTTAATAATTCCACCACCCTCTTTCAAGTTCTTTTCTTTTTCCACTTCATCTTTCTTTGTTGTTTCCATACCAAAATAATAAATCTAGTAAATTATACATACTATGATGTATTATAAATATGTTATAACCATATTTGTTACTCTTTCCATCCTATAAATGACAAAGTCACCATACGTGTGTACTTGCGGCTTACTTTCTCCATGACGTGGTGTAGTTTGTTATTCAAACACTTAATTATTTAGATGGGGTACAATAATGAGTATAAATGATGTAAATAATAAATATAACATGTTAATTATTCTTTATATATATGATATAACATCTAATTACACATTATTTCACCATCAATATAATAATATTGTCGCTCGTGCGTACATACGGATTACCGTCTCCACGACGCGATGAGATTCATTTCCACGTTCACCGTTCAACAATGATTACAAAAATATATATTATTAATAAGTATGTAATATATGAAATTATAATGCTACTGTATATATATATATATATATATATTTATGTACTTAAATATATCTTATTCACTTACTTCTATTCAATACGATATTAAAATGGAAACAACGTTTTTGCGTACGTACGACCTACAATCTCCATAAATAGTGTTTTCCATTACATATATCTATCTATTATACATATTTAAAATATATATATATATATATGATATATAAATCATTTTTTATATTCTGGAAGTATTTAAGTCATGATCTAAGTTATACGATCAAGAATAACAAGTTAAAACACGTATGATAAAGAAAACAATTATTACCTGAAATGTTAATTTAACATGGAAATAATTATTAAATGGCTAGTATAAAGTAATAAATGAATCAGGTATGATATAATAAATATTAATATAGTTCTAGTATAATTTAATAACATATTATGGTCATTATACCGGAGGTTAAACGTACCCTCGACCAAAGGAAAGTTCAAGGTAAGGGTTAATTCCACAATCTCTTTATTATCCAAGGTTGTTTTTACATAAGTATCTACTGGGAAATATTTATTATCCAGGTACATGTTTCATATAAGAGTTTTCAAAGTTATTATTTTTAAGTGAATTTTTAATAAAAAAACATTTTAAATGTTTTAAAGATTTATTCTTTTAAACCATTCACATTAATGTCAATGTTTTCAAAATGGGTTTAAGGATTTATTTATAAGAACATGAATGTTTTAAAATGATAATTCCTTTCAAAAGTTTCAAAGTGGTATGGGATATTTTTTTTCAAAACTATATTTTAAATTACTTCCTTTATAAATTATGTGACTTTTAAATGATTTCATGAAAAATGGATATTTATCTCAAAGATTTTTGCTGTTCATTTTCATCTATGTCAACATCCTTTATGGGATATTATTATTGATCAATGTTGATTTATTATAAAAATATTAAATATTTTATTGAAGGTTTTGAGATATGTTTCACTATGGATGTTTTATTTTTATACTATTCATGGTTTATGTATAAAGTATTGACATTTCATATGCTAGTTTTAATATGAATATTTATGTTATGTTTCAACCTTTTCATATGAGGAATGTATTGAACTCTGTAAGTGATGGGTGGAGCCCGATCTAGCTCTTCGATGCATCGGTAGGTCTCATGAGACAATTAGATGTGGAATTGGATGAGTCCTTTTACAATTTTATATATGGTTTTGGCCGAGGCCTTAATCATTTTTAGACATCTTGGCTGAGGCCTTGACAAAATGTTTCAGAATGTCTTACATTAAACATTACCTTATTGTGAAAGTATTATTGATGGTTTATGTGGTCATTTGAGTAGTAGAATACCCATGACTATGTTTTTTTTATGGAATTATTTTCTCAGCTCATATTCCTACCATAAAGTTTTAATGTTTATTATTTGTAAAGGCATGTGTTTTCAATTATTAACCATAACTAATGTTTATGATATCTTCTGCTGTATTTCTTACCCTTACTCTGTGTTTGAGCTCACCCCTTTATTATTGTTTATTTTCATAGGATATGAAGAAGTTAGTTGTGAGTTACTTGTAGTCATAATCTTGGAGGCTTAGATGTTTTTAATGAAATAAATTAGTGTTGTATTTCTTTTGAAGTTATAATGTTGAACCTATGTATGTATCTTGTTTCCAATACTGCTAAACTAATCGGTCCTTATAGACTTGATTCCTTGTAATCATTACAATATATTAAAATAATGCACCAGCTTCGAGCTTCTGGGTTCGGGGTGTTACACACATAACATGTAAAAATAATTTTGATAAAATGTGTATTTTTATGCTTAAAAATTATGATTTCAATACAATTTCCAATGTTTTTTATTTATATTAAATTAATTGGTATATTATTAACAAAATAAAAGTTATTTTTATTTAAAAACATTCCAAAATCTAATTTCACCATGTAGATGCATACTTAAAATAAATAAAATAAAAATAAATTATGTTTTAGTAAATATTACTTAAGATTAATAATGTTTAACATGGATTTTTTAAATTCAACATAATATTTTTAAAATAATTACATTACTACTTAAATGATTTTTTATTCATGTAAAATGTTTTTGTATGTTTTATAGTTATAATTATTTTATGATAATGTTATAAAATCCAAGGTATAGGTATATTGTATATTTACACTATTCACATAGAAATAAACTATTTTTTAAAATTCAAAAATTTATCCTAAGTTAGTATTTTAATCTAAAAACCAAAAAATGAATTTAGTTTTGTAAAATTAAAATTAAATTTTTTGAATTTAAATTTTAAATAAAGAATTAAAATTATAAGGAAAGCTATTTTTCATAGGAAAATACCTTTTTAGAAAATATTAAATGTTTTTTTTATTATTTTATATCAATTACTTATTAAATTGGTGTTAATATGTTATTCATATAAAAATATATTTTATCCATAAAATATTTAGTATCTTAAAATAAATCATATAAAAATGCCATCAGAAAATAATTTTTTAGCATAAAATGATCATATTAGTTTTTTTATCTATGATAATTGAATTTCATCAGTGATTTAGTAATAAAATTGACCATTATTTTTATAAATATATTTCATAATTTAGTTAACTTACTCTTTATTTTAATTAATACTTTACCATAGTTATTTTTATCTTGATAAAAAGTGTTGCAGTTTATTTTGGTTTAGTATTGCATATGAAAAAATCTATTTCACATAATATATAATTTAAGGAGGAATATTTCCTAAAATTGTGGGTTGTCACATTATAACTTCCTTAAAAAGATCCCACCTTAATTTTTTTTACTACGATGAAAATAAGTGAGGATACGTTTTTCTCATTACATCCTCAGGTTCCCTTGTATCTACCATGTACTTATAATTCCACCATTTAGTTTCGAATAGATGTGTAGCCTTTTTATGAAAAAATTATCTATTTGATCTATAATTTCAAATGTTTATTCCTCATATGATAGATCATGTTCCATCTATATATATTTGAGTTTAGTACATGTGACGAGTCTGATACATACTTCCTCCAATGATTTACATGGAAAACATTATGAACTTGAGAGTGATCTGGAGGGAGTGATAAGAGATAAGATAAACCCCCTACATAATCAAAGATCTATAAGGGACCAATATTCCTAGGGATAAACTTCAATTTATTCTTAAATATCATAACCTTCATCCAATGATATATCCATTATAACACCTTGCCATTAACTTCATACTTTAGATTTGATCGATGATTATCAACAAAAATATTTGATATAATTTGTACCACATTCATATAATGATGAATGGTTTTAACCTTTTACATAATTTCTTGGACTAGTAAATGTCATATCATCTTCCTCGCTCTAAATTCATCCCAGCATGTAAGAGTCCCACGTCTCTTTCCATACATATACCTAGATGGTTCCATTTGAATGTGATAATGGAAATTATTGTTATATGGAAACTATATGAGGGGTAAATGTTTATCCTAAAATCCTTATAAATCCATTGAAGAGTATATTAGGATATACTCAAGAGTTTGAATGGTCCTTTAAGATTGACCATATTTTAGAGGGTGATAAGTTGTGCTGAAACTCAACTCTATCTCTAATGCCCACTGAAGACTTCTCTAGAAACTTGATGTAAATCCCAGATCTCAATTAGATACAATAGGGAGTGGAAATCTATGAAACCTTACCACTTAAATTATATATATATATATTAGTGAGTTAAAAAAGTGATGAATATTATTTGATGGAAATAAAATTTTCAGAATTGGTAAGGATATCGACTATAACGAAAACAGAATCATAGCCTTTAGATATCATGGTGAGTCTAATTAAGAAATAAATGGTGATGTTTTATCATTTAAATATAATTATGGGTAATATTTGTATCATACCATTATTATTAAATCATTCAAACTTTACTTACCAGAATACTAGTCATCAAGATGCCTACTCTAAAATCTCTATCTTTATGTTATCCCATCATTATTTTTTTATTTAGATCCCTTTACATCTTCATACTTCTTAGATGAATATATAAGAATGATACATAAAAAAACTAATCATCCTCAATAGCCTCAAAATATTACACACCAATACAATTAGAACAAAATGGAAATGCCTTATCATTCCCTTAAATAAAACCAAAAATAAAAGGCAAGGAAAAAAGTGTATTTGTTTATTTTAGAACACCAAAGACTAATACTACGAACATCTAAAAATTAAAATAATATATATATATATATATAAAAATTTTCAAATATATGTATATATATGACAAAAATAGAAGATATAAGAACCATGGGACATAGGTCAGTGGAAGGCTCACTTCCCTGTCTTGCTTCGTTGATAAGTTTGAGTCCCGCAAATTCACCGACTACGGTGGGGTTCCCCCATGTCCTATAGTGTGGCCTTTTGATTTTTTTAATTTTTTTTCTATTTTTTGTGGAAACCTACAAACACAAAATAAAAAATAAAAAAAATAAAAATAAAAACAACATAAAAGCTGGGTTGCCTCTCAGAAATAACCTAGTTTAACATCGTTGGCTCTATATGAACCCCAAAACTTATCCAAAAATAGATTTTAACATTTTAAGGATTAAAATTTTCACCAAAATAATTATATTATTACTGAGTATCCAATGGGGTTGATAGTAATGTTTTGAAATTTAATGAAGAAAAACTATATAGGTGCCAATGAATTGGCTAAACCCATGAATATCAAAAAGGGTCCATCCTATTAATTTATTTATATTTATCAAGACAAGAATGGGAATTTTATCTTTATTAGCATCAAGAGTAGATAAAATGATGATTTATTTTTATTATTCCCTATAAAGGAGTACTTGAGATAGGATGTATGAACCTTTTATTTGAGATCAGGTTGTCTAACACATTCAGACCCAGGTCGTGACTTTGAATCAAAATCAATTTCATTTTCAAAAATTCTCAAAATAATTGTTTCCTTTTAATAGATGATTCAACCACAAAATTGGTTATATTAGTTTCAAGAATAGATATGGACTTGATATTTTTATTTATCTTAATGATACATTTTTTTTGTTTTAAAATATCATTAATTGAGAAATATTCAGGAAACTTAATCCATGATGTCAAAATTCTCTCTTTTGAATACAAAAAATCAGTTTCCTCTTGATTTAAACACCCATAAAAAAATCCATCATGTTATTCAGTTCTCCTATATTCAATGGTTGGTTATTTAGTATTTTCAAAATAGTTTTTTGGGAAACAAGAAAATCTATATAAGGTTAGGGAAGTGACATTCAGTGTAGGTATGGTTGCCACACAGGTTTTCATGCATTTTAGTTCTAATATCAAATATGAAACCTAAAAATTAATTCAGTCCATATGTTGAAAAAATATATCAAGTAATGGTTGTGGATCAGTTTGGACTAGGGGTTGATTTAGGTGTTATATTTCAGGAAGATAATTAACTTATTGGAACTATATAAGGGGTTGTTTGGATTTCCCTTGTTGGAAATGGAACTCGTTATAGGTTGGAATATTTGGAGGAGAATATTAGTTCTAAAATTTTGTTATATTAGGTTACTTATTATACCACCAATAGACTCTAGGATGTTCTTTTTACATCACACTTGGTGTGGGGTGGTCAAAGTAAAAAGAGGTTTTACATGTTTGGATTTGTTCAAAAAATCCTTCCATAAGAGTGAAATCGGGGGTCATAATAGAGAAGTGGGGTGAGAATAATATGTTAGTGTCTAAGATAACATAGTTAGGTCCCCAGAAAAAGATCCAAAAGTTTTTAGGGTTTAACCGATCACTTATATTGTAGCTTGGGTTGTCAAATCCTCAGATACTTAAGAAGAAACCTATATAAATATACATTCTATGATTTTTTGGCTATGAAGTGGCCAAATTAAGGTTGATTTTAGATAGGTTTAAATGACCACAAGGAAACCTATGTGAATTAAAATTGATATAATTAGTTGATCCTAGGTTATATCTATGGGGTAGATTGTATGAATTAATTTTTAGACTATTTCAGTTTCATTAACTTGAGAAAGATTCATTTAGATGAAATAAATATAACCTCTACACTTAATGTTTTAACACCTTAAAATACACATTCAAATCACCTATAAACTTGGAAGATCATTTACATGAGCACTCCAAGGTAAAGGATCTTATCATAACATGAAAAGTGTGGTGATAAAATTTAATATGGAATAAGAAGAGATAAAATCACTAAATTAAAAAAATCAAATAACAAAAATTATTATGAATTTATAGAGTGAGAAATAAAATCCAATACAACCCATTTCCCCTAACTTGGATCAAACCATAAGAGGGTTATCCATATATTTATTCTATGCTCTCAAAAGAAGTGGGAAGTATACTCATGAGGGAGGAATTAAAGAAGTGAAAAATAATGAAATAATGAACACTCTACAGTAATATGAAGGATTTCTATCTTCGGTGTGTGAATAAACTCACACCATAATAAAATGGTATAAATTTTTTTAAAAAATAATATAAAACGAGGATAATAAGAAGTTTTTTTAATAACATAAAGTGATTCTAGAATCTTATAATTTGAAGAAATGAAATTATAACATAATATTGTAGCATAAAATTAATATTAAAAAAATACACAACTCTCCCTAAATCCTCTAACACCACTTAATTAAATAGGAATTTTAGAAACCTTAAGTCAATCCTATAATAGTGAAATCCACCCCTATTAATGCTAGGTGGCCTAGGTGGGTGGAAAGTTAATGGATAGAATACTTTTACACTATTTAAAATAATCTTAGCCAACTAGAATCCACCAAATAGAGGCAACTAAATGTCCTTGAAGATGACTAAATTGGGGTGTTCCATAAAAGAAAAAAATAAATCCCCCAATGTACCTTAAAAAATAGTAAAATTTCAAAATAATTACATGTTTTTTATATATATGATTGAAATGGTGGGATGTTTTTCTGGACCATAGAATCTATCCACGAATTTTATCTTCAACTTGGGGTACAAGGAACTCCCTTAAAACATCATAATTATCTCTATTACCTATTTAATTAATTGTTACCCATGATCTTATATAACTCCATTTCAAATTTGAACATCATTGGGCCTAGATCTTGGCCAGTAAAGTCATTTTATTGGGATGATATCTAGTTCACTTTTCCCATAATGTTTTTCCATTAAAGCCCACTTTGGTCATCTTCTAATGTGATTCATCAAGTTCTCCAGAATAATGAAATATTCCCAATGGAATGGGAAACCATAAAATGAAATATGAAAATATAATCATGATCATTGGGTGTTTTATGATGTGTTCAAATATGTATCTTGTAATAGTATATTTTAAAAAGGAAATATAATCATAATGTGAAATAATGTTCAATTTGCAAGATGCACTAAAATGGTGTTTTTGATTAATGAATCACATGAAAATTATATATATTAACAATTAATATTATTATATTTTAGTGGCTAATAAAAATCACCAAAATTCAAAAACTCAATAGCTAAGGATCCCCTAGATGTGTACTTGAAGTATCTATTATGTCCCTTGACCACCACTAAGACATATCAAAGAAGGAAACATAAGCATTAAGAATATCCATTATGATTTTGAGCAACGTATATCTTTATTTGTTGTAAAAAAATTTTGTATGAATATTCGTAAATTCATATTTAATGTGTGAAAAAATCATAGCTGGATACCACCTTGAATCTACATAACACTTTTCTTAATAGAAACATTTTTTTTTAAAATAATTTCATTGAAAACATTTCATAAAACATTTGGTTTTAAAATTGCAAGTTTGAATAAAAATATCATGTAAACTATAAAAAGAAAGAAAAAATTGGTCCATAATTAATAATCATCATGTAAGTATCCAAGAACATGTGGACCAGAGAAAATATTAGATAATCACATCTCAACATGCAAAGTAACTATAAAACATGTGGTATATCTAACTTATGGGATCTAATGTATCTATGACTCTCTTACTGAACACTATCCAAACTATTTGATCCTAATAAAATAATATGGTCTGGGGAATCAGAAGGCCTCATGGGATATTAACCCTTGGTATCTCATGCCTAAGGTTAAGGAAACACCCACCCTAACACCACATACCCAATGTCTCCCATATGCAACACAAAACAAAATTGAAAACATGTAATGAATCCCATGATCGAGAAATGAATTTTCAAAACAAAATAACCTTATAAAAACTCTTTAAAAATATCATTTTGAATAAAGGGTTCTATTGATGAAATTTTATCAAATGTTTTATTGAAATACAAATATTTATTCAAGGGAAATCCCAAAATAAATAACTATTTTTCAAAGAAAAGATGATAAAAAAGAAAATATATCTATAATGACCAACAATAAATAAATTTGAGAATAATATATTTGTAAAACCAAATTAAAAATTAATAAAAAATACATTCCAAAGGAAAATATGGGATATGTAGAGACACAAACCTTCAAAGTTATAAAACACTATTATGTTCATAAAAGAACAACAAGGATGAAGATAAGGGACCTTCACAAACCTAAAATCCAAATAACTCCACCAAAACCCAATACTAAACCCTATTTTTGGACCTATAAAGACATTAAGTTTTTAGGGAAAGGATATAAGTATAATAACATGGAATAAGAAGAAGGATGATAGATAAAATGAAGAAAAATCATGGTTTAACTTTGAGTGATCCCCCAAAACCAAGGGTAAGTCACACCAAAATTAAGGGGGAATGAGTTCTATACTGGGGACTAATTTCTGGTTGAGTAAGGGGAATAAATGAGGAAGTTATATGACAAAAATACAGTATTAATTTTTGTTAAATCATTTTTTTATGAAAATTGGTTATGATGTACTTTTGGACACATAGTTAGTGATAATCATATACCAACTATTTAGGGATACCCTTAAAAAAATAGATCACATGACTACCTGGGAGATCCTGAATGGTTAGGATAACCATGTTGATACCATGAAAAATAGAATTGTAAACCCTTATCCCTATTTTTATGATTTATCACAAAATTACTATTAACCATATTCTAACCATGCTCATAGGTTGATTTCCTCCAAATTTCATGTTTTCAACCCGAAACTCCCAAGAACTCCAAAAATAAATTGAAAAAAGAAATTAGGAAATAAATAAAATACATAACATTGACTGAATTAGTTTCATATATATTCTCCACGTTTTATACATGTGAGATGGTTTTTTTCTTTGATATTGAGTCTGTACTGATCTCCCCTGGGATATGAGTAAATGTTGATTCTCAGTGGTGACTTGGAGTCATGTGGTGATAGTTTGGTTATTTTCATGGGACATTTGGATCTATTGGGACACGTTAAATATCAGAACCATCATCCTTTATTTTATATTTTTTTTCTTGTTTTGGATTTCATATATTATATTAAACAAATTTCATTTTTTGATAATTTAATGTAAGTGTTTCATGTAATTTTTTATTATTGTGTTTTGTGTGGTTGGTTCATATTTTATATATAATTAATTATTTAGAATTATTATTGAATGTATGGTGACCTAATTTTTGGGTTTTAGTTGGAACCTATTGTATGTATTATGGTATTTTGAGGGTGAAACCATTCCCAACAGTTGTCTTTTTATACCCATGGTGCTTTTCACCAACTTATGGAGATCAAGAATGCACTTTGAGACTTATAGTGGAGCTATCCAGGTTTCATGTTAGGGAGACCCAATCCAATTCATTATTTCCAGAAAATGTATATCTAAACCAATATTAATATTGAGAAATTTTATCTAAATGTTCCACCAAGACGCAGTGGTTTAGACCAAATTGTTATTTGTTCTAGTTTGGACCTTGAAACATTGATTTTCACTATGTCATTATGTTAGGCCGTTGAAATTTTTTATGTTATATGTTAACACATGGATAAACATCCTCCTACTGGTTCAAATGGCCATTATTTGTTTTATTATTATATGATGGTAATTCTAGGAGTATGGACATATAACTTAGTTAATTAAATGCCAAATAATTGATGAAAAATGATTAGCCATGAGTTAAAAATGTAGTAACTCATGAAGAATTTATTGAATATTTCTCTTTAAGACTAAACATTTTAAATCAAAGGAGTCTCCTTGGGTATATATATAAATAAGCTCATAGTTTATGATTTGGTGGGACATATATGCCTTGATAAATCCTTGAACCAAAGAACATAAAACATCTAATTTTCTTTAATCCTATAGAAAATGTTCTCACAGATCATGGTTTCAAGATGATCCTTCCTAAGTACTAAGAGATTTATCCATCCCATGGATACCCTAGAAAGAAGGATCCCATTGGATACATCTTTGTGATCACTATAAATCTCATGGTAATGATATTTGATATATTTGGGATAAATAGAGAAATATGTTACATTATTATTAATCTTATTTTATTATATCTAATATAAATATAATATCCCATGTCTTTATAGGTTCTGGTTTCTTTTTCCACTATATTTAGATAAATTTTATCCTATATAAAACCCACAAGTGGTATCAGAGTGACTTATATTATGAGTGTATTGATTCATTTTATGGATGAATATATTTTAAAAAAGATAATTTTAGGTTATATAGTGTTTTCATTTGAAAATGGATTTTTTTTTTGTTTTTCTATACCAAAAAATAGAACTTTATTAAATCGAGTTTAGTCATATAACATTTATAAAACCACAACATGATTCTTGTGAAATATACACAACTATTTCCACCAAAATAACTTATATCTAGAGTAAATTGATCACGGTTCATATGGAATATGATTCTATAAGACCACCATAACATATTTCATACTTCAAAATGGATATTGTTTTCAAAATAAATTGACTAAGAAAAATGGATTCTGAAATGTTTTTTGAATGTATAGAATGGAATTAAATTAGATCACCAAGACACATTAAAATCAAAAACACAATTATCTTCCTAAAATGAAATGTTCAAAATAATTTTCTTTGATGAAGCATATTCCAAAAAATACAACGATTAATCTAGAAATGGTTCTACCAAAAATGGTTTGGAACTCTGATAAGAAGGTAAGATGTGTCCTATACAATTTTAAATATTTTTTTGTTAAAATTCTCAAAAACCTTCACCAACATGGGCTCTCCAAGAAAACACCAAATTTGATGGTACCTTACAAAAATAAAAAACATTTTTATAGATGTAATATTGGTATAAAGTAGATTTATATGGTAAATAAATTATAAATTATAAAATGATGAAAAAATAAAAGTATTTATATTCAAATTATTCTTTTTAAATAATTTAAACCATAAAAAGGTGTTTTGGATTATATTTACCAAAGAATAAAATAAAATAAAATTTAAGATATTTAAATTATTTAAATTGTTTTCATAATATTAGAAATGTTTATATTATTATCACTGTTTTCATAAATTATATCATTTTGAAATAAGCATGATTTTTTATAAAATTCCATGTTAATTAATAACACAAAATTTTATATTTTAATAAATCTGAAATATTATTGTTTATGTTATGGAATTTCTATAAGTTCATGCCTAAATTATAATGTTCTTATAATTTCCAAATTTATGAAATGTTCGTAAATTTTTTATTTCATGTCTAAATTTTTGAATTATTCATTATTTTGTATTATTCCCCTATTTATTCATATATGTGAATTTATTATATTATGAATTATGTTGTATGATTTAGTTTAAATTGTTAAATTACTTCTTTAAATTATTACACATGCATTTAAGGAGTCACATAATTGGTATGATAATTGATTTTTTTCCTTATACCTTGATTTTGGATTACACTAGTTTATAAAGTTGAATTTAATGGTTAATTATATTTTATTCATATTTTGTTTTATAATTATAATGGAATTGAAATATTTTATGAGCAAATAAATTTGGGAAGAGGGACTTTGGGTTTGACTAGTCATAGGACATGGAGCTTTATGTTTGTATAGAAAAGTGGAGGGATGGAAACATTTTCACTTCATACATGATCTTGAAAGAATTTTTGATTTGATATGATTTGAATCCATTACATGAAGGGGTTTTATGTACCATATATATGTGGTTCATTTGTGTATCTGTAAATATAGTTGTATTTTAATTTGGGATAATAACACAATCTAGGTTTTATGTAAAGAATTACATATCCATATGTTTTAAATATTTTGATTTGGAGAAATGAATTTGGATTAAAAACTAAATCATTAAAATAATTTATACATGCAAAGAGAGTAATTGAGAAAATATTGGGGGATTTAAATCCCCTTAAATAACTAAGCGTTACAATCCTTCCAAAGAAAAATATAGTCATGATGTCGATCATTCAACTGGGTAGGACATTCAAAATATGGGTGCCCCTATATTATCCCATATAAGGAAAGAAAGTAATAAATGAACCTAATTGAATTAGTTTCCTGTTTTATAATTTTCTTTGGGTTACACTTTTCTAGGAAACCCAAACAAGATTTTGATATCATAGGAATTAAGTTGAGTTCACTCATGTAATGGATTAGGAAAGGAGTTATCTGCTAAACTATATATGTAACACCCCAATATTTTAAAATAGATAATCATATTCGATAACATATATGACCTGAAAAACCAAGAATATATGAGAATGTAACTCCCCAATACTTTACAATATATTTCTATTTAATTAAAAATCAATTTATTCAATAGCATACATAACACGAAACACCAGGTTTAAATGAAATACGATACTATATTAAAATATTATTCTTTAAAGAAGGACTATTATAATCTATCCATTATATTGGTGGGTAAGAATATAAATAACTAAATTATGAAACTTATATGATTTTTATATACCAGAAACAATGATGCCCCATTCGCTCGGATTTCCTCCCCACTCTCAACATTGCTTTTTCACCCTAGGGTTTTCATGGACCTCCTAAATAGAGATGGATATCCCCCAATTATACAACTTATTTGTATATACTCCTTGTATTTTTCTTTTTTATTTTAATGTTCTTATTCTTCCCAATAGTTCTTATTCCTTGGGTTTTCTTCTTCTCCTATCTGGTGCTTGTTGATGTGGGATATCTTCCTCTACTCTTTCAGTCTATCACACTATGTTTGAAATTATTCATATTTAGGAATGATAGTGAGAAGCATCTCTTGGTATGTGTTGGTGGTAGATCATAGTGTAAGTATCTCCAATCCCATTTTCGTGATGTTGATGACAACATCCAAGGTGGTGGTTTTTTCATGGTGACAGTTCCACATGGAGGTTTTAATGTTCCCATCGAAGATTTTTTTATATTGAATACCTTAACTGATCAAAAAATTAATATGAACTCATGTTCCTAAGAACCTCTCCAATTCTGATATATATTTTTAGTAAAAAATAGGTTTTGGGTTATGCGGTTTGGTGGTCAGTGGGTTTTCAGGTGCTACCTGAGTCAACTTTATTTTTTTATGACAACTATCGGTTTTATGCCTCTTCAAAGATGTTTTCATTTAGAGCCCTGAGACACTCAAATCCCTAATATTACCTCAAAGTAACATATAAATCTCTAATTATTATCTGGATTTGTGGTAACTATGAGGTTATGGTATGCGCGGTTTAGTAGCTGTCAGTGCTCTAGGCATGACATGAGTCTGTATTCACTTGTGGAGATGGTTACTGGTTTGACAGATTTTATTGGCATTTATTCCTCAAATCCATAAATTAAGGTTTTTAGGTTTTTTGAAAGAGATTTATCTATTTTATTATAATTATATATTTATTATGTCACATATAACTTCTTACTTTCAATTACATGGGGGATAGTATGACATCGCTCGTATGTTTGACGAACTATCACCTCACAAAGCGATGTGATTCGTATTTCAATTAAGATTTAAACAGAAGGTATTAACATTAAAATTAATTAATATATGTGATATTTATAACATAAATAAAATTCTATAAATAAAATATAACATCTAACTTCATACCTTCTAATTCATGGGATAAAAATAACGTCACTTGTGTATACATTTGGACTACCTTCTCCACATAGCAATGTGAAATGTTTTTTATTTTATTTTTACATGGATGGTAATAAGGTTGAATTTTATTAATATTAATTCTATATATAACATAATAATTATTATTTAAAGGTGAATTAGTATTTATTTTCCTTTCTTTGCATTCATTGAAAAAAATGGAATCAATGTTCATCCGTACGTACGGCTTACCATCTCCATGAGAAGTGTAATCAATTTTCTATATATAACATTCATAGATTAATATAAATACATATATAATTAATATATATTATATTTATATCAATTTTAAGATTTTTTATATTATGTAACCATGATAAAAGTAAAAGGAACAAAATTATCGAACCAAAACAAATAAGAAAACAAAGCAATTAACAAAGAAAACAATAAAAATAATGAAATATTATTAATAAATGGGTGTAAAAATGTTATAATAGGATCATATATAGTATAATATATATGATTATGTTTTTTAATATATGTATAATAGAACTATATTTATTATAAATGATGTTTAAACACGTATGAAGGAAGTCAGACCTAAGGTATGGGTTTCTCGTCTCACTTTTACTTTCTTGGGAGATATTCCAAATTCACTGCTTATTTATTTTTTTAGTGAATATAATTATTATTTTGATATTTTATATCATGAATATTTTTATATTAATGGTATTTAAAGTGTCATTTTATGTTATTCATTTCATGGGGTATATGATTCAAATGTTACCGAAATGGTAAGGGCGTATTTCAAAATATAGTGATTATTCGAGATTACTTATATTTAATAAATACTTTGGGGAATTTTTCGATATATTTTAAAATCAATATATTTTATTCTAAACTGATTATTTATGAATTATTTGAATAATAGTATCATTTTCCCTCTCTTGGGTACTTAAAATGATTAAGTAAATGTTTCAAAGAAAATATGGCTTTATTTATCACTTCGATCAATTTTTCCCAAAACCATGTTTTTTGAAAATGTTTTCAAAAATGTTTTTAACATTATTCAAATTATTTATTAAATAAATTTCTTCCCATGTTATAATTTTTAAAAAATGTTTTTAAAGGAATCTTCTTATTTTTTTCCAGACAAGTCCTGTTTAGGCTTTATTGAAAATATAAAAGGAATCTTTATATTAATGTGTACGACATGCATGAAATTCCCAACATCATGACCACTCAGTGTTATAAATAATAATTTATAATTTTAAAATGTTATTTTTAAGGAAATTTTATATTCAAAATATTTTGTGAAATTTTAGTTTTAAAAAATATTTTCAAGGAAAAAAGGTTCTTTTCTTCAAGAATTTTATATTGACATTTTTATTGTATTTCTTACATGATCCTTGTTTTATTATTATGTATTAACCCTTTAATTATTAGTTTAAACATTTATTTTATCCTTATAAATTCTACCTATGGTTTAAGAATGTTTTTGAGATCATATGGGTCTTGTTTAGTGCTCAGATCCATATTTTCTTGGAAGCATAGTTGTGGAACACGGTTAGTGATAACCCTTAACATCAAACCATGTGACACTATACGGGTGACTTAGGTTTTTTATAAAACTTGAAAGGGCAGATTTTTCCATACAAGGTTTAGATACAGGGTTCACATGGGCTAAGAATAGTTTTTCTAAATGTGTGCCGCATTCCATGAAACATGTGTCACCTAGACAACATGGTGAACATAATTGGAACACGGTTTAGCCAACCATGTGGCCAAACCGCGTGACCTTTAAAAAGTGGGTGAAATGATGTTTTTCCATATATTATTTTAAAATGGATAAACCTTTTTTATTTATCTTGTTTCTAATAGATTACACAAAAACCTATCTTCCATGTGAAGCTCTCCCTTGTCCAAAATCTAGGAATTGAACTTATTCATTTATCCGGACTCTAAATAGAGTTCCCTATGTTGCATCAATTGTCACTAATATGATCTATGATCCTTTAAATCTTTTTTTTCTCATTCATATTATTGTGGAAAAATTTATTTTTCTACAATATAAAATTCTATATTATTAGAGAATTTTTCTATTCTTTCATTTTATTCTGATTCATCCCAAACCAAGGGCCTACACTAGATGAGTTCTCTATTAGAGGGACAAGGAAGGTGGTTTAGTAATTATACCTCATGTATTATGGATTTTTATTATACACTATGACTCCTCATCCCATAATTTTCATGAATTTCCCTAAAAATATATATAACCATTTTTAATTTGTTATCTTTGATAGAAATGACCTAGAATCTACTTATTCTTATTGGGATAGGTCCCCATCAACTATTTACACCCCTTGGTATTATAAATGATTATGTGACCAAACCATCTTCTATAGGGTTTTGGTTTGAATCCTAAATGTAATGACTATAATGAATCAAATGGAGGGTTATTGGTATGGTCAAATCACATAATTGTGTATAAAAAATGGATACACCCGTATTAAGTGGAACATTAATAAATTATAAGGCCCAATCAATGGATTATACTTATGATACTCAATCATGGAACCCCTTATACCTGTGACACTCAAGCATGGATTCCTTTATACTTGAGATACTCGGGAATGACATCCCATATACATGTGATACATGGGAACGACATCTCTTATACCTATGATACTTGGGAATGGAAACCCTTATGATATGCGATAATAGGTCATCGAGTTCCATACTACCTTTTGTGACTCTAGTGACTAGACATGGATGCTTAAGTTATGACTTGGATCCTAGATGGCACTACATATGAATATATAACACTATAAACATCACAAAATATATAAAACATACACATAAATACATACATATACACCTAATTTTATATGTTCATTGTGACATGTGTTTAAAGGTTTTTCCGGCATGGGTCAAAGTAGTTAATATCACTCTAGTTTCCCTCAAGAACCAAAGTTCACCCTTTATGGTTTACATTACTACTTTACTATTATTAAACCCAAAAATTGATCATATTATATGAATTGTATGGATACTTCTAGACACTATTGGTGGTTCCCTTTAGAGTTTTAGCTCACACTATGTGGGCTGCCATTTGGTACCAGAATATACATTAAATATATAGGTAGGGACAGGGGAATGCACATAGTTTTTGATGATTTATTTGATTATAGAAAAGGATAGGGGGAGAAAAATACTAATATATGGATCTTGATTTTATCTGGAGATACAATTTTTGTATTTTTAGTTATTTTGATATACCTATATGAATGTGTTCCTAATTCCATGTTTTCCTATTCCTTTTTTTAGAGGCATGGCATTACATAATTTTTTATATGATATTAATTATTGTTATTGAAGTCTATTTATAATATATGGATGAATTATATTATAATGTTACTTGATATATTTATTCAACCATTTATCAATTTATTACATTGTTGTGATACTTTGATCATGAGGGTATATTCTCCACACTATACCATGTTATATCCTCACTGCTATTCGGTAGAATCTAGCATACGAGGAGGCACATTTGAGGCCTTACGACCAATCGGGTTTAATAACTTATGAGTGAATCTGGTATAGTGTGTTACAAAGTGGTATTAAAGGGTTAATTTATATTTTCTTATTATTTTGTAATAGTAGAAAAGAGAATATTATGTGTTGAAATTAGTTAATGAGACTATTCTTGGGAGTAGCTAACCCATGTATAAAGAAAATATAAATTACTAGGGATATAAATTGTTGTTTCTATATTCTTCATATTATAGTTGTTTAATTTCACCATTGGGTGATACACATGATATATAATATTTATTATTATTGTGATTGAGGATTCCATTTTTACCTTGGAACATCATGGAAAAGAAGTTTAGGGTCGTGCATCATCATATGCATGTAGAGATTCTCATTTCATGCATTATGCCATTCCATATTGGTGAATCTCATTACTTATATTATCTATGATTTCTATGAGTTCCTTGAATCCTATAAATAGAGTTGTGCTAATGTTTTTATAGGGTAATGAGAAACATAATTGGTTACTTAAAGTACCTATATGAAGTAAATAGTTTTTTCCCATATAGATTTATGTTGACACCTTAATTAGTAAATTATGGCATGTTGAGTCATGGACTATTGCCCGCATGGGCTGGAACTTATTTATGGTTGTTGTTGAATAAATGCCATATTTTAATTTATAAAGTGTATAATCCTTTATAAATTATATATGGAAATATATATAATTTAACCATTAAAAATATGTTATATAAATAAGTACAAACTCAAATGAATTTAAATTCTAAAATGAAATGGGCACCGTTAAATGGGGATTACAATTGTAATTTAGAGGGAATTTTCAACTATAACTTGCAATTGATACTCTGTATACCAGGACCCATGACATATAGAAAATAAATTGACCCCAACTTGACCTTATTATTGGGAAGTAGATATTATCTTTCGAGTTATTATATATGTACATCACCTAGACCTGACATTAAAATCCATAAAATGGATGTTAATTTATACAGAAAGGATTTTTGCCTATCCCATTTCTATACCTATGGATTATTCCATTATCAAATCATATTAGTGATGTATGCTTTGAATTTTTAGATTTATTACACCACAACATCCTAGAGTAATACGCTAGGAAGGTTGTGACGACCATGCTCCAGAGGTGGTAGGACCTAGGCCACTGGTGTTATCTCCAGTAGTTCCTCCTATGGAACCTACTATTATAGTTGAAATGGGTTCTGATGCCTAGTTTTTTGAGGAATTCCTTTGAATTATACCAACTGTTTAGGGAGCTTCATGGATTTACCCTACAATGGAAGAGTTCACATGAGAATTTTAGTAGTAGCATCCACCCACATTTTTTGGTGATGGAATTCTTTAGGCTGTAGAGTCATGGATGGTGGCCCTAATAACTATCTTTGAAAGGTTGGTTACACCTCCTAATAGGAGAGTGAAAATCACTATGTATATGCTTCGATATTCTTCCAAGTGATGGTGGGATGTTATCAGCTAGGTGGATCGTCATTAGGGAATGGCCTGGAATGTTTTTAGATAGTATTTTATGACTATTTCATTCCTTATATTCTGACAGAGGGCCATGCTAGAGAGTTTATTAATATCTAGTGAGTTACTATGTCTGTGATGGAAAATTCTACTTGGTTCACAAAGATCTAGTTATTTTGATTGACTATTGATGGAGATGTTTTTGAAATGACAAGTTGTTTTGAGGATGAGATCGTATGATCAGTACAATCCAAGGTAAATATATTTTAGTTGAACACCATTTTAGAAATAGTTAACCATTATCTTATCACTAAGAAGAACCAGAAGAAATATGATGGACTTGGCCATGGTGGTTTAGAATTGAGATAGGGAAGTGATTTGACTAGCGGTCAGAAACATATCTTTAAGACTTCACGTGGGAGAAACAACAACCAGATAACACCCACTAACCATCATGCAGTTTGACACTAATGTGGGAATATAAGTAATAAGAGGCCCTGATATAATAAATACCCTGTTGAGTGTCAAGGTTGCGGAAAGTTGGGGCATCTTCATCTTTTATATAGGACCTTCCCATATGTACCTAGTGGGATAGGATTCATATCAGATCTTCCTTTAGGAGTGGGATTGGTATCACCTCTCTTGGTAGGTAACTAGAGTACCTATAGCAATTCAGGATAAGGAGTCTGTAATGGAAATCATAGTTATGATTTAGATGTATAGTGCAAGAATGGAGGACCTTCTCAAGGTAGTCAGGTTGTATCTTAGGGTCGCAAAACATGCCACATATATATAGTTATCCTTTTACAGAGGTTCAGAGAATCAAGCCATCTATAGTTTGATGTAGTATTATTATATCCTCTACTTTAGTTTTTTCCTAATTCAACTCTGTTACTTCACATTCGTTCATATCAATGGATGTTTTGGAAAGTCTTAGACTTTAAATTTGGTACATTTTTTGGGGTAATGAAACTTCACACTTCATTGGGTTTATGTTCATAGATTGTACACCAATTCAAGAAATTCCCCCTTGAGATTGGTGGTTATCATTTATTTTGCAAGATCTTCATCCTCAAGATAATGGGATTCAATGTCATTCTTAGGATGGTCTGGTTGGTCACCAATAATGTATATTTATACTTCCATCACTATAGGGTATCTTTTACATAACTAAATGGAGATATTTATCTTTATAAGGGTGAATGGGATGTATAGGAGAGTCAAGATGGACCAAAACATCATGGACTTAGTGGAGTGATAGTCTAGATTTCTATGATTTTTCGAGATTATTAGGATGTACATCAAGATTATTTTCCTCCATTAGTTTATCATTTTATGGATTTCTTTTATAATGAATTTTATAAAAAGCCTCTTGAGGGAGAGGTAATGTTTTTTTATTGATCTAGTTTCTAGAGTTTCACTGATATCCATTCCTCTTAATATGATGGATACTACTGAGTTACATGATATTAAGAGGTAGATAGAGGATTTTTAGGATAAGGGTTTTATACAACCTAAAACATCACCTTAGGGTTCACCAATCCCTTTCTCTAAGAAGGCATATGGTACCTCATAATTTTCATGTATTACCACTGGTTTAACCAGTTTACAAACAATAACTGGTATCAAACACTTCATATCATTGGCCTCTTTGACAAGATATAAGGATAAAGGGTTTTCTCCAAGATTAATTTGAGGTTGGGATATCATTAGGTATGATTTAGACTTTCAAACATACCTCATACATCATTTTTTAATAGGTATAGTCTTTATGAGTATCTCATTATACAATTCAGTCTCATAAGTGTTCCTTGTGTTTTTATAACCTTGATGAATTGGGTTTTCCACTCGTATCAGGATTTATTTGTGGTAGTATCCATGGAAAATATCTTGGTGTATTCTCATACTTTAAATGACCATGGAAAACATATTGATATCATATTTAATACGTCGATAGAACACCAACTATATGATAATCTAACTAAATGCTACTTTTGGATAAAAAAGGATCACCTTGGGTCAAATTATTTCAGAGGCCGGAGTGTCTATTGACCTAGATAAGGTGAGCGTTATTATTTCATAGAGGCTTCTGAAGAAATACTTTGACATACTAAGTTTCTTGTTGATGGTTGGATATTATAGGTTATTTATATAGGACTTATCATGACTTGTAATAAATATTACCGGCTTGACTAAATAGGGTGTGGAGTTATTATGGTTTGAAACATGAGAGAATGCCTTTTAAGAGATAAAATAAAGATTGAATTTAGTAACAATCTTGATTCTTCTAGATATGGGATTAATCTATACAATCTACTATGATGAATTAAGTATCAGTCTAGGAGAAGTACTGATGTAAGAGGATCAAGTCATTGCATATTGGTATCACCATTTGAGGCCTCACAAGAGGAATTGCATGACAAACAATATTGAGATAATAACTATTGTTTATGACCTATGTTGTTGGAGAAAATACTTGTGGGTAGAGATATATTTGGTATTAAAGGACAAAAAATCCTCAAATATATCTTTAAATAGCAAGAATTGAACCTCTGATAGAGAAGGTGGATCGAATATCTTCAGTACCTTGACATTGAGATTACCTATACCCCAAGAAAGGGAAAAACAATTGCAGATTCTCTGAGTCAGAAGACTCAGATGCAAGCTGTTCATAAATCCAATGATAAATGGATGTTGATGTATCTTCTTTTTGAGATGAATCTAGAGGTTCAAGAGATTCATGAGAGGAATTTATTTATGACCTCAGTGGTGACCTCATAACTTATGGATAGAGTGAAGATGAGGTAGTTTTATGACCCTGAAGTCTTAGTCTTAAGGGAGAGTGTTTCAAGTGGGGAACCACTACTAGGATAGTCTATCAATAGATAAGAGATCCTGATTATTCATGATAATTTATGGGAACCTATAGATATGTAAGAGTTACTAATACAAGAATCCCATTATTCATAGTGGGAAGTACAACTAGTGATTTATAAGATGCACTAAGATATGTTTCACCAGTATTGGTGGCCTGGGATGAAACATCAGATCATGAGTTTTGTAATAGGTGTTACACCTGTCAGCAGGTAAAGGTGGATCACCAGTGGATTTCTAGACTGTTACATCCATCATTGGTTATAGAATAGAAATGGGATGATATCACTATGAATTTTGTGACCAGTTTGTGTAGGTCTCCCTGAGGTAATAGTGTGGTTTGGGTATCCATTGATAGACTGATAAATGAATCCCACTTCTTTCCTATTCAGGGGTTATTCTCAGTTGATAAGTTAGGGAGACTATATGTTTGTGAGATTATAAGTATACACTAGGTCCCTCATTCTTACATTTCTATTAGGGATGCTCATTTTATGTTAAGTTATGGTTGGGGTTGTAGAATGATTTGGGTACATATGTGTTTCTGAGTATAGATTACCACCATTAGATAGATGACCAATTAAAACATATGATATAGGCATTGGAGGAAATTATTAGAGAAAGTTTATTTGATTTCAGGTGTTCTTGGGAGAAACATATACATCTCATTTTGATATCATACAATAACATCTATCAAGATACTATATAGATGGATCCATACAATGACATATATAGTAGGAATTTCCATTCACCCATGTTCTAGTTAGTGGTAGGAGAGGTAGTGCCACATAGACCACATCTTGTTCAGGAGACTTCAGAGTAGGTATAACTTATAGGGATGCATATGATCACTTATTAGTCCATAAATAAATCTTATGAAGATATACATTCATGAACTATATATTTTGAGGCCAAGGATCATGTTTTCTTGCATTTTTCTCTTATATTGGGGCATCAACATATTCAGAGACTTGGATATATATCACCTAGTAATGTCAGACCTTCATGATATTAGAGAGAGCGGGGCTGATAGGCTCTTGATTTTAGTTACCTCAGAGGTACCATTCCATTCATGAAATCTTCCATATCTCGTAACTTCAATGATATCATGCTGACCCATATCATACTTTTGATCATGAGGAAACTGAATTTGATGCTAATTATTATTTGGAGAAGTATCCTATTTGTATCATTGATTGGATCCCAAAGGCTCTATGAGGGAGGTATGTCCCTCTAGTATGGGTTCTATGAAATCATGACCATGTTTAGGGTGATAATTGGGAGAGAGAATCCAATGCACATGCTGAGTTTCCAGAGTTATTCCTAGATGATTCTTTACCACCCTTGGAAGGGAAAACTTAGGGATGACTAGATTTATAGGGGGGAGACTCTAAGATCTTGATTTTTATCATAAGGTACATATAATTTAATTAATAGTTTAAACCTATATTTTATCCTTATAAATTTTCCCTATGGTTTGAATATGATTTTGGGATCATCCAAGGCTTGTTTGGAGCCTATAGTCTCAGTCTTTGGGGTGAACATCTAAGACACACAGTTAGAACATAGTCAGTTCAACCTGTTCGGCCCTGTAAGGGTGATGCATGGTTTTTCTAAAATATTTAAGGGGGATTTGGTCATGTAGGGATGAGACAGAGGGTGTTCATAATCTATGTATAGTTTTTCTAATCATGCTTTATAGGACATACAAGGTGTGTCACCTCTACAGTGGAGTGAACATTGCAGGAACAAAGTTCGAACAACCGTGTTTCCAAATCGTGCAACCTTTAAAAAGTGTTAGAAATAAAAAATTTCCTATATTATTTGAAAATGGATAACTCCCATTTCCTTATCTTGTTTCTAGTGGACTTCACAATAGCCTATCCTTCCTTTTAATCTCTCCCATGGACTAATACTTGGATTTGAGCTTATTATTCTATCTAGACTCCAAATCTAGTTCTACATGTTGTGTTGGATTATTGAAACCAGTAGTGTATCCATTCATTTCTCTACTTTCATTGTTCATATTTTTATCAATGCAGTTATTTTAGTGAAAGATCATATTCCATATTTTCAGGGTGTTCATCTATTATTTGGTTTTATTACAATTCAGGACAAACCAAGGGCCGATACTGATCGAGTGCACTACTATAGGCCTAAGGTAGGTGGATTAGTAATTATCCCTCAAGTATTTCTGCTTTATATAACGAACCATGATGCTGTCCACCAAAATTTTCATGTGATACCTTAAAAATATACAAAAACCTTTTTTAATTTGTTAGTCATGATATAAATGACCTAGTGTCTCCTAATTCTTGTTGGGACAGGTCCCCACCAACTATTCCACCCATTGAATTTTGCCTATGGAATTTCCCCATGGTATTATAAATGTTTAGGTGATAAAGAATCTTCTATATGATTTCGAATTAAATTCTAAATGTAATGATAATAATGAATCAAATAGAGAGTGATTAGTATTAATATAAGTTATTGTGTATAAATAATGGTTACACCCTTGTTAAGTGGAATGTTAAAAAATTATAAGGTCTAATTGACTTCTTATACTTATGATAATTAGGTATGGAATCCCTTATACCATGATACTAATGAATAGAATCCCTTATACTTATTATACATAGGAATGGAATCTAATACATGTGTTATACTCACGCATGGAATCTCTTATACCTATGATACAAGGGAGTGGTGACCCTTTTGATCTATGTTACATAGGCATAGTGTTCCCTAATTCCTTATGTGAATCTAGTGACTATACATGGATTCTTGAGTTATGCCTCTGGTCCTGGATAGAACTACATATTTATATATGGATATAAACATCACTATTTATATAAAGCATATATATACATACATACATATATAGTTATATGTATATGTTCATGGTGAAATCTATTTGGAGGTTTTCCTGGCATGAGTTGAAGTAGATAGTGCCAACCTAGTTCCCTTCAGGAACCATAACCAATCCTTTACAATTTACATTACCACTTTAACATTATTATAATATCACACTACACATATTATATAAATTGGATAAATACTTATATAATCTGTTGGTGGTGGCCTACTAAGTTTATCTCACACCTTGTTCAGGTCGTCGTTTGGTATATTGATATACTTTAGGGATTTAGGTAGGGACAAGAGAAATAACCCACTTTTTGATGCTTGATTTGAATATAGCACGGGAGTAGGGGAGCATAGTACCGGTCTATGGATCGTGATGCTATTTGTAGATAGACTTTTATCCTTTTTAATTATTTCTATATAACTCTATGTATGTGTTCTTGCTGCCATGTTTTCCCATTTATTTTTGTTTAGAGACATGAAATTATATCATTTTGTATATGGTACTCATTATTGCTACTGATTTATATTTATACCATCTGTATGGTTTATCTTTTTCTATTAATTTATTTTATACTTTCAAAATTTATCAATTTATTATACTAATATTATACTCTGATTATGAGGGTATAGTATCTCTATTACACCATTTTGGACCCTTGCTGGTAGTCGGTAGCCTCTGGTTTAAAGGGAGGTTCTTTTTAGGATTTTATACTAACTGGGTTCAGTTAATTTTGAGTGAACTAGGTCCAGGACAATACATTTTTGTTTGTCAACAACATCAACCCTTTATTGTACTTTTACTCCATTGGAAATATACTATAGTGATACCATACTTATTTTTTATCTAGATGATTTTTGACCTGTTTGACAGGGGATGTACCAGTTTTATATCATTTATATTTCTCTAGATGGTTTATTATTATGTTGGTTGATTTGGGGTAATTGTTAACATTTCATATGCTAGTTTTTAAATAAAAATTCTTATGTTGATTATGCTTCATCCCTTTTATATGAGGAATGTATTGTACATAATAAGTTTTGGGAAGGGCTTGATATAGCCCCTTGATGCATAATTAGGTATCGTAAGACATGGTATCTTGGTGTTTTGACTATGTCCTTACCCATTTATGAAATATGTCTCGGAATGATGCCTTGATGATATTGTTATGATGTTCATATTTATGTATTCCCTCGTTATGAGATTAGTTATTGATCTTCAATGTGATCATTCGATTAGTTATTATATCCATTGTTAAGTTTTAATTTAATGTGATTATTTATATGAAATTATTTTATCATCATTTATTTCATCCATATTATAATCAATTAATTGATATACTGGCATGTTCTTTAGTTATTTACCTTTCCATATTGATTATTCTTATTTATTAATGATAGTTTCCAATGTATTCATACCCTTACTAAGAATTTAATATCACCCCTTTATTATGTTTATTTACCTAGGATTCAAATATGTGTATTATAATTGATATGCATGGTTACACTAGAGGAAATAATGATGCACTCAAAGAAAATATTATGTTATGTTTTATGTTTTCAATTGTAATGTGAGATTCCAGTATGTATAAAGTTTACCAAGACTACAAAACTATACAGTACTTTGGGATTCCATTCCTTATATATTATTTCAATATAATAACGTAACCACTAGCTCTGGGATACAAGGGTTGGGGTCTTTATTATTGTAATCAAAGGAAGTTTAGTAGAGACCTTGGGAACTAGATTAAGGAAAACCCAGATTAGAGAACATCACCCTTTGATAGACTTTTATGATTTGTATAGAAGATCACTCTAAAGTTTTTGTAAGGAAGAGATTATGGGGGTTTCACTAGAAATACATCACTGTTTGGATACAAAAAGTGGATATGGTTCTAGAATATATGTACCTAGGGATAATCACTTATAAAAAGTATTTCCAAGATAAACTTGAACCTTACTTGATACCTGATAATGGAACATAATGCACACCTAGTTTGACACTTCAGGGTTGAATGATTTATTTAATTCTCATTTTCATTTCAAATCATAATGAATGATTTGGAAATATATTTATGATTTTAAAACTTTCCAACTAAACCATCTTTATGATTATGAGATCAGCCGTGCAAATTTTTTTCAATTGATGCTATTTGTATAAATAGTTTTAGAACTATATAATATAGTTCATAATGTTATGATATAAACTACTGTATTCCATTTTATAGAAATGGTTACTAGAGGAAAAAATGGGAACTATATCAATTCACATACTCCATATAGGGATTTACCACCTAGGAAAGATTATGAAGATGGAGCTGGAGCAACAGTTGTAACTAATAAAATTATAACCATATTGGGGTAAATGACTAATGTTATGATAAATAACCTTTACCATATGGATAATCCTACCATTTTACCATGTAGTGTAACAATGTTATACTTCTTCATGAATTAGAAACCCCCATAATTAAATGGGACCAAAAATCCATTTGAAGCTAAGAAATGGATAAGTTCCTTAGAGAAGATATTTCTTGATCTTAGTAATAATGAAAGGGAGAAGGATTTAATTGAAGCTTATCATCTCTTAGAGGATTCATATAAATGTTTTTCATTGATTCAAGACACTAAGGATGATGATAAAACAGTAAATATGTAGTGGAAATATTTTAATTAAATTTTCTTGGAGAAATATTTTACTTACCAGAAATAAGAGGATATAGAGATGAAATTATTGAGTTTGAGAAAAAAAGAGGATCAAAATGTTGCTAAGTATGAAACCAACATTACAAGGATATGAAGACTTGATACAGACTATATATGTAATCCAAATAGAAATAATTTCCATTTCTTGTATGGTATTAAGGAAATAATATGAAGAAAACTAGTCTTTGAAACCTTCCCATCATACGAGGACATAATATCATGTGATATCATGATCAAGAAAGAGTTCTCATAGTCTTATAGATTTTAAGGGAAGTAAGAGAAGAAGAGGATGATAAACAAAAAGATAGATAAGGGGAATAAGGGAAGAAAGGGTTTCACCACATGTGATAATTGTGGAAAGAAACACCCTGGTACTTTCTTGAAGGGAATGATAGTTTTATATAAGTATGTCAAGAAAGGATAAAATTCTCATAATTGTAAGGGAAATAAATAATCTTCCAATATGAAATTATTAAACTGTAAGGAGATGGGGAACTAAACAAATGAATTCCCCAATCATAAAGGTAATATACCTCAAAAGAAGATAAGGGATCAAATTCATTCTTATGCAATTAGTATAGATGAAGTGGAATGATTAAAGTTATTTTGTATTTTGATTCAAGACATTCATTGTAGAATTATTTTACCAATGATATTATCATTATAATAATCATAGAATGTATAAGTACTATACTAAAGTGGGTTTTCTATAAGGATTTTAAGACACATGTTTAATGGTACAAAGAAAATTTATTCATTAGAAATTTTATCATTTTTGGAAAAGACATAATTTGGGGAAGATGACCATAAATATGTTCTCTATGTTGAGATAATGAAGATAAATATATGTTTATGGGATAGTGTTGGTGACCTTGAAATTGTTTAGTTATTGGATGGTTTATGTTATATTCTGTAACACCCTAGAATGATAAAGGGTTAAATGATTAAATGACTTGACTCATGCCAGTAAGGCACACCTTCCTTTTTGGGAGCCTACCTAATTAGAACTCCATAGTTAAGCATGCTTGGATTGGAGTATTGATTAGTATGGATGAACTTATGGGAAGTTTCTAAGGGTGTGTGTGTGGTGGGGAAAAGCACACTGGAAAATACATTTTTTGTCCTATGGGGACTCTGATTAGTCAGATGACCCGTTCAGGCATGTGGGTGGGCCCCAGGGTGGGGACCATGTGTCTGCGGGGCAACTGGATGTACATGAAAGTCTATGAAACATTAAAACATCATAACAGTTAAATAACATTATTTAAACCATTTTATATTAAATTTAAGAAATGTATGGAGGGTGAAATTGGTACTAAAAATGGTGAATTCCCATTGATGATCATTTTAAAGAATCAACATCAGAGTGTTATTGTAGTATGAATCATTATAGAATAACATGTTGGTATAATAATACTATCATCCTAAGGTGCCTAAGAATATTTATTTATAATAAATAAATATTTTAATATAATAAAATTCTATGTTTTCACTCAAGAGGTGATTAATAAAATCATTTATATAGCTTTAAAAATAATGATCTTTGTGTCAGATTAGTCCTCCTACTTATAAAAACAAGGGTTTTTTTTTAAATTTAAACAAAAATTATTAATAAAAAATGAATTAAAATATATAAGATATAAATTAGATTTAAAGGGAACACTATACTCATTAGCAATATCCATGTTATCTATAAGTTTCAATTGGTTTTTGACCCCTAGGTTGAGATATGTCTGGTAACATAAATAAAAAATTTTATTTTCACATAGTAATCATTCATTAAAAAACTAATAAGTATAAAGATTATAAAAAAATAAATGATAGAGATAAAAAATAGAAAAATTACCCAATTCATGACAATACCAAGATAATGAATAAATATTAAATAAAGATAAAATTTTTTTCAAGTGAAATCATGAATTCATAAACACATACAAAATCCTCAACAAATATAATGAGAAAAGAAAAAATTCAATTAAAAAAATAATGTGAATAAACATTTATTGATAGATATCTACTTCTATAAATATATGAGTAAATTAAAAAACAATCAGTAGAAAAGAAAAATAATGGAAGTAATAGAACATTGAATTCATTGAATCTTTCTCCATTTATCAAACTATCATTCAACATAAATCACTATGGGGATGTAAATCATTTTTGGATTCCTATTTTTCAACAAATATACCAAAAATATGAGGGGTCTTATTTGGGAAAAAGGGTCAAAAAACTTTTACCATGTTCTCTATGATCAAATAAATGATATTAATTTCTATGAAAAATAATTAATTTTTTATATATAGGAAAACCAAACCAAGAATTACATAACTTTCATTACCTATAAAACTGTTGGTATTTTATTTCAACAATAGTTATATCAAAATAATGACTATGATTTCATAAATGTGAATAGAATGATGCCCCCACATACCCAATGATTCTCTTTTTCCATGGGATAGTGTTTCTTCCTAGAATAATTCATTCTTCTTTCAGCCTTACCTTCCCTTCCTCTACTCCCATTTCATATAATCATATGTATTATTTTCTCTAATTTTGGTATGGATTGGTTTCTCATAATCTTTATTTTACTGTGATTTGAGTGGTTCTTGCGATTCAATATTTCTTTTTCTAATTTATTGATTCTTCTAAGCTAGTATGCCACCATACTATTATAGGCATGTAGTTTCCATCTATTTATCTATCTATCCTTTAGTGTATTCAATAGGGAATATTAGTTTTACTCTTTCCTCCCAATGTTGTTTTTTTCATTACTTTAATGATCATACAATTCATTTCTTTCCATCGACTTACACTACCATAAAACTGGGTTTCCACAGCACCACCCTTTACTAGTGCTAAAAAAATTCATGATAAAGGGGGGCCTTTATCAGCACTAAAAAAAAGCCCTGAAAAAGGGCACTTTTAACAGTTCATAAAAAAACGATGTTAAAAGTGACCCGTTATCAGCGCGTTTTTAGCGCTATTAAAGGGGTCCCCTTTTATAAGTGTTTTTTAGTATCACTAATAAAGGGGGTTTTATCAATGCTTCTTATGAGTGCTGATAAATTTCAAGGAAAAAAATCATGAAAAATAATATATTGTTATATAAGTGTATTTATATTGTTATAAATATAATATGTATTTTCTAAATATGTTTTAGATAAGTATAAATAGACTATTACATTTAATATAGACTAAATTGAGTGAAAATTGATTTAAAATATATTAAAATATATTATTAATTAATAATTTTCTAATTATCACTGATTAATAATCATGTAATATCAATTTTAAGACGCAAAAAATCAAAATATTAATAAAAGATCTAAAATGAGTTGAAAATTTTACTCAAACTTAAAATGAGCATAAATTTTGATCCAGGTGTCCTTTTGAGCTCTATTGCATATCAAATTGAAGATTGTAATTATTTCTATGTGCTAGTTGCCGAATGGGACCTTTTGTTACATTTTTAAGGCCCAAAAAATCCCATAAGGCATCCAAAAATGAGTTTTTAGTCAGAATACACCGATTATTTAACATTCAATTAGGTATAACTTCTGTTCTGGATGTCCTCTAGGAATGTACCACATATCATATCAAATATTGTTTCATTTTCTTTTATTTTATTTGTTGTAGAGTTGAAACAAACTTTTTTATTGGATATTATAGTCATTTTAACATTCTATGTCTTTTCAGATACACATATATATGCATTTATTCGTAAATATATTTATGTGTGTGTGTGTCTGTGTGTGTGTGTGTGTTTTTTATATATGTATGTATTTATTTATTTATAATCACACATAAAAACATAGTTTATAAATATATTTAAAACTAATCTTATAAATATATATTAATATACAAATAAATATACAGATAAAATATTATAACTAAAAATATATATATATAAATATATAAAAATATATATTAATATAAGAATAAATAAATAAATATATATATATATATTAATATATGAATAAATATATATGTATCAATATAAATAAATATATTTATATTAATATGAATCAATATTAATACACGAATATGTATAACTATATATATAAATAAATAAATAGATATATCATTAAATAGAGAAAAAACTAAATTGATTAGTGGTAAAGGTGTAGGTGTGAAAGGGAAGAGGTCTTGGGATTGAGTTCTGGTGGAAGCAAGGGTCGGGAGCACAAGTGGGAGGGGTTTTCATGGGCGAACGCAGCGTACAGCGAGAGGGAGGGGGCTCCACCTAGCCCTGATGGGGGGGGGGGGTCAAGTGCTGTTAGAATCTCCCCCATATTAAATAATATTTTTTAATTTTTTTAATCTTTTTTTGACTTTCATCAGTGCTTAAAAAAAGTTCTGATAAAAGGTATCCTTTATCAGGGTTTTTTTAGCACTGATAAAAGACCCCTTTTATCAGTGCTTTTTTAAGTGCTCATAATAGGATCCTTTATCAATGTTTTTTGGAGAACTGATAAAAGGGACCCCCTTTATCTTTGACTCGATTTACAATGCTTTTCTAGAATTGTTAATTCTCTTTTCTAGCGCTGATAAAGAACATATTTTCAGTAGTGTTAAGGGAATAATATATACATCATAATCCTAGGGGTGGTGGGAACAATGTTTGTGGTTGTTTCTTATATCTGTGAATGAATGTTTTGGAGGGAGATATAGTAAGGTGGAGATAACAATGTCTATGATAATGGGTGGCAGACTGACTAGTTATCTCCATGGGGTTGATGATGTGTTTTATTAGTTTTGTTGAATGGTTTTTATCCTAATTATTTCTTTCTTCATTCTACTACTCTCAATATTAGAGGAAACAATCTATGGTTGTGTCCCAGAACCCTTATTTTGATTTTCCTTTTATAATGTTAGACCCTCATTGGTAGATTCTAATGGTTTACAATATATCACACCCCATATTTAAGTATGAGTTCCCTTTTTTTTCATTTTACTTGTTGTATTAATGATAATAAATAGAAACATGAAAATAAATAAACAATATAATATTAAAATCTATATAATAACACTTTACTCAATCATAATGATATATTTCAACAAAAGGACATGAAAAAATGTATTATATTCCATGTATTATTACATTCGATAAAATTTTAAAATTATAAAAAGACAATAAATAGAAAAATATAACATCTTTAAAATAGGAAAATTCCTTAGAACAATTTCACTATTAAAATCCATCAAAAGTATAAATAGATATAAAATGAAAAAATAAATAAAGGAGAAATAATTTTTTGTGAATTTATAATTGGATGTATTTATAAGACCTAATGAGGGTAATATAGTAATTATACAACCATTATAAAGGGGTATCTAACCATTGTGTATAATTCCAGTGAACATATTATCACTTTAGAATTACCTGTATATAGGTGATATAAATAATGAATTGTACATGTTGAAAAATATATTTTTATTATAAATAAATTATTTGAAATAAAATAGATAATAATAAAATAAAATTAAAAGTCACTAATTTTTTTTTTAAAAAATACCATTGATTCTGAAGAAATAATTTTTATAAATAGCACATTTTGGTAAAATCTATTACTTTTAATGAATGGAATTAATAAAATGTAGTGATAAAATTAATGGGATTATTATTGAAATAAATTATTGACAACCAATAAATCATCAAGTAACCATAGTTAAAACTATTTTAATGATTCACCAATAATTAAATATGTTTCAACTAATTTTTTAAATTTTATATTATATGTTTTTATTTGAAATTCATATTTTTTATAACTAAAGTATGAAATTTAATGAAATTAAATGTTTATATAAATAATAAAATAAGTAAACATTCAAATATTGATTATTTTATTCTTATAAATAAGTATGAAATCATTTAATATTTAAAATTTCATATTATAATTTTTTATGTATTATGAATTTTTATTTTTAAAAAATAAATATCATGGTTAATGGATTATTTTATTAAAATTTATTTTTTTATTTATAATATTTAATATGATCTAGGTCATAGGTATTCTTTAGTTTGATCTTGGTTTATTCATGGAGCCATCCAAGAGGTTTCCAAGAAGTGGGAACCAAAAAAATGTATTTTTGTAAGAAATGTGACATGAACACTGTTAGTGTGCATGGTTAGTACTAACCATACATAGACCATATTGTATGAAAATGTGAGGCTCTATAAGAATTTTCAATGTTAAATCATGGTTAGTAAAACCACAGGAATCACCATGGAGAGTATGTGAGTTTCTGGGTGTTTGTCAAGGAGTACCACATGGATTTAAAATAGTTTTCCTAACCATGTGGCTCATATAAAGGATAACATACACCCTATTTTTTCAAAATATATAGGTCACACACATTTTTTAATGGTTTTCGTAACAGTGTGGAAAAACTATTTTCCTTGATCTGAACCATTTAAAATATAGAAATTATATCTTTAGCCTTTTTCATTTTATGTTTAATAACCACCTAATCTTCATTTATCTAAAAATAAACCATTTTCATTGATCTAAAGGCTTTTCCATTTGATTCTTGATGACACTTCTTCATTATTAAAGGATCTATTCAAGGCATGTTCCATTTTTTATTTGATTTTCTCTCCACATCTTTGATCCTATCTTGATCTATTATCCCATTATCTCATTGGAACCTGATTAGGATGTGGATACTATACATAAGGGGTTTTATTGAGATATGATGATGTTTATTATGAATATATCCTCATGAGGTCCCAACCAACATGTTCCAAAACTTTATTCAGGAAGGAGACTAGTTTTTATTTATTACTGAAGTTGGTGTCTCTATATAAAGGTTCTAAATCAAAAATTACTAAAAGTTCATGTTAAATTACTTGGTTGGTTTTATGGAAATTATTTATTTGAAATCAAAGTTTATTCTTTCAAAGAGATATTTTATTCTAAAGTATTTTTTCTTAAAAAAAATTATGCGCTCTATGTGTTCAATGAAATGCCTTGATGGTGGTTTTTGTTCTAAAATGAAATTTTAAGCATGGAAGCAATAGTTCTTCACTGTTGAAATGTTTTATAAATATTGATCATGTATTTTAAATGGATATTATAATCATAGAATATTGGGAACATTGGGTGCATTGAGAAATGGACTAAACCACTTTAGTATGTTACGGCACTAGAGCTTTTATACGAATAGACTATGATAAGACTCGATATAGATTGGATTCATATGAATCATGGAATATATTTTTCATTATATTTCAACATACATATTCCCATGTGATTGATAATAATATTATTCTTTGTAATTTAGGATTAGTTTTACACGTTATGGTATATTTTGTGGTTGGCTTCTCACTTTTTTAGATTATGGTGTATCCAAGGTTGATTTTACTTATACTTTCATTGTTCTATATTTACTTTTCATATTTCATTGTTATATATAAATATTAATTCATTTTAAAAAAACCAAATATTTTATTACAAAATTATTTTATTTTAAAAATACTTTAGAAAATAGTTTATATATCTAATGTTAACGTTTTCTTGGTTTTAGACTTTTTATTGATTCTTAGGTGAAATCCTATTGGGATATGCTCTTACACAATAATCTTTCTCCTTTGGGATGTGGTGGATGAGGTTTTGAATGACACTAGTAATGGGATGTGACTTTTTTAGTTTGTTGGTTTATCTTGTGAATCATCACATACTTATCGATAAGTATTATTGAAGATAGATTGTCCCTTGGAGGATTAGTTTTAGTCTTTACTTATCTATCATTATGATTATCCTCATTTATTGAACTTATATTTATTATATATGTTCTATTTTCATTCAATTTTTACTCTTATATTTTGTCTATTATTGTTTATTCATGGGACTTGTCGGGTTGTTTTTGGTTCTTTACCTTGTGGCACACCCACTTGGGTGAAAGGTCAGGTTGAACCGAGACACTTCCTTACAAAATGGCATCAGAGGAAGTACCCTGACATAAGTGTTATGAACATACCTAGGTTTGGTTCATGGTCTATGGAATATAGGATTTATGACTACAAGAATCTGGGTAGTAAGTGTAGGAGGGTTCTTGGCTAACTCACCTTCATTTTTGAAATTGAGTTACAATTAGTGGTCATGTTTTTTCAAAAGCCCAAGACATGGGTTTTGAGGTTATTTTAATAAAATATATTTGGGATTTATTGTAGTGGAAATATTCTTTTTATGATGTTTTATTTCATCCATATAATCCATTATATCTTTAAATTATTTTTTAAAGTCATTAACATGGATTCTGTGAGTTACCTATATAATTTGTTAATTTTCATATAAGTTGATTGCTTATTGTGTTGTTTTTATTAGAAAATTCCTCCTAGAATATATCTTTAATGTTCGAGTGGAGAATCTATGAGAAAAGTTCCATAGAAGAATCCCCTAGTGGACCAAACTCTAGTGGAAGCCATTATCTACACTATTCCAACTCTGGGTTGGGAAACTATTAGACACCAAGGGCATGTGTTGGATTATGGATCAAAATTTACTAATAAAAATCTGCCCATATTTTATGGTGAAAAGGGAATCCTTGAATCTTAAGAGTTTCTTGAGTTTTTTTAAATGAGCACTCATTTCCTAAAAACTCATGGGGAATCTAAGGGTTGGTTTTTTCACTTATATGATTTAGAGGACATAAAGAAGAATGTGGTACTACATCATGTATGGTAAGTTACATAAGGATATTTCCTGAAATTATTCCAATAAAATTTTCACTCAGAATATTTATTAGGAAACATTTCATGTAGCTAAGACTCTAATATTTCTGAACTTATAGAAAGGGGAACATTTAGTTGGATAATATTATGTTTATTTTTATGAGTTGGTGCAACTTGAACTTGAGCTTATTAATAACGAATATCTTAATTATCTAAGGATCGAGATGAGACCAAGAGATGATATTTGGTCAATGATAAGTATCTTATACCTTACAGACTTTGTGTATTTAGTAAATAAAATTGCTAGTAATGAGGTATACATAGCTTGGAAAATGTGTCTAGTTGGAGCTTTAGTTCCTACTGTTGTCATCTAAGGCATGCCTTCTAGCTAGAAAAGGAAATTAAATTATGTTAAGTTTTCACCAAGACCAATTTTAGGGTATTTTTATGACATAAGTAGGATTTTTTTCATTTTGGAGGGCCTATCCCTAAAAATACTAACTTTATAGAATCTCTTGGAACTTTTCGTCATTATGGACAACCTATTTACCTCATGCGTTTTTATGGAATAATGTCCCAAGGAAGTAAGGTATTAACCACTCTCTCCAAGGGTTTTTAGGTTTATTTTGATGCGTCCAAGGTTAGTGGGTCTTATCCTCATGAAAATGGTATATTTATGAATGTAATAAATCTTAGTTAAGATATGAGACATTACATATTTAGAAACGAGAGTATGCAATGTTGGAATATGAGGTAAGGCCGACTACTGCTAGAGGTGTGGTGTTTATTTCATCCTCTGTGACACTATATTTATTTGATACAGGTTCTAAATATTCTTCTATATCATGAAATAAAATTTATGTTTTGGTATTTCATTGAGAAATTATTATACTAGTTCCATATCTTTTCACACCTTTGAGACATAGGTCCAAACATGGTTTCAAATGTCCTTCTTGTTGGGTCATTATATCTTTCTTCAAAGTGGCATGGGCTTTATTTATTCCTGATAGAGATATATTTAACCTAATTATTAGCAATTTTTTAATGATCAAAATTATTTCTTAGATAGAATATTATCATCATCAAGTTCATTTCTTTTTTCTGAATGGGGTCCCTCATCCCTTTTAGGGTGAGTGGGATTCTAAATCTAGGAGGGTGTGACCTACTGTTCCTTTTTATGAAATAATATCATTCTAATTGTTAGATAGGTTTCTTGGTTTTTTTGGTTCCCACTTATAAAATTGTATTCTTATAGTGTTGAGTGTGTACCTTGTGGGTTTCCCATATGAATTTTCTAGGTTACCATCAAAGAGATAGGTTGAGTTCACTTCTAACATGGTCCCTGGTATAGTTTCCATTTCTATTATATTATATATAATGGAGCCTCATAATTTAAATAATCTTAATAAGAAACTCACATTCCTTTAGTATAAGTTATTTATTAAACCTATCATGTCACATTGGTCTTTAATTGTTCTCCTTGAAAATATGGTAGTTGAAATCCTTAGACCTTGGGTTAATTATCAAAAGATTAATTTGGTGACTATTATGTAGAAGTAACAATTTCTATGGATTGATGATATGTTTGGTGAACTCCAAGGGGATTATTGTTTTTCAAAGATTAAACTATAGTTAGGTTACCATCAGTTGAGGTATTTATAAGAGAATATAACTATAACATCTTTTAAGATCTATTATAGATAGTTCATGTTTTTGGTTATGCCATTTGGTCTTAGAAAATTCCATTTTTTATTTATGGAATTGATTAACTAGATATTTCATTATTTATTCATCTTCTTAAAAGAGGAGTTTGTATATTATATTTTGGTTACTCTATATCAGAAGAAGATCACCGGGATCATATGAATATCATCCTTAGATCATTGAAATAACATCACTTGTATGATATCATTAAAAGTTTAAATTTTGTATCCTATAAGTGAAGATTATTGTGAATGCTATATATGATAGGGGAATCATAGTGGATCTTGAATAGATTTATGTGGTAATTTGTTTAGAGTAACCCAAGAATGTGATTCAGAATCAGATTTTCTTGGGATTGGTTGGTTACTATATGTGTTTTTTTTCATGAATTATCCAAGATTGCATCTCTAATGATAGCTTTAACCTTAAAGGGTGTTAATTTTGAGTGGAATGAAAAATGTTAAATATATTTAAAGGTTTAGAATAAGGGTTTGAATACAAATCCTATTTTAATTCTTATAGAACCAAGCCTAGGTTATGATATTTTCTATGATACTTTAGGTGCGAGTTTGAAGTCTATCTTAATGTAGGGAAATAAGATGGTGGACTATGGCTCTAACTAATTACTCCCCCATCAGAATAACTACGCTACCAATGAATTTTATTTAGAAGTTGTTATGTATGAACTTAAAACATGGAATCACTGTCACTTTTAGTAGTGTCTCATAGTATATTATTATCATAAGTGCCTGAAATATATATTTACTCAGATGGATTTGAATTTTTGATAGAGATGATGGGTTGAGTATCTTTAGATATTCAATTTTGATATTGGTTACATGCCTTATTAATGTAATTTTGTGGTTGATGCTTTTAGTAGAAATATACAAACTCAATAATTTAAGGAATCTATGGAGGAATGTTCTTTGATGAGTTTATTCATTAAGATGATATTGGAATTAGAAGAGGCTGGTGGGCATGTGTTCTTATCCTTTGTGAAGTATGACTCATCGCGTGATGATCATATTTGATATTAATAGATAACTAAAACTGATTACCCACATTTTAGTGAATTCCTTAATGGTGGGGACACCTTAGGTGAGTGATATTGATCTCCCATTAGCACTTTATGTTTATTAGGTATGTTGGTTTTTCTTATATATATGAGGTAATAATTTATATATAGTGTAAACTGATCTTGTTTTTCCATACACTATGTGAATACCAAGATGTATCATGATTAGAGACATCATTATTAGTGTCTAAGGATGAGACAATCAATTTTATGCTTCATTTCATGGTTCCTTACTTGTTAGATCATTAAGGTGAAGAAAAAAACCCTATTGATTTATCAAAAACTTTCCTAATTCCGTTATGGTAGTGGGATTATATTTATATGGAATTCATCAAATTTTAACCAAATAATCATAGTGTAATGGATAAAATTTGTGTGATCATTTATTTACTAATGAAATCATATCATTTACTCTATATCAAGGTGATGATGAAGGTGTATAATCTTGAGAACTTATATTTCTAAGAGGTTGTGAGACATAAGGGCCCCCCAATTATTGTTTCTAACAAGGACCCATAGTTCATATCCTTGTTTGGGAATATTTTTCAAGATGTGATGGGTTATTAGTTTAAATTAAGAATGACATAGCATCCCTAAATGGATGTGTAGACTGCCCGTTCTATTAAGATCCTTGATAATATACTTCAAGAATGTGTATTTAATTTTGTTGTTTCTTGGTTAAAGAATCTCTATTTTATCAAATTAACCTATTAAAATATTTATCATACATTGATTAATATTTTCCCATAAAATCATTTTATGCATGTCCATATAGATCTTCATTATGCTAGGTAGAGTAGTCTTTTATTGGGCCAACCCTTATCCAAGAGACAATATAAAGGGTTCAATTGATGTGGAAGAGTTTGTTCCAAACATATATCCACTGGAAACCCCATGAGAACCATTATCATTAGATTATTGAGTTTCATATTGGTTATCGATCATTTCCTACAGTTTCGCATCTCATTGGACACTGTCATTTGGATAGGAATAGTAAGTTGGCATCAAGGGTTGTTGGTCCCTTTGATATCATGGAGCAACATAGAAAGTGGAATATCAGTTGTAATTTAAAAATAATTTATCATTAATTCATGATATTTTCTATGTTTCCCAGTGGAGTAAGTATCACATGGAACCTTCCCATACAATTCAATAAGAATGTATTGATATTCATACCAACAATGTTGTGGTTGTAAAACCAGTTCAGATTTTGGATGGCCATTAAAAGGGATTGCATGGAAAAAAGATTCCCTTAGAATATGTTTTATGGTATTACATATGGGATATCCCTGAGACATGGGGGCAGGAATTGTTGATGAGGTTGTAAATGCCTTCTCTTTTTACGATTCTATAATCTTGACATATTTTTAGTGACTAAAATATTTTATGGTTGGGAGAATTATTATTCCCTTTAGGTCATACGAATTATTTAGTTTGAACGTGTTTTTCCCCTGGGTTAATTATAGAGGTTTCAAGGAAGTGGGGATTGAAAACAAGTATTTTTGGAGGAAATAGGCCAGGTGCACGGTTAGTGCACATGGTTTGTATAAACAATCTGGAAACTGTGTTTTGTAGCACTGTGAGGCTCCAGAGGCAATTTTCAACGTTTGAACATGGTTATTAAAAATCTATGGCTTACTAAGGATATTTTTTAGGTGTCTAGGTGGGTTTTTAGATGTGGCTCTTGACTAGATTGACTTTTCCTTAATAGATTGGATCTTATCTAGGAGAATGTTTACCCTATTTTTCAAAGGATAGAGGTCATACACTATTGGCACATGATTTACCTGACTGTGTAGCAAAACTATCTGCCCATATCCAAACCTTAAGAAAGTTGGAGATTAACGCTTTAATGTTGATTATTTTTAAGTCTAATCATTTCTAAATAATTATTAGGCTAAAAAATAATCCTTCCCCATCACTTTAGAGTATTCTCCCCTTATATTCATGATGATATTATATCATTTTAAATGGATATATTCATGGAATGTTTCATTTTTTTATCAGGTTTTCTATCCTTTTTATAGATCCTCTCTTAATCTCTTCTTCCCTGGTCTCATTGTAAACTTGTTAGGCTATAGATTCTATAACTAAGGGATTTGATATAGTTCTAATGATGTTTCTTATGAATATTTTCTTGTGAGGACCCGATCTACTCTTTTCCAATCATCTTTCTCATAGGGGACTAGTTTCTCTTCATTATTGAGGTAGGTTTAACAATAAAAAACATTTTAACTCATGAATTACTTGAGTTTATTCTTAATTACTTTGGTTGGATTGATGAAAATTATGGATTGGATATCAAATTGGATTTTTTTAAATTAATAAATGTTTTTAAATCGGTTTGATTTGAAAACATATTTATTCACACTATGTGATCGATGAAATACCTTATGGGTGGTTTTGGTTCTAAAATGGGGTTTCATGCATGTAAGTGGTAGTTTTTTTCTGCTAAAATGTTTTATAAATTTTTATAATAGCTTTAATTTTTTTAAAATAATAACAAATTGGAAACTTTGGGTGCATTGGAAATGGAATATGTCACTTTAGTATGAAACATAATTATAGGTTTGATATCAATGAACAATGATAGGACTCAATATCAGTTGAATTGATGTGATTAAAAGATTATTGTTTCTTTAAACATATAATTATGTATTTCAATATTCTAGAGCCTAATATTTTCATTTTAATTTATGTTTGGTTTTAAATATGATATAATATTTAATGGTTGGTTTCTCGGTTTCTTATATTTCGGTATATTTATAGTTGTTTTTCATTATAGTTTCATGATTATATATATACTTGTCATATTCCTTGATTATGTGAATATGTATAAATTTAATGGAAAACCAATGAATTTTTTAAAAAATGGTTCTCTTTGAAACTTCTTTACCAACAGGTCTCTGTTTTAAATCTATAGAAAATATTTTCATGGTTTTACACTACTTTTGATTATTTGGTGAAATCCTATTGGGCTATGTGATCCCACACTACTTTTTTAGGGTTATAGATGTGGTTTTGTAGGACACTTGTAAAGGGAAGCGAATCCTTTAGTTTTTTCTTTTCTCTTGTGTGTCATCGCCATCTTAGCAAGATGGATTTGTGGTGACATACATTCACACAAAGGCTTAGTTTTAGTATTGTATTGTTTACATTTAGGTTTAGCCTTATGGACTGACATTTTATGTATCATGGATGTTGTATTTTATTCTATTTTAGTGTAATATTTTATCTCTTTCTTGTTATTCATGGGTCTTATTGGGTTATTTGTGGTTCATTACCTTGTGGTGGGTCAACATTAGTGATTTTTCAGGTTGAATCAGGCAGGTTTATTACATATAAAATAATTTAATAACTAATTTAATTAAAATTAATTTATATAAAATAAAATAAATGTAACTTAATGTTAAAAAATTCATTTTTATAGCTCCAAATCTATATTTTTAATTTCTAAAAACACCTTTTTAATTTTGTTGAGAGGGAAACCTTACATGACCTAGTGGCCTAGAGGAACTAATCCTTGAATAACATGGTCCAGAGGCCCATATTCATAAATCATTAAAGCATCTTTCCCGAATACACATGGAGAAGATCCTCCCCAATACCTTCTTTATTTATGTAAATTACCCCACCAGGAACTACTATGGGCTTGAAGTGGCCATTTTTCTACCACAAGTTCTAATGGAACAACGACCATATCCCTACTTTATTACTAGGTCATTATTCCCTACTTGGTGGATAATGATACTCTAATCCATCATTATGGGGACACTACGACATATTCAAAACTGATTTCTTTATGGACTTGAAGGCCTTATGGGAAAAATTATTTAAGGGAGCCCATAGGTCCTCTGGCCTAAAGGCCTTTGATGGCCGAAAGGCCCAGTGGCATGTAGCCCCATGTTAGTGGTAAGAAATCTCAATTCATTAAAATAGTTCAATAACTACCATATTTTGATAGTAACTGCTAAATTAGCACTATAGTAACAAAAAAAATTATACCTGCCTGAATTTGATCTGGGGTTTCATGTTGTATTTTTTATGTGTTAACCACTCTACTTCCACCATAAATTAAAAATTATTTTTAATATATATATATATATTAATTTAAAATTTTAATTTCTAATAATTATAATTTTTAATTTTATTAAATTGAATCCAAATTTGAATCCATCACATCTAACTTAAGTAATAAAGGTCATATTACATTTTTAGTAAGAAAAAGAATTACTGTATTAAATAATGAAATGAGGTAAAAAGAGTTAAAATGGGGTTTAAATAAGTAAATTAGTGTGGCTCAAATTTCATTAAATTAAATTGATATTTAGGTATTATTTATGTATTTTTTTAGGTTTGGTAGTTCATTTTAATAATATCACTAATATTTACTTACCTAACCCAACTAAATCCCTTTTTATTTTATAACGGCTTGATCCAAATCACATGAATTGGGCCAAAGAGACAAATAACCCCATGCTTGTCTTCCCATATACAAAAGGCTTCTAACCTGTAGTGATTGTATAAAGTAACATGGGGAGACTATACTATCAATAATAATTTACATAAAATTATAATACAACATATAATATATTCTTAATAAAAATACCAATAGATGATAATACAAATAAATTCTATAATAGAGGTCCTCAAAGTCAAAAAATTATATTTATATAGACCCCAATGTGGAAAGTAAAAAATTTGAAATAGAAGAAATAGATAAATAAATTAAAGTAGTGTGGTTTCCATATGGTTTTTGTCCTACTACCACATCCATTTTTATCTTAAAGAACCTCAACAACCTATTGTAGGGCCCTTGCACTTCATTGGATCCCTAGTCATGAAATCCACACATGCACCATAATGCCCATAAAAGTTGTGTGTATTAACCCAGTAGGTAAATAAATATATCCTTAATATATGTTCACATGTATATAGATTTTTATGATATGATTTAAGAGTAAATTCTCACCCGATCATACAATTAATCATGAATTGAGTAATAATGCACTAACCAAGCTACCATCAACCCCGATTGTACCTACTTTGGCACTATACTAGAATAATTTATAATTTAGTCCACTAGATGAATTATATTATTCCATGTAACTACATCCACCATTAAGGAAAATGCTAATTCAACTATTAAGGAACAACTCTATACCATCCTTTATGGGAAAGTGTCTCCAACGTCATATGAATATTAGATCACCTTTGATGGTATGTACACATGGAACACCAGAATAGTGGGATCTCTATAATATTTAAGGAATATCCCCATTGGAAGACCATACTAGAATGTATGGAAACTCTTACAATGACATATAAAAGTACCTTTCTCTAAACATTCTAATCTAATGTTTTGACTATTAGATGATGATCCACAACCAATGAGCCATGTAGTCCTAACTCTACCTCTAAAAACTAGGCTAAATTAGATAGGGACACATGTCAACTTGAACACTGAAACAGTGATTCCACTAACAATGCACAAAACCACATATATGGAATACGATTTAAAGGGACATTATGTCTCAATAAGAAATTACACAGGTTATGAAATATTACTCTAATGATACACAACACAACAAGGAACACATATTTCATCCAAACTAAGGCCTCAGGGAAAACCTTATTTACATTAAGTATACCAATAAAACAAGGGTTTCTACCTTAGGTATAAACATAACCAAACATGGTGAACAATTCCAAATAATAGACCAAGATGGAAAATAATTATTACCTTTAGAAAAATGAATCCAATTCATGAGAATACATTAAAAAACACTAATATCAAATCTACACATCAAAATTCATGAGAACAAGGTCTAATCCATCAATATAGGACCTATAGGATTGATATTAAATAATTATATCATCCATTAAGATGGAATTCAAATAAACTTACTTTAATGGATGCACCATTAATAGTAGATCTATGATCAATCCTAGAGAGGCTATAAAATAACATGATCAAACACCAATCTATCAATCGAGAAAAAATTATCTATTAGTTCAAGGTGGAGATCTATATATCTATCCACCATGGTTTGTATCTATGATTAATTACAATTAAATAATTATAATTTTTTATATAAAGGTTGGATCTAACCGTTGATAATTACTGAGTTTTATATAGTCATTAAAATTCCTAGATGTGAGAAAGGGGAATCCTAGACCACCATGAGAGATCTCTCTAAGCGTTTGTTGATGAATTTGGGTTTTATTTTTGAGGGTATTAGATAAATAATTGATTTTGTGTAAAATAATGAAAACATTATTAATGACACTTGAATATGTGCACCACTAATGAGATGATGGGCCTAATGGGTGGGATGATGCACCTCGAAGAATTCCAAGCCTTCTACGTTGGTTAACTGGGTGACTTTGGCTTCCCACTATCTAGATTTTGGAATCTAGTGAAATGAAAATCTACTACCAATAGTTCTTGTTGGATTGAAAACACCCACCACTTATCCTATAGCCTTGTTTTAACCACCATGATGCCAACCCAACCTCCATCCTTTAAAGGAATCACCAGAGACCATTTTACCCACATGGAAAACCTGAAAAGAAGAAAAGAGAATAATATATATATATAACTAAAAAACATAACTTGAAAAATCTAGAATATTACAGATTCCATCTTTACCCTCCACCTAACTTATCTTTCCAAAGAAATGTCCCAAATTTTCATCCATAAAAGGAAATCTCATCCATCCAATACAAAAAATTCATATCATTTCATTAACTTAATAATACCTTCCCATTTTTTCTCTCTAAAATTTCCCTCCAATAATTAGAAGCCTTTTGTCACAATAAAGAGGCCTAAGTTCTTTATTCCAACGGTAGTCTTTATGAGAAGTTGAGGTTCCATAAATGAAATGAATTATTCTTCATTCCATTCATTTACTTTTTCATCAACAATATTTATAAATCTTCTTATACACTCAAATAATGTAATAATAACAACATTATTCATGTTTAAAAATGATATAATAATAATATTACTCTATGTTCATTCGCATTCTTTAGTTAAAATTCATTCTTATTTTGTTTTCTTCTACCACCTACATGAATGATGTGATAATGTTTACCCCATAAATGAATAATAAAACATAAATACTATTAATATTATATTATAATTATAAATTTAATATGATTTTATAATTCAACAATGGATGTATATATAGGTATAATCATTACAAAAGTCAATTAATTTTATTGAATCATAATTAATAAAGAATGATATTTTAACCACTCTTTATAAAATATCAACTATCACCATAACTCTAATGAAATGACCATGGGAATTAAGAAATATATCAAACACACTAATGTAACCCTATTCCCATTTTGGATGTTATGAACATTTGAATAAGGATCAAGCACTATAACCTATATACCAAAGTTTGCACAAAATAAATAAGACAATTAACTCTAGAATATTATTTTTTACACAAAATCGTAAATATATGGGAAATAAAAAATTATAAATGAATGGTATCATGAAATGTAAATTTAAAAATAGTTTGGGTACAAATAAATTATAAACAATAAGAGATTATATAAGAGTTTTGAGGTAATATGACCAAGAAATAATTCAGGGTAAGAGTTTTTTAAATAAATTTACATTATTTGAGTTATAATCTTGAAAATAATTATTATAAGTTTGGTTTATTCTAACCTTTGATTGTATTATATTTTATTTCATATTTTTATCAAGGTATTTACATTTATTTCTTTATACCTCTATTTTCAGTTAATTACTACCTCATGAAATATAACATTTTAAGGGCTTCTCATATCAATTTTCTTTAATTGAGTTGTGTTATACATTCATTTCCTACTTTATTTATGTTGTTCATATAATAATGTACTCCAATGTAATTCCCCTAGATTTTCCTATATGGCTTTACTTAAGATAAATGTAATATGTTCAATAGCATTTTTCACACACAAAACTAAACTAAAATATGCTAAAACATATTTGATGAATTTTATTAAGAAAATTATAAGAATAATAAAACATAAATTAAATAAAAATATATTAATCATGTAAAACTGTTTACATTTAGGGGATAAATAAATAAAATGATTTAATATTAATAATGATTGTTCTTTATGAAATAACTATTTTTTGAAGTGTTGTATATTTTATCCTAATTAATTTAATTAGCCAATTTTAAATTATTATTATATAAGAATTAATAAACTAAAATTATTTAAATTAATTTTTTTATAAAATGATATTATGAATAATTAAGAATTTCATTTTTCTATAAAAAAGTTTGTTTTTTATATTTTGAAAATTTATTTTATAAATAATTTTTTAAAATTTAAAATTTATATTTTACAAAACAAAGACCAAATTTTTATTCATAATGTCAAAATTATTGTAGGATTAATTTTTGATTATCTTATTAAAAAGATTATATTTTCGAAGGAATAGTGAATAATACTAATTTAAGAAAATACCATCACATTTATGAAACTGTCATAATACAAGAATGATTTGAAAATTTATGAAACATTTTTTTAGAAAATAAATATATTTATAAATTAAAATAAATAAAATTAAAATAAGATTTTTAATTAATAAAATCAAGGTTTAATATTTTAGAAATATAAGTAATATTTTACTCCAATAAAAACTATTTATGGCGTGTTTCTTTTAATTAATTATTAATAAGGTGGAATTCAGTTTTGAATTGTTTTTAAATAAAAATAAATATTATTTAGTTAATAACGAACCAATTAATTTCATAAAATAAATAAAATAAATTATTTTATCTTAATCATAATTTCTATGCCTTAAAATACAGTTTTTAAAATTTCTACTGTGTTATCTGTGGTAATATTAAAATTAATTTTTGTTGGTTGGAGTAAAGCACTCAAGAGGGGGGGGGGTGAATTGAGTATCTATTAAAAAATTTTGTTAAAAAGTTTTCTTAAAAAGGTTCCCCAAAAAATTGGATACATCCCATTTAATCACGGTAATACAGTTATAAAAGTTTGACTGTTCAAATAACCTCTCAAAAGATTCATTAATTCTCAGTAATATCAATATGAGTTATTCATACTACTTTTGAAGATATTATAATAAGGAAAAAGAATTATAAATTCTATCTAAGACTTTCTATCAAAGTAAAATAAAGTGTTTTCTGAAATATACAATAAAGAATAGAAAAATTAAATTCAAAGACACCATGGATAAAACAAGTGGTTCAGTCTCACGTCGAGACCTAATCCACTACACTTGGTGATCACCGGACACCAAGCTGTTTATATTAATAAACATGATCCACTCCCTGGATCGGGGTAAACAATAGTGCATAGGACTATCCAGGTCACACGACCTCTTCCACAGTTCTTCATGGGTATAAATTACCATGCCACACAAGTACCTCTTCCACACTGATCTATGGGAGTAAACAACTGTAAAAAGATATGAGAGGAATGATATCTTGTATCCTTCAGTTTAGTGTAGGAGACAATGTGCATTTTAATACAGACACACACACACTTCTCGAAAGCTAAAAACATTACAGAATAGAGAAAATATGACGAGATATGGTTAGAAGTTCTCTGAGTGTTATTCTATGCAGCTCTGGTCTTGTAGGATGAAGCAGATACAAGTATCGAGTCCTCCTGTGAAAAACAGAGTATCATAAGTCTTGTGCTCTGGTTTCCAGTTAGATCTAGCTCGCTTTCATCGTGGAGTTGGTACTGCGAATATGATTTTGATTATGATCTACAGTATTCCAAACTTTTTATTGAGAGTGCTTTGTTTGTTCTTCAATTGCATCTTATTGCATGAATCGGTTCAATCTTTTCAAAATTCTTGCACGTCTGCTGCTCTACTTCTTTGTATATTTTCATCTTGGCTTATCTTCCTTTTTAATTGAGGGTGCACACGTTGAAGCTGACATGATACATGTATTCCATACCTTGAACCTCATACTGTCAGATGAAATGTCTAAAAAGAAACATTAATTATTTCAGTGCCTTTAAATGACTCACATATGACCATTATAAATTAAATTAAAAATGAAAAAACATATTAAAAAATGATGTCATAGTCTATATAGACAAAGTTTCACTTGGAAACGATGTCACCACGAAATGATGTATTCTTCTTTTCCTTTGAGTTTTGAGATAGTCATGATGGAATAGTTGTGTTAAGATCAGGAACCGGTAGCACATATGTGGTGTTAGAATCATTATTTCTAGTGATTTTTCAAACATTGAACGGTGTGTTAGTGATGGTAGCATGGAACCAGTGTCACAAACATCATGAGATCAGAAACATGTCAAGGTGTATGGGTTACAGTGTCTGGGTCTCGGTGTCTGGGTCACGGTGTCTAGGTCACGGTGTCTGGGTCACAGTGTCTCGGTCACGGTTTCTGGGTCATGGTGTCTAGGTCACAGTGTCCAGGACCTTTTACAGAAAACTAGAACCAATGGAAAACTCACGGTTTCTCATACTTAGCCAAATATCTGTATACAAAGTTAAATAGTAATATTCACAGAATGAATTAGACTTAATCATTCATATAATAAATCATTATAGAACAAAGTTAAACATAGGTTACAATAATCAAACATGGTTTAGGATTAACAGGATCTAGTGGAATTTTATTTAAATCATAAAGGAACCAAACATCTCTACACATGATTTGAGACAGATTAAATAATATAAACAATATTTATAGGATGTACATGATTTTTGATCATTAAAAAATTATTAAAAAAATGAGGATACCAACAATATCCCCCCTTTTAATGATCAAAAGTCATGTGAATGTGATATTTGTTCTTAGTGTTCTACTCTCCCCATTTTGGGATTATAAAAAAGAGTACAAGGAAAAAAATGAAGATAAGTAAGATAATAGAAAACAACCTTTCACATTGCATTAGATGGAAAATGATGTGTCATTACAAAAAGAAGGAAAAAATACAAAATATCCCCATAAAGATACAATTTTTATTTTTCTTCGGCACTAGATGCCTTCTCATGGCCCTTGGAAGCAACATCAGAATGACCCACATGAGCGGAAGTAGAATTTGAAGAAGGGAGTGAGCCAACAGTCAGATAAGGAAGAGGGTTTCATTCAAAAACATAAGGTTGCAATGTAGTTTTAGTGGAAGATCGAGGCATATTTTGGTCATAGATAACAGATTTTATCTGACTCAGAGCCTGAGATATAGACATTGAGGTAGAGGAAAACGTAGTGGATGAGGAAGGAGGTAAACCAGACTGCAAGGGTGTAGCTGAAGGATCCACAATAATAGTGCTCTTCACATAAAGATAAGGCTTCAAAAATTGAATGAAGTCAGTAATAATCTCACAACCATACTGCATTGCCTTCTCGAAATCATATTTTTTTCTCCATGAACATGTCCAATAGAGGAGTGAAATCTTTCAACTTTTGAACTTGATTCTTCAATGCATGAGTGGCGTGAGGGATTTTCAAATTCTCTACAAGATATTTGAAATGATTGTTCATATCATGATTAAGGAAAATACTATTAATGTGTAAATCCAATTTATTAGTAATTTCTTCCAGATCATCATTTGCAATCATTGAATGAATCCTCACCAAATCAAGTACTCTGTCACTATTCTTGATAATGGTAGATATAACCTCCTTATCAAAACCACTAAATAGTGAATGATGTTCTTCCTTAACCACAGTTCTTAGCATATCATTGTCAATAGATTTATATGACAATCCAGAGGCACTAGAGGTTGTTACCGCTAAAGTGAGGGACTTTAGTTGATTCAAAACATTCGGTAGACATCCCTTATACTCATCAGTCATTTTTTTGAGACCAATAACAAGCTCACTCATCTCTTGGACTATTTTCATTTTTCTCTCAGCCGATTTTTCAACTAATGAAGTCAATTTCAGTTGAATCAGAGAGACAAATTGGTGTGGAATTTGACCACTAACATCCTCAACAGGATGACTGACATGAACTTGTCTGGATTATAAGACTTTTTTCATAACTTCATCCATAGCTCGGAGAGACTTCACTTAATCACTTAGCTGTTTGTTCTTAATTCTAACCTCTTGAATTTTATGATGCATTTTTGGATAAATCTACTATATGATCTTCCCTAATAGCAAGGAAACATCTCTTTCACTTATGTTTGATATAGGACAAGGATGGGTGTTTATGAGCTTTTCAACTCCTGCCAATAATGTAGTTAGGGAACTTATACCAGGTATCCACAATGCTTTTATCAAATGGATTATGAATTTCCACAATTTCTAGAGTAGGGTTCAGCTCCCCCTCAACAACTGAATCTCTCACAGGACTAATAGATTTAGGTCCTTGATTCAGTTCTAATATATCATCTCCAATACTCTTACCCATTTCTTTTCTAGCCAGATGAAAGGCTTGTCCCATTCTTTCCTCAGGAGAAAGAATAATTTTTGGATTATATTGTTCTTCCAAATGTTCTTCAACCACAACTTCTTTCTCAAGAGAATGTTATTCTTCAAGATTCTCCTCAGGAATAACCTTTTTGATTTTATTAACAACATATTTTCTTGCAGAAGAAGGTTATTATTCCAAATTGATACTTCTTTCAGTAATAGGCTCTTTCTTCTCAACTATGTCTTGTAGAATAGGTTCACTGTCTTTCTTTATCCTAGAAAGTTTCTTCTAGAGGTTCAATAATAACCTCTTCTTCCTCTTCAATAGGATAGTCAATAATTTCATCTGGTTCCTAACAAAGATCATATATTTTCTTAGGTTTTGAAGTATCCTCAACCAGATTAAACTTTTCTTATAACCTTTTATTATCATCCACCCAATCCTTTTTCCACGGATTCCAACTAATTTTCATTATTTTGACCGTAACCATTGAGATATAGAATTCACAGTCCTTGATGACTTCTTCATTCGATACAACCTTTACTTTAGAATATAGCATAGTATAGATTAACCATGAGTAGAAAACATAGGTAGACTTCGAGGTTGTCTTAATAAATTCACACCAATGAAGTATAACATACTTGCACAGGTCAATCTTGTGTCTATTCCTCATAAGATGTATCAAAAATACATCTTCATATTTAAGGGAAGAAAAATAACCATTTATTGGACTAATCAGATTCTAAATAAACATAAAAAACAATATGGTTTCACCATATAACTCATTAGCAATATCTCTTCTTGTCTTTTTGTTTCCAGTCAAGGCTCCCAAGGCTTTTCCCAAAACAATAATATCACTAGGAGGAGGATGACCTCTATTGTAGTCCTAAAAAATTTATTCATGAGGTATCCCAAGTTAAGAAGCCCATTAACTTGCAGAAAATGTGAATCTTTAGCCATTAATCCAGCTTCTCACAACAAAATCATCTTTTATATCAAATGAGAATAGGACAAACTAATAGAACTGAGCAATAAACTTTGGATAAATTAGCCTTTTCTCTCTTGTGAACCAACCCAGCCATCCCTACTCTTTCGGTACATTCAACACTAAATCTTAATTGAAAAAACCATTTAGGGAAGATTTATTTTTATGGTACCACTATTCTATGAACAAGGATTGGGTTTATTGGTCCTTAGGGTGCTACCTTCGGTGCTATTTTCACTTTTTTCTTAGATCTATGCTTCTTAGGAGTTAAATAAGATGGGGGATTCATTCTGGTCATTCAAAGAGGGATTCAAGAGAGATAAATATATGAAGGAGGTCTTATATTTTGAGAGAGAAGGGTTTTGGTTTTGAGAAAAGAGAGCTGAAGTGAATAAAAGAGTGAGACCTATTTTGTTTTTATCATTTAGGGATATCAAGCATCGAAAATTTAAAAGTGCAGGATGAATATAGTAAAATAACCAACCTAGTGATATAGGTAATAAAATTAAAATAAAACAAAAAAGTGTCATTATGGTGAGGAAGAAACAGGTTGTCATAGTGAGACCGGAATAGGTTTTCACAGTGTCACCTTTATGATGTGTCTCCACATGATGAGACCATAATACATGAGACAGTAAGTGCAAGATAGTAAAAAAGAGACAGTAACTATGAGACTGGAAACATGAAACAACAACTTCAAGACAGTAAACTAGAGAACTGTGAGAGTGAGACAATAATCTTAAGGCAATGACTTGTGAAACCGTAAACTGTGAAATAGGAAGTTGTGAAACTATACAATTTCTTGTTAAGATTTATCATTCCTAATTCACGTATGATGAAATCTATCCATTCATAATTTAATGGTTTCATGAATATATCAACAAGCTAATATTCAGTTCCAATTATTTCGAAAGTGATATCACATTTTCGATAGTGATCTCTCAAAAAGTGATGTCTTACATCAATATATTTTTTCCTGGAGTGTGAAACATGATTTTTAGATGTTAATAGCACTTATATTGTCACAATTTATTGGTACATGCCTAAATTGATATCTATAATCTAGTATTGTGTGTTTCATCCATAATATTTTTTCACAACAACTACTAGAATCTATATATTCAGCTTCTATAGTAGATAATGCAACAATGTTTTGTTTCTTACTACACCATGATACTAGATACTTTCCTAAAAAGTGACATGTTACAAAGGATATTTTTCTATTTAACTTACAACCACCAAAATCAGTATCAGAATAACTAACTAACTCAAATTATTGTTCTCTGAGATAGAATGGTCCTAGATAGGGTGTATGCTTGAGGTATTTGAAAATCCATTTAACAACATTTAAATGAGATTTCTTAGGGTTTTCTTGAAAATGAGCACACATACATAAAATAAACATAATTTCATGTTGGCTACCAGTTAAATAGAGTAAGCTTACAATCATTCCACTATAAGTGGTTTGATCAACAAATTTTCAAAATTCATTAAGATCTAACTTATAATTAGTACTTATTGGAGTATCACTACTTTTAGTGCTATCCAAACCAAAATGTTTTAAATGATCATTAGTATATTTTATTTGATTTAAAATAATACCTTCTTTATTTGGAATGATTTTAAATCCAAGAAAGAATTTTCGTTCACCCATTAAACTCATTTCAAATTCATTCTCCATAATTTTAGAAAATTCAATACATAAATAATTTTTTAAAGATCCAGAAATAATATAATCTACATAAATTTAAACTACTAAAATATCATTGGAAATTTGTTTTATAAAAATGGTAGGATCATATATCCCTTTTGTAAAACCATTAGAAATTATAAAAGTACTTAATCTATAATTCAAAGCTCTTGGAGCTTGTTTTAAACCATAAAAAGCTTTTGATAATTTAAAAATAGGATTTGGAAAGTGAGGATTTCAGAAACCAGGAGGATGTTGAACAAAAACATATTCACCAATATACCCATTCTGGTATGCTCTCTTTACATCCATTTGATATAGTTTGAAATTCATATGTGCAGCATAATGAAGTAGGATTCTGATGGATTCAAGTCTAATAACTGGTGCAAAGGTCTCCTCGTATTCAATTCCTAACTATAGCCTTTTGCAACCAATATATCCATGTTTCTAACTATATTACCAACTTCATCTACTTTATTCATAAACACCCACTTAGTACCTATGGTAAATATGTCTTTGGGTATATCAAAAAGTTTCCAAACTTTGTACCTTGAAAACTGATTTAGTTCTTCTTGCATAGCCATCACCCAAACTTCATCATTGATATCATCATTAATGTTTTTAGGAACTAGTTGTGGTAAGAAAAATTGATGTTCAACCTGATTTCTATGATAATCTCTAGTTTGAGTTCCTTTATCTAAATCTCCAACAACATCATATAAAGGATGGTTCTTAAAGGTTCTAACAGATCTAGAAAAAGAGGGGCTAGTGATTTCGGGTTCTTCAACAGGTTCGGGTTCATTCTGACTTGAATTTGGAGAATTTCAAGAAATTTAAGTTTTCAAAAATTCTTTTATAGGATGGATAAAGGATTTAGAATTAATGTCCAGATTTGAAAGACCATCCTCTAAGTTCTATAGAGAGGTCTTAGTCTCATGTGGATCTATCTCATCAAACATGACATGGAAAAATTCTTCCACACATTTAGTTCTTTTGTTAAACACTATATAGGATTTACAAGAGATTTAATATCATAGAAAAATTTCTTCATCACTCTGGGATGGAAACTTGTCAATATTTTCCTTAGTATTAAGTATATATACTTTGCACCCAAAAACTTTGATGTAGCTTACTTTGGGTTTTCTATTGTTCCATTACACATATGGATTTATTTTACAAATAGGTATAATCAACACTCTATTAATAATATAGCATACTGTATTTATAGCTTCAGACCAGAAATGAATGGGTAAGTCATATTTACTATGCATGTTTCTAGAAATTTCTTGCAAGGTCTTGTTTCTTCTTTCTACAACTCCAATTTGTTGAGGTTTTCTAAGTGAATATAAATTATTATTATAGCCATTTTATTAGAAAAATTATTCAAACTCTTGATTTTATAATTCACGGCCACGATCACTTATTAACGATTTAATTCTATGTCCACTAAGATTTTCTATAGTTTTATCATATTTTGTGAAATGAGATAAGAATTCACTTTTGTGAGCCAAAAAGAATGTCCATGCATATCTCGAAAAGTCATCTACAATAATATAAAAATAGTTCTTCCTATTTAAACTAGAAACTCTAGATGGTCCAAAAAATCCATGTGAACCAACTTGAGAGGTTGAAAAGTTGACGCTTCTTTCTTTTGTTTGAAGGCAATTTTCTATTGCTTTTCCTTTTGACAAGGAATACACACTTTATCATCTAGAAACTCAAGTTTGGGTAGGTCTTTGACTAAAATTTTCCAAGTTAGCTTTCTAAGGGAATGCATATTACTATGTCCTAATATTCTATGCCAAAGATAAGATTATTTGTGAAATACACTTAAAAATGAAGAATTTTGAGAAACTAAAGAATCTAAGTTATCAGAGTATACATTTTTATTTCCCAATGCAAAAAATACTAATTAATTTTTAAAATTAAAACATTTCAAGCATAATTTTCAAATTTAATATTAAATCCACCACCAAATAATTTTGAAATACCAAGAAAATTGTATTTCAGTCCATCAACAAAAATTACTTTGGAAATTATAACTGAGTTAGAGATACTAATTTATCCAAGGACAATGATTTTTCCTTTGGTATTGTCACCAAAGGTGATATTTCGACCGTCAATTTTTTTTAAGTTCATGAAGCATGAATAGTATCATATCATGTGTCTTTAACAACCACTTTCCAAGTACCACAATCATTTACAGGAGCTCTTTGAACAATTTTCCTATAAAATAGTCAAATAAAAACAGAATTTGGTACCCATATTTGTTTAAGTCCAGTAATATTAGTAACTAGTGATTTAGGAACCCACAACTGCCTCATAGGATTCCTATAAGCATTAGGTAAAGTGCTTGAAACATAAACTCTATTTGGTCAAGAAAATATTGAAACAGTAGAGACTTTATCAAAATTTGAACTAGCAGAATGTTTTCCAAAACTAGGAGTAAAGCTATATGTTCTAGATTTAGAAACAAAATTGTTTCTTCCAAAATTTCTTTTACTAGGTTGATATCCAATACCAGTAGTGTATTTAGGGGAAATTTGTTTACCTAGAATTTGTACTAAGGTATCTTTAAAATTAGTAAACCATTCAAGTTCCCTTTTCAAGTTCTCATTAGATAGATTTAGTTCATTGTTTTCTTTAAGTAATAAAACATTTTTCTCTCTTTCTATAGTAATTTTAGATTTAACAGTTGAGGTAGGAGCATACTGTTTCTGTAAATATTTGTATTTATATTTAAGTTAATTACATTTTTCTTCAATAATATTGCAATACTAAAACATTTCATCATTAGACATATTTTTAGAATCACTTTCAACTCAAGAATAATAATTATTGTGTATAGTAGATTCCAGTATTTCATTAGATATGTTTGTCCTAAAACACATATTGGTTTTGCTAGCTTTTTCATCATGTGAAGATTATAAGTCACTTTATTGGTCCTCATAAGCACTCAATATTTCTTTCGTTAAATTTTTATACTTTCTATCTTAGTCCTCATATTTATTTTTATACTTGATCATGGGACAATTAGACTTTACATGTCTCTTTCACTTACATTCATAGAATACTATCTCATCAGACCTTTCACTTATTTTCCAATCTTTCTTCCATATTACCTTTCGATCATATGTTTCTTTGATGTTAGGATTTATGAAAAATTTCTTCTTCGTATAAAATTTCTTAAACCTTCTGGCTAATTGATCCATTTCCTCATCACTGTCAGGTGAGGATTATTCACTATTGGAACTTTCTAGAGAGACTTACAGATTCTCCTTTTCTTTGTGCTTAGAGGTGGTTGTCTTGAATGATAAAAACTTTCTTTTGGGTTCATCATCCTCTTACTTGTTGACTTTCAGCTCCTCTTCATACATCATTAGTTTCCCAATGAGTTCTTTGATATGTTATTTGTAGATGTCACATGACTCTCTAATAGAGACAGAGGTTCCTCACCATCTATCAAGTAGGCATTTGAGAATCCTCATTATTTGTTCTTTGGTTGTAACTTCTCTTCCAAGAGAAATCATTTTGTTCACAATTTTGTTGAACCTGATATGCATGTCAAAAATAATCTCATCAGGCTTCATTTTAAAGTTATCATATTTAATAGTATATGTATTGAGTCTCATTTCATTAACACTAGAAGTTCCTTCATGTGAAATAGACAAAGTATTATAAATTTCATGGGTAGTTTTAAATGAAAAAATTATGTTAAATTCCTCATCTTTTAAAGAGTAGTATAAAGAATTCATGGATTCGTAATTATTATTGTTTCTAGTCTTAGTTGGGTCATCCCAATTAATACTATTTGTAGAAGGAATTTTATACTCATCTATAATTGAAGAACAAATTTCAAAGCCCATATTTTCAAAATGAATTTTCAATTTAATGTTTCCTTGGTCATAAATAGGTCCATTGAAGAATGTTGGTCTATTTTTTGTAGTACCTTCCAGTCTATTATCCATAATAATCAAATACTTTTAAACAGCTAGAAATTTAGAAATAAATTTTTTTTACAGATCTTTAAAGTACAACTAAAATCACAGTTGAATAGATTTAAAAACAATGTATTAAGAGGACTAAAAACTCATTTGATACCAAATGTTGGGTGGAGTAGAGTACTCAGGGGGGGATGGATTGAGTATCTATTAAAAATTTCAATTAAAAATTATTCATAAAAATTATCCCCAATAAAAATGAATACAACCTAGTTAATCATGGTAATACCGTTATAAAATTTTTACTGTTAAAATAACCTCTCAGAAGATTGATTATTTCTCAATAATATTAATATGAGTTATTGATACTACTTTTGAAGCTATTATAATAAGAAAAAACAATTATAACTTCTATCCAAGACTAACTATCAAAGTAAAATTTAGTATTTTATAAAATATATCATAAAATAGATAAAAACTAAATTCAAAGACACAACGGATAAAACAAGTGGTTTAGTCTCAAGTAGAGACATTATCCACTCCACTTGGTGATCACCTGACACTATGTATTTTATATTAATAAACTTGATCCACACACTGGATCGGGGTAAGAAACAGTGCACATGACTTTCCAGGTCACATGACCTCTTCCATGGTTCTTCGTGGGTATAAACTACTAGGTCACACAAGGTCCCCTTCCACACATATCCATGAGATTAAACAACTATAAAAAGATATGATAGGAAGGATATATTGTATCCTTAAATTTAGTGTAGGAGATAGTGTGTGTTTTAATATAGACACACACACACTGCTTGAAAGCTAAAAATAGTACACAACAGACCAAAGATGATGAGATAAGGTTAGAAGTTTTCCAAGTATTATTCTATGAATCTCTGGACTTGTAGGATGAAGCAGATTCAAGTATCAAGTCCTCTTTTGAAAAATAGAGTATCGTAAGTCTGGTGCTATGGTTTCATGTTAGATCTATATCATTTTCATTGTAGAGTTGGTACTGTGAAGATGATATTGATTCAGATCTACATTAGTACAAACTTTGGATCAAGAGTGCTTCGTGTGTTCTTCAATTGTATCTTGTTGCATATATGAGTTCACTCTTCTCAAAATTCTCCCGCGTCTACTACTCTATTTATGTGTATATTTACAGATCGTCTTATCTTCCTTTTTAATTGTTGGTTCACACATTTGAGCTGGAAGGATGCATGTATTTTTCACCTCTTACCTCGAACTATCAAGTGACATGTCTACAAAGAAACATTAATTATGTCTGTTCCCTTAAATGACTAAAATATTACAATTAGAAATTAAATTGAAAATGAAAAAACAGATTAATGAATAGTGTCATAGTATATCTAGAAACGATATCACTTTGAAATAGTGTCACCAGGAAATGGTGAATTTTTCTCTGCCTTTGAGTGGTGAGACAATCATGATGGTGTAGTTTTTTTATTATTAGGAACTAGTAGCACAGATGTGGTGTTAGAATCACGATGTCCGGTGCTTTTCCAAACATTGAATGGCGTCTTATTGATGGTTGCATGGAACTGGTGTCACAGAATTCATGAGATCTAAAACTAGTCATGGTGTATGGGTCACGGTGTCTGGGTCATGGTGTCTAGGTCTTTTTCTAGAAAACTAGAATCGGTGGAAAACTCACAATTTCTCAGACTTAGCCAAATATTTATATACAGACTTAAGAAATAATATTCACAGAATGAATTAGACATAATAATTCATATATGAAATCATTATAGAACAAATTTAAACATTCGTTACAATAATTAAACATGGTTTAAGATTAACAGGATCTAGTGGAAGTTTATTTAAAGAATAAAGAAACCAACCATCTTTACACATGATTTGAGGAAGATTAAATAGGATAAACAAGATTTACATGATGTACCAGATTTTTGATCATTAAAACAAGATTAAAACATGAGGATTCCAACAATTTTCACCAATGATAAATTTTTATATTAAAAATTTTATTTCAAAATTTGATACATTAAGAAAAATTTTTGTAATGAGGCCCATTTTTAGTTTTGGATGTTAAGAGTAAATTACATAGGTAAAAATTAGTAACCATAGTAAAAACTAAAAATGGTAAAAGTGAAATATCCAAGATTAAAATACATCAAAAAATGATAAAATTATGTGTTAAAATGTTTGGTTTAGTATATCTAGACAATAAATCTTCATCTACTCCATTATTTTACAATATTGGACTCAGTCAAACTTTGAGTACAAACATTAATATTTATATTATTAAAAAAAGACACTACACTCCCTTATAAAGTAAGATAAACCACCCCCATTCTACTCACACCCAAATCCCCTAATATTTTATAAAAAAATACAAAACAATTCTATCCACTTACTATAGATTTTTTTCTTCTCAAAATACCTCTTCACAAATCCTTAATCCATTTTGAAAAGGTTCTCTTATAAGGATAAAGGTAAAATTCTTAATTAGGTCATTGTCTTTCCTTTTCCACTATTTCTTCTTCTACCTCCTCATAATTTAATCTAATAATGTTGAGTTAATTTCATTAGTATCCTAATTATAATAATTTTTTTTATGTTTACGGTATAATTATTTTCTATCTTTCCCCAAACTAGTCAGAAAATGTAAATGTCAGGGGTGTTCGGTGCGAACTACCTTCTCTATAAGTGATATCGTTTGTTTTTATCACCAACTAACATGAAATAATAAAAGGGGTAATTTAAGGGATTAATTTTACATTTATAACATTATTAATAATCTGAAATTTTAAAACATTCCCTATCTTCCACCTTTTTGTAGAAAAAAACACATCACCCATGCATATGTGCACATTACCACGTCCACAAAAGTAGTGTCTTTTTTTCATGTATTATTTTATTATTAATAAATAAATATTAAAATAAAATTCAAAAACTTAAAAAATATATAATATATTATTTTTAATATTTTATTAAGATATTATTTTAAACTATTTACTTTCTTAACCATACACACCTATAGATTATATCGTGTTCTTATTTGACTCGTTTTAACCACCTACAAAAAAATGCTATAAATTTACATCATGGATGGATAAAAGAAATAAAATACAAGCGTTATAAAAAAATAATGATAAAATAATGATTCATTCGTGTTTTTGGAAATGTTATATTAATATTAATCTTGATCTTATTAAATGACCCCTTTTCATTAAAAATTACCAAAATCAACTTTCCACAAACTTCATCATCAAAAATCATAACTAAAATACATATTAAATGAAATTAAAACCTTATAAACCATTATAAAACAAACATACAAGTACCAATAATTTTATAAAAATGAAAAAATTAATATATAATCAGGAATATACATTTCTATTATAAAAGTAGTAATAAACAACCAATCAAACCCAGTAACATTTGATGATGAAAATAAAATATAACCAACTAATATATTTTTAATAACTAATTTTAAATTTAATTTATAAAAGGTTATAGTTATGAATAAGGTTTTGAAATTAGTTATTATGACAGATATTATTTCTATATATGGGGTTATACCATGTTAAGATAATCTTGAATAAAAGGTCAGGGTGTTTCGTCCCAATCTTCTTTCATTGAGACATTTTTTGTTTATGAACCTAATTTCATTTAAATTCTATGTATACAAATTATTGTACATATAACATAATTAATTATCTTTTATTCAAGTTATTTAGAGATCAATTTCCTTATCTTTCTTTCATGGGGGTTTATTAGAATGTTTCTTAATCTATATTTTTTTTCTACAACACAATTTATTTTCTTCAGTCACAATTGTTTCTCATTGAATAAGGTTTTAAAAGATAGATTTATTTAAATCAATGATGATATTATAATTCCTTTATTCCTAATTTTTTGGGTAATCACAATAAAATATTTCTTTCCTCCTAAATGTTGGTAATGTATAGAACAATTCTCATTCTCTCTAAATGAGCACTTATTATTCCATGTTCAAATTCTATCATCCTGTTAACATTCTAACTTCTTATTTTAAAATCTGAACCTGTTTTATTTATAATAAAATTAAGATATCTATTTACCTATTTTCAAATGAAATAATTTTACTGTATTTATGATGTGGGTTTAACTAAAATTATTTTCAAAATATTAGAAATTTATTCCCCTGGATGTTCATATTTTTATCTTCCACACCACATATCCTATGGTAAAACTTTAAGTCTTTTAAGGGATCCATCATTTGGATTTCTTTTAAAGTTCTGTTTTAAAATTTTTTTCATTTTAACTTCTCGATTTTTTATTATGACACGTAATTTCTTCTATTTGTGACAATTATAATAAGAATATTACAAATTTTCATTTTCAGTTTTTTATTTCCTCATTAAAATATCTTAGTCCATAGAGTTATGTTTTATGAATCACCATATAAATTCCTCAATGAAATAACCATTTTAGGTCATTGAATGTTTTTATCAATGAATATAATCTTTAATTTAACTTTATGTGACCCTATATTAGAATGATATTAACCCATTTTCATTCCCTTGGTTGTTAATTAAAATTATTGAATAAATTTGAATTATTGAATTAGTGGTAAGGATTTGTTTGGAAATAGGTTTGCTGATGGATTTTTGAGGGTTTAAACTTCTCAAAAAGGAGTTTTTGGATGATGAATTGAGGTTGAATGTTGTTTGAGAGTAGTGGGTGGGATTTAGAAGGAAGTCAAGATAGAAGGTCTACATTATGTAGCCATCAGTGAGATAGTAGACCAGTACCAGCTAGCTGGTGGGGTACTTAAGGGGAAAAATTACAACCTCCTCAAATTTATTAGAGGTGGAATATCTCCACTCCCATTTATTTCACTAATAAGAGAAGAAACCATCCTACTCCTCCATCAAGAACCTTTAATATGGTGTATTTATGGCCTCTATTATTGATTTAAGGTGCAACTCCTTATCTTTGGGTCTCTATTAATCTCCTCCTCCCTTTATCCTAATTTCCATTCTCACGGTTAGGTTTTTGATTTCCATTCAAAATGAGCATGGTTTGATCTTTCGATCAAGCTAGGGATGTTATTCTTAGAATAATAGTAATGTCTAAATAGGACACTAAGCACCACTATTCACCATTTTAGTGAAGGTACCTTATTCTTGTGATTTATTTAATTTTTTCTATGTATTTAGATTAAAATTAATATTTAATCAGTGATGCATGATAGGGATTTAAACTGGGTTGATGTTGGGGGTCCATTGTAGACCTCACATGGGCGGTTGTTCATGTTTGCAATTCAATTAGGCCTTATTATGAGATTTCTTCATTTACTATAAATTAAAATAATTTAGAATTCCCTTATTAAATTATTTGAATTAATTATAAATTAATTAGAGTTATTTAATTACTGATATTGGGAATGAGTTAAAGGATATATATGGTTTGGAAAGTTTTGATGAGGATTCATGGGCCTGGGTAGCAGATCAAGGCCTTTACAAATGACAGGAAAAGATACAAAATGATGTAGGTGTTCCTCTGTATTAGCCTTGTGGCTTATGTATGATGTTTATATATGCATTTGGGTGTAAAAAAATTTTGGTAGGGAAATGAGCTTTCCTATTATTTAATCATTTAGTTTAATTTGAGATGTTTAATTTTAATGAAATTTTAAACTATTTGAGAACTAAAAATTAATTATTCAAAGTGACAAGGCCATTGAGGACCTTGGAAATTTTCTTAACGCCTCAGTTTCCTATGACTGAGGCTTGGATTAAGAAGTAACCTAGAAAAAAGGACACTTCTAGTGGGTGTATCATGTCTTGTGGTGGATGAACCTAGTAGGACTAGTGAGGATCCTCGAAATGAGTTAAGGACAGATTTATATACCTTAGGAAGATGTGGATTTGGTTTATTTGACCAGTATGAAATGACCTGAGATGTAAAGAAGATATTTTAACCATCTCTCAAGACCACAAATAGTGTGGCATAAGCCTGAGGATTGTGATGCCATGAGATGAATTAGACAATTCCATGGGATTGGATGTAATCCAAGAATTTTTTGTAGGGATGATTGACTAGTTGCGACTGAGGATCCCAATAAGGGTTCCTCTACTATAGGAATGAACTATGGGAGTCACATGGGCGCTCCTTTGAGAGATGACACTAAGTGGGTGTATTTGGCCATGGGTTGAGATGGTAGTTTTTTTCACATGCAACCCACAATGAACATGTGATCCGAAGGAGTTTTGGACAAAGAAAGTGGTATTTATCCTACAATTACCTAGTTTTATGCATCTTTAAAACATTATATAAACATCCTGTGATGTGGGTTAAACATTTTTATACTATAATGTAATTAATTTTGTTATAGGGAATATTCCATGGAGACAGTCCTTTATTATGTATGGAATAAACCCATGGAGTGGTTTTGATGGTTTATAGATAAGTCTATCATATATGAGTTCTGTGATAATTGAAGTCCTATTCATTTTCTGATATTCTTATAAGTCTTATTCCCATAATGAGGAGACACTAATATGAGTAGTATATGATACTTAAAGGATTATTTCTTAGCTGATATGAATATGGGGATTATGCTCTAGATGAGAAAACACTATTATGGGCGGTATGGGATACTTAATTGCTTATTACTTAGGTAAGATTCATATAGGGATCAAGAATTAGATGAGGAGGCACCCCTATTAGTGGTTTCTAATACTTGGGATATTTTCCTAGAGATGAATAATCCCATAGTGGAGGTCTATGAGACTTTGGAAAACACTATATAGGATGGTTTATGATCCTAGATCTAGTATATTCCCTATGGGCAGTCTACGATATTATGGATAATATTATTATCTGATGTGCTTAGAGACATTCTAGCATTAGGATAAAATATGTATTTTTGTAGGTTTTATTTAACTATTTAATAGTTTATTATTAATTATGATCATGTTAAGTAAACATATAACTGCTGATGATGATTATTTTGAGTATGAATTTGTGGTTCCCTATCATGTGATGTGCTCACATCCTTAATAGGTTGCCACTACACATGGGTGCTCGTGAATCTTCCACATGGTATTTATAGAAATATGTTAGGGTTGAGGCCTTGGATAGTAAAGTCTAGTGGGATATATCAGATTATATTAATACTTCAGGATATGGGATGGATCTAATTCAACATGGATCCATCATCTATTTTTTGTTTTGTGCGGGTTATTTTACAAAACCCCGTATGGGATGGTAAATGTATGTTTTTATGTCATATGCTTGCATTATATTTTTTATAACATGTTATGTTTATTTATTATTTCCATTTTCTATGATATGTATAATGTTTTGATATTTATTTAGCATTGTACACCATGATACATTGGGTATAGTCTCCCCCAAAAACCATAATTGACCGCACCATTAGTAAGTGATCTTTAGAATATAGGGATGAATGCCTTAGTTTAAGTAATAACCCAATCTAAAAAATATTCATAAAGTGAGCTAGGTTAGGAAATTTAAAATTATTATCATAACTTTTTTATTTGTCTTATTATTTGGAACTTGTTTGATATGTGATTTTTTTCTGAGTTTGTGATGGATATCGAGATGGTGTATCATTGATATCCATAAATGGTAGGAAGTATAGGTTACCAGGGTATGTGACTTCTATTCTTAGTTTACACTATTATAGTCATACATGATTTCCCCATTGAGGGTGTCATATAGACATGTGAGGAATTTATGATTTATATTTGATTCTGAACTCTTAAGACATTGGAATGGGACAGGTTTGGGATTTGGATATTGTCTGATAGAGGAATGAGGCATATCATGAATCGGGATTAGGTACATATGATCCAGATGACACGTTTTCCTTAATATGTGTGATTTTTATCACTAATGAGAAGATCAATTGTTTAATGTTTTACCAACTATTGATACAATAGTTTCATGTATATGTAATTAGTTCTAGTCTATTCATCTGGTCCGACATGTATATATATTTACTTCGGATGGTGAGTTGTGTGGATCAATGATGAGACGATTGTTGAGAATTTTGATACAATATATTGATGTATGTGACCTTGAGTGACCTCAATAGGTCAATGAAAGAATTTTATTCCTTCATGATAAACTCTTTATGAATTTTAAATGTTTAGGTTCGGTTACTTAATGTTTTGGTAACAAACTATATGGTGTTTGACCATATAGTTTGGATGGTAATTCTAATTAATTGAGCCTATGGTAATGGGGTTTCCAAGTTGAAAATAATCTAGGTTTACTATGTTTTATGTGGTACTATTGACCAAAAAATTATCATTCTCAAGGGATCATTCCTTTTGATGGATTATTGGTGATAATTAGTTCCTGAGTCGTCTAATGACATGGAACTGGGTTCCTTTTCTAAGTTTGTATGGATCCTTGGAGTGGTTATTGGAACACTAAAGGTTGTTTGGTGGTTGATATAAGTTGAAAAATTATTGTCCCATAGGTTGTGACTTATACATGAGACCTGAATCTTGGTTTTGGTGGAGGACCTAGAGTCCTTGTGATACAGATGAACATTTAAAGAGATGGGGTCTTTTTCAGTGATCAAGGGAAACCCTTTAGTGGGTTTGAATTGGGTTTATGATCTTTATAGGTAGAATGAAACGATATTACTTCATTTCCATTTGTGTGATGAGAACATTTAGTTCCAATATATTTGGTATCGAAGCTGGATTTGGAGGGATAGACTATTTTGGTGCATGGCCTGAGTGACTTTGATTCCCTTTAACAATATGGTGAGAGCACGAGTGGTTTCTCATGAATTAGAATGAAATTATATGATAGCTAAGAGTGTGGTTGGCATAATGAGTTTATATTCCTTGGATAATTTTCATCCTTGTTTTTTGATGCGACTCTCAAGAGCATGAGTTGGGTTTTCTATGATTGGGAGGCACTAGAGTGTATGGCCATGTATCTTCAATTGATATTGAGGCAGTGTTCTCCCAAGATATTTTCATTATTGTTCAAATTTAAATTGAGTATTTCCATTTGTAATCCAAGGTCCAATATATTCATATATAAATCCTTTGAGTGTGGCTTGATAAGAGTGGAATTCATGTGTTATGGATGAACTTGAAGAGGTTGAGTTGTAGGTTGGTTGAGGGTATAACCCTTTCTATTAGAAGAATGTTTTGAGATGGATCTTAGTGGTGGGAGTTCTTAAAATATATAGTCATTGGGATTGGAGATTGATGGATTGTGGGAATTGATGATTACGAATTCTGTTTTGGGAAGTAATGAAAAGGAAGATCGTGTAATGTCCTGACCCGGGTGGCACTCCCCAATGCCCAAGCCGGACTACAACATAACCTCAGGCTTTCCTCCCCGCATATTAGAGGTTTTGGACTAGTAGTGACGATCTATTATATCGATCATGGGGAGACTATATCCTCTTTTTTCATTATAACGTACAATAAGAAAATAATGAAACAATAACTAAGTAATATAGAACCTGAAATAAAACAGCACCAAGATAACAAGATGACCCAAACTAGAGACACAATATCAAAACTAAACCTTAAATATGTCTTTCTAAAGTACGATCTAGGTATCAAAATGAAGAACCAAAAGTAAAGACACTGAAAACTCCCAAGAGGGTCCTGAACCACATATGATTTAGTATACTCTGCTCCATCCCGACTCAGCCATCTAACACATAGTCTTTTTCTTTATCATATCCTACAAACATGAAATATATTCAGGTAACAATCAGAAATCCCGAGTAGGGTGTGAGTAAAACACCGTAGGCCACCATCAATGGTGTCTAAAAAATATCTAGTCAATAATAGTGTATGAAATTTAATAAATAAATAAATAAAATGAATAAGTTAATGGTTTTAATATAACAATTTATTCTTTATTTAACCACATAAACCCTCGGGTTCCCAAGGAAACATGAACCTCAGTATCTAATTCTGCATGTTTGAGAGTCCAGAACATTTTACATCAATAATTCACAATTCATTTAACAAATGGGATTTCATTATCCATTTCAATTCAATTCGTGATACAACTATTTGGAAAGATAGTCCAATGGAAATATTATAGGTGTAGAACACCGTGTCTAACAAACTATGTGTAATTGGAGCATCAGTTCATGCCCCATACCCCATGGCTATTTGAATAAAGTCCCAACCCCATAAAAATATTCTCATTCATTCACTTTTACTCTCTTTGGGTATTTGGAGCATTAGTCAGTGTCCCACACTGTAGCAATCAATTTCACATAGGTATTTGGAGCATCATTTTATGGACCATACTCATATATCAATCAATCACATATATAAAAATTTTCACATTAATTAATTCAAAAATTTATTAATCATATAAACTCCATTAATTAATTCAAAAATTGATTCATCAATTTAATCCCATCAATTAATTCAACAATTAATTGGTCATATCAATTCCATAAATTAATTCAATAATTAATTAACTACATCAACAATATTTTGAATTCAATTATTAGTTTATCACATCAATCCCATTAACTAATTCACCAATTAATTAATCTCCACAATTCCATTTATAAATTCACTAATTAATTAACCAAATCTATAATAAAAAATATTCCCATAAATTACTCATCAATTAACCATCCCTATTCATCAATCTCAGTATTCCAATAATTAATTCAATGATTCATTATTCTTAATTCAAAATTCAAAATTATGATAATTAACTCACAATTATTTATCCCAATTCCACCATTCAATAATTCAACAAATAATTATTCAATTAATTATCCCTATTCCACAATTTCATTATTCAATCAAATCCCAAATTCCTCAATTAACTAATTAACCAAATTAACTAATTTAGTTTTTGAATTATAATTGCTAAAATCCCTAGAAATTATAAAATCACATACACTTATTTGATATCAATACTATGGGATTTGATTAACATACAAAATACCTCAATTTTATGGCAAACAATCACCCAATGGAAAATCCCCAAAATTTGAGTGTCACAATGTCATAGAATGTGATCCGGGTCTAAAAACCTAAATAAATCTTAAAAAAATCAAGATCTCTTAAATCAAAATCAAGATCTAAAATCCTAGCTCTAGATCTAAAATATTATATCTATATCTAACCCAAAATAAGAAAATAATCCACCAAAATAAGAGGATAATGAAGGAAGAAGAATTAGAAACCAAGACGGATAGTATTCTTTCACCGAGAGGGGTGAAAAACATTGATATGTGCTTCTAATCACGAATAATAGAGGCCATAAATCCTTAGAATCTATTCATAGAGCTCAAAAATTGCGATATAGATCATAGGGTTGAATGGGGGTTGAATGGGGTGAGTATCATGGGTTTGTGTGATTTAAAATATAATTTCCAGGTAACATTAATTCCCACACATGGTTTGATGGGAAGGGGTGCACAGTTTCCCCTAACCGTGTTCCTAAACCATGAAGCTATTTTAGAGTGGTTCATGGTTATTCCTAAGAGGGTTCATTTTACGAAAAATGGTGTGCCAACTGTGCAATTTCCCTTTGTACAATGTTGTACAGTTTGTTGGGCTGGGGCGTAGGGTTTTCCATAACCGCACATGAACCATAAATGCCCATATTTCATTTATTGTTTCTCCAAGTTTATCCTAAATACACCCCAAAGTGAAACCCAAATTAAAATTACTCAATACAAGGAAAAAAGTACCTACCAATGAGCATGAGACAACTGTAGAAAAGTTAGGGATCTTACAATCTCCCCACCTTATAATAGCTTGTCCTTGAGATGAAATCCCAGTCATCTCTAAGATTTTTAGTTAAAAAAAATGAGCCACAAATCTCATATATCTTCTTACCTTTCCTATGTCTCATCTTACACACACACATCATTCCACAACACAAAAACTATCAGTACGGTCTTTCCTCATAAGAATTTCTCACTGTGATCCAACACATGTGTCAGATGCTCCTCAAAGGATGCATCTATCTCAATCTCAAAATCATTCATCTAGATCACATGAGAAGGGTCAGGGTGATATCACCATAGTTGTGATACATAGAAAACATCATTAATAGCACTGTATTTTTTTGGAAGAGAAAATCAATATTCCACCAACCAAATTCTCTCCACAACCTCAAATAGTCCAATAAACCTGGGCACCAACATTCCCTACTTCTGTATCCTATGGTGACCCAAAATATGTGACACCCAAAGGAATACATGATCAACCATTTTAAACTATTGGGGTCATCTCTATTTATTAGTATTCGACTTCTTTCTACTCCGATCCATAACCATATGCTTACAAATCAACTAAACCTTTTTTGACGTCTCCTGAATGAGACTTGGTCCCAAAACTTTGACTCAACTGCCTCTATCCAGCATAAATGTGATCTACATTTTCTATCATAAAGTGCATTATATGGTTCCATCTGTATCATTTCATCTAAACTGTTGTTATAGAAAAACTACACAAAAGCCATGTGATTCTCCAAATACCCACAAAAGTGAAGAACACACAATCACATCATATCCTTGAGTACTTTTATCGTACACTCAAACTTGCCACCTCTCTGTTGGTGGAAATTTTTACTCAATAAAACCCATCCACAAAGAACCTTCAATAACTCATATGATAAGTACAAAGTAAAGTGAAATTTGCATTATAAAACTACAGTCTGTGGCACCCTGTCCAGATAGACTTTCTCCTAAACATACAAATCTTCTATCAAATCCCTTGAGAATGTATCTCGTATAAGAAAGAAATGCACAATTTTTTACAGTCTATCCACAAAATCCCAAATATCATCATTTTTCTGTGGCATTCTTGAGAGACCCAGTGAAAAGTAAATGGTTACATCATTCCACTTCCATTCTGGAATGGGAAATAGATTTAGTAATCATCAAGGCTGTAAAGGCTAGGAAATCACATACTGGAAAGTGTAGCATCATTTCACGAACCTTGGTATATCCTTTTTCATGCCCAAACACCAAAATTATAATCATAGGTCACACCTAGATGTACCGCCCACTTCAAGGAATGAAATTACAACATCAACACTTCTCACATGCTCGTAGGCACAGAAATCCAATTCTTGACATAGATGATTCAATCTTTATTTGTTCTCCAATATGATGGTGACTCCCCGCCTACAAGGATTTCCCTCAAGTTCAAGCACTTCAGAGCCTCATACTACCTATCTCGAATCTATCTAAAAAGAGTAGACTCCACTAAAACTAATATGAGAGTCATCTACTCATGAATCTTATAAACCACCATATAAATTTTAGCTAGTAGAGTCACCATCTTCCTCTCATGACTAGACTGTTGAACTTTCAGAGTTTGAGTTTTCCTACTCAAAGAGTCAACCATACTGTTTCCTTTCTCTAGAATATATGCTAGCTCAAAATAAAATAAATGAATATAATAAAACCATATCAATTGAAAGGGATTAAAATATAATTGAGAAAATATATAAAAAAACTTTTCTAATCTATATACATTGTAATCATTTCACCTAACAGATAATTACGCCAAAACATAAATGCATAAAAAACTGCATCCAACTTGAGGTCATGTGTAACATAGTTTCATTCATGTGTCATCTACTTTGAAGACACATATGCTACAAATCGATCCCCATAAATCAACAAAACTCTGAGATCGATCCCAGAAACGTCACAATACACTATATACTCCTCACCTGTATCGGGTAGGATCATGTTTGGTGCCACTGTCAAATGATTCTTCAACTCCTTAATAGCCTTCTCACATGCTTCTAACAATTCAAATTTTTTCCCTTTTTTGGTTAAACCCATAAAAATCATAAAAAATAAATAAAAGTATTTAATGAATCTATGATAATATCCATATAAACCCAAAAATCTATAGTAATTTAACACATTATTTGGATACTCTAAAGAGACCACTACTTGAACTTTCTCTAGGTCCACTGACACACCTTCCTTCAAGATGATATGACCCATGAAGTGTACCAGATTAATCAAAATCTTGAATATAGATATCTTGGTGTTTAGATTATTCTATCTCATTATACATGGGACAATGTTTAGGAGTTGGTAGTGATTGTCTTGAGTCTTGAAGTACACCAATATGTAAGCCTCGATCACTAACAAAAAATGATCGAGGTATGGATGGAATATTCTCTTAATTAAGTCCATAAAAACAATTGTTGCATTCATCAACTCAAAAAACATTATAAGGAACTCATAATGGACATACCTACTTTGGAAAGAAGTCCTTGGTATATAAAAATTCTGAAATCTTAGCTGATGATACCCTAATCTCAATTAAATCATGTAAAGGATAGAATCCCATCTCAACTGGTCAAAAAGATCTTCAATAAATGGATGAGGATACCAGTTCTTCATAGTCATTCAGTTCAATGAACGATAGTCGAAACATAAGAAAATATTCTCATCATCATTATTATGAAACCCTAGTGAACACCAAGGTGATGTACCCGGTAAGATAAATCCATTGTCCCCTAACTCCACTAGCTACATCTTAAGCTCTTGAAGCTCTATCAGTGCCATTCAGAATGGTGGAATTGAAACTGGTTCGGCCCCCGACATGATCTCAATATTAAATTCTACACCTCTCATAGGTGGAAAACCTGATAAATATTTAATAAACACATATTGAAACATATCCAAAATTTGTGGAAAGATATAATACATTACACCTTTATCATCATGTAATTGATTTGCAACCTGGGCTATGAGATCTCTCACTTGCTATGTAATTGGCCCCACCCGGCTAGCCTAGATATCCCCCTCTCCATGGTGAGTATAGTTTTCACCCTTAAGAGATATAAAAGTCAATAACATCCAGTAACAATAAATGTTTTCTTGGTATGTGACTATCCACTATGTACCTAAAATTAGGTCAAAGCCTCAAAGGTCAAGAATATAGATATTCCAGATAAAATGGTACTCCCAAATCTAAAGAGAATATCCCATGAACAAACAGATGTCTATAGACCGTACTTCCAATTATGTATCTATCATAAAATCCCTGCTTATGGAATACACCTCAAGTTTCAAACCATTAACATGTTTTTTAGATATAAAAGAATGAGGGACACTAGTATAAAAGAAGGCCCTCGCTAAAATAGAAGATACAAAAATAATACCACTCATTATTAATGGTCCATCCTATCTATCCAAAAATATAGGCTGAATGGAATGAAAAATTCCTTCCCCTATTCCCCATGATTCAATATAACTCCCTTGAGATGACCCACTCTACTGATACAAGCGTTCTTTCCCAAAAGTAGCATGGCCACTTCCTCTACTTCCTCAGTTAGTAGAAGTCCAACTGCTAGAATGATATGGTATAGAGGACCCCATTCCCACACTATGTTTCTATCTAGAACCTCTCTCTTAAACAATATATCATGGATTACTATTGAAACTCTATATATTTCCAATATTGCTGCAAGATTTACACTCTACTAGTGGTCAGAGATAATGTTTATGAAAGTATCCCAACCTACCGCACTAGTAGAAAAGAACTCAGGTAATATACTAAGTAACTGATCCCTATGACTAGACAATTTTCTTCCTACTTATTTTGATAATGTTCTCATAATGTTTCATAATTATATTAGAATATGTAACTAAATATTGTCTAGAAGAAACCACCTATCTTCCACTAGAGACCTCCTTCTGGTACCCCTATGAGATGATAGCCTAATTCAACACTTCAGAAAGCATTCTCAACATGAATATGTTCACATGGGATTTAATTTCACATTTAAGCCCATCCTGAAACCATTTTTCTGAAGTATCATCATCACCATCCAATTTCTAAGAAAATAATTGAATGTGTATAAATTTTCCATCATAATCCATAACGAACATACCTCCCCCTCCTGAGTCAAGATCATGAACTCAGCTGCCCTTTCCAATCCCAGTTTGTCTGTATAAACGTTCTCTAGGAACTTATCCAAAAAGTCATTCAACTCCATAGTTTCCTGCTTTCCATCCTGAGTTTGGATATCATACCACTACTTCACCAGACCATGAAACATGTATGAAGTTACCTTGACCCTATTCAAAGAAGGAGTCTCCAAATTTTCAACTGTCTCGATAAATTCAATCCATAAACCAACTCCCTCAGCTCCACCCTCTATAGTAAAAGTCAAGGGTGATGAAACTAGAATTATCATGTAAAATAAGACATTATTTTAATATCCCTACCTAGGTAACATTATATTAATTACATGAACCTAGATACTTTCTCTAAGAACTTCTCCCATACTTCCTCAACCAGCACTATTAGTGCCTCAGGTTCAACTACTGGTGGAGCATCTCCAACCACAACCTATTATCATCCTATCATCAGGCATCATCTTGGATGAATATCTAAATAATTCCAAAAACATATATTAGGACCCATAACAAAACTTTTTCACATTTACATAAGTGGAATATTACTAAAAGTTACATCATGTATTTTCCCCAAACCATTCCACGTAGTCAAAACTGAGGCTCTATCACTACCCTCAACCACCCTACACCTATGTCATGGTTATCAAGGGTAAAAACATTCTGATTAATAAAGTTTCTCATTTGGACACCAAATTACTAAACTATTTTATCAATTTTTTACTATTATGAGTTTCACACTAAGCACCATTTTCATCTCATTTTCACAAGTAAAAAAATAGTTCATGTTAAATAACTTACCCCAAACCCATTCTCCCTATATTTCGAAAATTATGCACTTCAAAAAAATAATCCTGGGTGCCTAGAATGATTCTTGCATACAGAAATATCATTATATACTAGGAAATTATTCATTTATTAAAATGTTTTTGAAATGGTAATCACATCAGAAAATAAGTACGTCACCCAAGGAAAAATAATAATCAAATATAACTACAAACAAAAATAACAACAATCCCACCCCATGTAATTGGGTTTTCCTACGTACATGGGTTTGAAACTAACATGCATGAGATCATATCCAAGGACCAATCTTCTTAGTATCCCATATACCTTTCCCAAACAGTAAGACAATCAAAAAAAGAAAATAAAACTGGGTTATGATACCATTTTGTAACATCCTGACCTGGGTGCCAGTCACTAGGGACCTGAGTTAGACCACCCCATGATGTCAAAAACACCTCCCCATAAACAATAGGATACCTATTAATAGTGTGTGTTAGTTATATCGATCATGAAGAGAGTATAACCCCTTGTATCAGAGTAATACACCACCAAAAAATAGTGAAACAATAATTGAATTACATATAACCAAAAACAGAACAATACTAAGATCCCAGGATAACCAAAATAGGAGATAGAATTTCAAAATTGAACTTCAAATATGTCATGCTAAAGTACGTTCGATGATTGAAAATGAAAAACAAAAAATAAAAATAATGAATACTCCCAAGAGGGTCCCAAATCACTTCTAGTTCCCTCAACAATGCTTCATCCCAACTCAACCATCTAACACATGGCCTTTTCCCTTATCCTTTCCTAAAAAAATAAAATCTATTCATGTATTGATCCGGAATCCTGAGTATGGTGAGAGTAAAAATTAGTAGGCCACCACCAATGGTGACTAAAAAAATATACTATTAAAAATTTCATATGTAGTTTCATAATTAAATAAGTACAATTCATAAGTATATAGTTATCACATTATCATTTATTCTTTATTTAACCACAAAACCCCTAGGTTCCTAAGGAAACATGAACCTCAATACCATTTTTGGACCATGATGGGGTCTAAAACATTTCACACTACCAATTCACATTTCATTTAACAAATGGGCTTCCATTATCCATTCTATTTCAATTCCTGATATGACTAATTGGAACCACAGTCCAATTCGAATCTTATAGGAAAAGAACAGTGTGTCTAACACACCATGGGTATTTGGAGCATCAGTTTATCTCCCATACCACATGGGTATTTAAATTATCATTCATTGTACCCTAAAAATATTCATATGAATGAACTTTAACTCTCTATGGGTATTTGGGGTGTTAGTTCGTGTCCCACACTCATTTATCAATAAATTTCACCTGGTTATATGGAGCTTCAGTCTTTTTCCCATACTTAATTATCAATCAATCTCAAATGTCATAATAATCACATTAATTTATTCAATAGTTAATTAATCATTGAAACTACATTAATTAATTAAACATTTAATTAATCGTGAAAAACCCTTCAATTAATTCATCAATTAATTGTTCACATAAATTCCATAAATTAATTCAACAATTAATTAACTACTTCAACAACATTACAAATTCAATGATTAGTTTATCACATAAAACCCATTAATTAATTCACTAATTAATTAATCTCCACAATTATACTAATTAATTCACCAATTAATTGACCAAATCCAAAATCACAAATATTCGCATTTGTAATTCATTAATTAATTATCCCTATTCATCAATATCAACATTCCAACAATTAATTCAACAATTAATTATTCTTAATTTATAATTCAAAAATTATGATAATTAACTCAAAATTAATTATCCCAATTCAACCATTTAATACTTTGATAAGTAATTCATCAATTAATTATCCCAATTCCATAATTTCTTTATTCAATAAAATCCCCAATTCCCCAATTAATTAATTAACCACGTTAATTAATTCAATTTAGGAATTACTATTGATAAACTAAAACTATAAATTCTATAATAACATATAAGTATTTGATATAAAGACTATGTGATTTGAATTATAGACCACCAAACTCAATGTCTTGGTAAATGATTACCCAATATAAAATCTAAAAAATTTTACCGGCACAGTGATGTAGAACATGATCCAAATCTAAAACCCTAAATCAAGATTAAAAATATCAAGATCTCTAAAATAAAGATCTTGATCTAAAATCCCAGATCTATATCAAAACTATTAGATCTATATCTAACCCAAAATGGGAAGAAAACTACTAAAATAAAGGGATAATGAATAAAGATGAACCAGAACGCAAGTAGGATATGATTCTCTTGCCGGGAGTGGTGCAGATCTTCGACTCGGGCTTCAAATCACAGAGAAAGGAGGTTAGGAAGGATTTGAATTTGTTCGAAGAGCTATAAAGTCATGAAATAGATCCCACTATGAAATGGTGGTTGAATGGGGTGATTTTTTGGGGTTAGGGTGATTTGAAATCTAAATCTTGGGTGACTTTATTTCACATTCACATTTTGTTGGGCAAGGGCATAGGGTTTTCCCTAACCATGAACCTAAACCATGCACCTCTTTTATAGGTGTTCATCATTACTTCTAAGTGTGTGAAATTTTTAGAAAACATGAAAAACTGTGATATTCCCCTCTTTCCGGGGTTTCATGGGCTTTTTGGTTATGGGTCCATAGGTTTCCATAATAGTGATCCAACCATTCACATCCCTCTTTCAATTATATTTTCTCAAAATTTCACCCAAACAGAACCCTAAAGTAAAACACAAATGAAAATTACTCAACACGTGGAAAATGATTACCAGAAAATGATCTTGAGATAAATATAGACAAGGTCAGGATATTTTATATGCTATTGTGATGATCATGATGTCAGTAATGGTAATACAACCATGTTTGGGTATTTTCATGGATGTGTTGTAAAGACCCGTAAAATTCAAGGTAAATGTTTTCTTAATTTTCTTTGGAATTTTAAAACAGCGCGGTTTCTGACGGCACCTGATTCCGAGGCCTGGTGTGCCCGGAATTAATTTCCGAAGTTTGGCTCGGGTACGTTCAGTGAACGAACGAGCGAGAATTTATAACTTTTGAATCGGTGCCCAGAATCGAATTCTGAGGGCACCGATGAACTCGCAGCGCCGATATTCGCTTAAGGAGACATTTTCTGAGGTTGCGTTTTATGCAGGTTGAGAGTTAGTTTTTTGGGAATTTAAAATGAAGTTAAATAAAATGTGGAAACACATTTTATTTTTATCCAAGTTGGTTATAACCTCCGAAAGGGAGTTAGGGGTGGGACCCACATCCACTTAACCTCCCTTGAGAGGATTAAGTGTGGTGGGGCCCACATGAACCCTAACACTTCATCTTCCCTTAAAACTCCCTATAACTCCTCTTTAATTAATCTTGACAACTTGGGTTATTTATTGAGTTGAGTTGTTTTAATTTCAAACTTTTGAAATTCAAGTTGTTTAATTGTGTAAATAAAATAAGATTTAAGATTATTTTATTTTGGTTGGTATCCTTTGCCACCTTGAGAGGATTTGGGAATTTCTCTCCATCTTCTTCAACCTTGACGAAGAAAACTTAAGCTCCGACGAAGAATGCCGCTTCTCTTCTTCGTAGCCGGTGTGTTTCCGAAGATCGACGACGCCGCATCTTCGATCTTCTTCCTGTGTCAACGAAAAGAGACACCGTTTCTTCCTCGTACTTTATCCGTCAGCTTACGAAGATTCTCCAGCGACGTACCTCTTCGGACGCACCTCAACGTCAACGGAAACGACGTTCGGTTTCCGCGACGCCCGACCTCCGCGACGCTTGTCTTCCGCGGCTTGTTGACCTGCTCCGCACTTGAAACCGAGGTAGGGGTTTATTTTATTCCTTTGTTCATGATTTATACCCATGTTTATTTCTTCGTGAAATTTGTCCAATTGTTAGAAAATAACGTGAGGGGGCTGGACCGCACGAACACGGCTGACCCTCCTCCTTTTTCATGTTGATTCTGTTGTGGATTGAAACGGGTGTGGCGCAGTACCATCGCACCGCGCAGGATCATACGGCAAGAAACACGGGGCGCCGTCGCGCCACGTCGTAAAATAATGCAAGAACGCGGCGCCGTCGCGCCGCGTCGAAGAAAGTCGGAGACACCGCAGCCGGAGCGGGGCCGCGGCGGAAGGGCGCGACGCCGTCGCGCCGTGCCGGACAACGAAGGCCGCGGCCGGTTCCGGGCCGCGGCGGAACGAGAAGACCGGCGGCCGACCGGGCCGCCGGTGTCGGAAGCCGGAAGGGGACCGGCCTTTGCCGGTCCCGTTGAGGAAGAACCGGCCGGCCAGGTCGGGCTGGCCGGAAGGGAGGAAAACCGGGGGGAATTAATTCCCCCGGCCAGCCAATAAAAGGCCCCCCATAATGAGGGGGGGGGGGGGCAGGCGCCCCCCATTCCAATCAGCTCGGCATTTGGCCGAGCTGGCAGCGCGCTCAGCGCGCTGCCTTGCGCCGAACCGGCGCGCCGAGCCATGCCGGGCCGGGTCGACCCGGTTCGGGCCAACCGGGGGGTCTCGGGCCGGGACGACCCGGGCCCGAAACCCCCGTTACCGAACTGTTTGGGTTCAAATGCCCATAACTCGGGCTACAAACCCCAAAACGATGCACTATTAGCGGCGATGCGATCCTTGGATTGAGACAATCATTTCGGTATATCGCACTCAAGGTTTCGGAATACTTTGAGTTCAGCCGGGTTGGTTCGTACACGAAACCAACCGGGCCCTCGGAGCGAAAACGATCATATCTCGAGCTACGGATGTCCGAATGACGTGCCGTCAGTTTTGTTGAGTTCCTATTAGTGAGAAGGATATTTTGGCATACTCCACCTGAGGTTTGTATGCAGGTGGAGTACGGTCAGGTTGGTTTTGCCTTAAAAACCATCCGGGCCTCGCTGGGACGGAAAAGCCTATAACTCTCAGACCGGGCGTCCGATTGACGTGCCGTCTGTTGCGTTGAGTTCCTGTTGACGATACGAAACTTTTGGATACATCAACTCTGGACTTTGTGACAGTTGACGTATCAGCCTCTCGGCTCGTGGGGCGGACCCTCTCGAACGAGCTTGCTGTGTGCGGGAACCCTAGAGCTGGCTGCGACTGCGACGATGACTAGTGCTGGCTGCAACTTCAACGACGATGACTATGCAGCGATCCTCGGTGGATTCGACTGCGACGATGATGAGAACAGTACGGGAATCCTCCGTGTTTTCGGCAGTGACCACTACGGTACACCTTGGGATACATCAACTCCAGACTGCATGTCACTTGACGCATCGACCTTTTAGCTCGTGGAGTGGACCCTCTCGGAACGAGCATGCTGTGTGCGGAACCCTAGAGCCGGTTGAGATTTGATGACTACTGATCGAATGACTCGGTGTGTTATGGATAGCAGCATAGGGGAGCGCTTGGTTGTAGCGGCAGACCCACGACAAAGGTGCGCTTGGTTGTAGCAGCACAGGGGAGCGTTTGGTTGTAGTGGCAGACCCACGACAGAGGTGCGCTTGGTTGTAGTGGCACAGGGGAGCGCTTGGTTGTAGCGGAAGACCCACGACAGAGGTGCGCTTGGTTGTAGCGGAACTGGGGAGCGCTTGGTTGTAGAGGCAGACCCACGACAGAGGTGCGCTTGGTTGTAGCGGCACAGGGGAGCGCTTGGTTGTAGCGGCAGACCCACGACAGAGGTGCACTTGGTTGTAGAGGCACAGGGGAGCACTTGGTTGTAGCAGCAGACCCACGACAGAGGTGCGCTTGGTTGTAGCGGCACAGGGGAGCGCTTGGTTGTAGCGGCAGACCCACGACAGAGGTGCGCTTGGTTGTAGCGGCACATGGGAGCGCTTGGTTGTAGCGGCAGACCCATGACAGAGGTGCGCTTGGTTGTAGCGGCACATGGGAGCGCTTGGTTGTAGCGGTAGGCCCACGACGGAAGAGCGTTTGGTTGTAGCGGCATAAACACTATACTTGTTGGAGAAGGAGTTTCCCAATAGCTTTGGGTCCAATTTCATGAACGATTCTATGTGGGTCATTGCGGGGGGGGGGGGGGGGCTTAGTACCATCCGATCCTTGTGGGTTCGATGACTTAGATGAATCAGTGGCTACATCTGATCATCTCTATCGTCATTTGAAAAAGTATTCCTGTGTGAGCTGAATCGTGTTTACCTTCCTGTGTGGATTGTGTTGTGCTATCCTGTGTGGATTACTTTTTTCTTTCCTATGTGGAATACGTATACTTTCCGTGTGGACTGATTTGTACTTGGGCTCGGAGGTTGGAGCGTATTGAAATGATGATTTAGGTATATGTATGGGCATATACCTAAGAAGTGTCGGTTGTTACTTCGTGATTGTATCTTTCCTTTGTGGTTTATCCTTTGTGGATTTTGGGAGACCTTCGGGGGTCTCGGGGACCCTACTGAGTAGCTTATACTCACCCCTACACGGGCTATGCCTGCACTATATTGTGTTGGATGCAGACAGCGGACATCGTTGATCGTGATTGAGGCGTGTAGAGCAGGACAGTACCTAGAGGTGGACCACTGGGCGGGACGTACTCGGAGTGGACGGTGGGACCCGAGGAGCAGTAGAGCTATATGTACCCACCCTTCAGGTGGGATCTCCAGTGGATAGCGCGGTGTAGCAGATTTACTTTTCAGTTGCTGTTTTCCCTTTCAAGTTGTACTTTACAGTTGGGCTTGTATTTCCGGCCCATTTTACTTTTCCGCACTTCAGTTGTACTCTATTTTTACTTAGTGTTTACTTTTCCGCTTGCTTATTCTGTGGTGATTGTTTACTTTACAAAGGCAATGCCTTACCTTTTTACCGGGATTTATGCCTTGGTGCTAGTCTCCAGCCCCTGGCCTATGGAATGCGGGCTTGGGGTAGTCACATCACGGGCCCCGAGGACAGGTCGTGACAAATTGGTATTAGAGGAGTTCGGTTCTACCACGAACTCTGATCTTTTCTATGTGAAGAAATAGTGTTTAGCGTATTGGGTGTGGTTATCAGTCCAGGGAGTCCAGTGTTGGTGCGGCGACCGACGTATCCGTACACCAGGACCCTGACTTTTGATTTCTGACTTAATGCACGAAAACATTGATTGCGTGTGTGTTTCAAGTTTTCTTTGTGATTACTTTATGTCCGCTCACTAGGTATAATGTTCTGACCGTGGCGCACCTGTTTCCTTTTCAGGATGGTCCCACGATGGTAGCCAGCTAGGGTTCCGAGTGATGTGCGTGGCGAGAGCCCACCGGGTGTCGAGGACTCGGTACAGGGCCCTTTGACAGCTGAGGCACCGGCGGTACCTATACCCGCCGAGCCACCAATGATACCAGCCCCAGCTGCTGACGATGCACGTCGCCTTAGTGCACTTCATGAGTTCCAGCGCCAGCGACCGCCCAGGTTCCGCGGGGAGACGGACCCTCAGGCCGCCGAGGACTGGCTGGAGGCAGTTGTTCGGGTTTTCAGATTAGTGAGGACACCCACAGACCTCATGGTGATCCTCGCATCGAGCCTCCTGCACGCTGCAGCAGGCAGATGGTGGAGCTTTATGCTCCAGGTACATGAAGAGACATCTCTCCTCTGGGCGGACTTTGAGAGCATCTTCCGCTCTGAGTTCATCCCAGCCACCCTCTGAGCGGTGCACATTCAGGAGCTACTACAGCTGCGGCAGGGCAGCATGACAGTGGCCCAGTACTCGGTGAGATTTACTGATCTCTCGCGCTACTCCACAGATATCGTACGAGACCCATTCTTCCGGGCCCGGACCTTCGAGCAGGGACTGAGGCACGAGATCAGGGCTTCGATGATCTCCCTCAACATTCCGACTCAGGCAGGGGTGTTGGAGCGAGCCCTCTTAGTGGATAGTTTCCTTGCTGAGTAGTCTCCAGCAGCAGGACCCACTACTTGCCGGCATGCGGCATAGTCTTCTGCAGCGGGTAGTAGACAGATGACTCAGGGGTCCAAGAGGACTAGACCTATAGGTGGTCGATAGTATGACTCTGGATCATTTTCGCGAGGCACTCGGGGTGGGCAACGAATTTCCATGAGAGGGTAGTGTTACTCCTACGGAGGGGTTGGTCACATGGCTCATGACTGTCCGACCCGCCATACGGATGACCAGCAGATGAACGAAGGACCCCCCAGGCAGAGGCAGAGGTTCGATCAAGGTGGACCGCAAGGAGCAGGCGGCCATGCCAGGGGAGCTGGCCGTGCAGCTGGAGGTGGACGACGCTTCGGGGTGTTGCCACCACCACCACCAGGAGGTCCACCCCGACCACAGGGAGTTGGTGGACATGCGAGATCTCAGCTTCAGGAAGCTGAGGCCTTCGATCAAGGAGCTCTGGGAGAAGATGGATAGGAGCGGAACTAGTGGATACGTCTTTTTTACTTCTAGTTCCTTATTGCTATGGTGTAGTTTCTTTGTCTTATGAGCTGCAATGATAAAAGACGAATACCCTTGTGATGTTTTTATTCCTGTCCTCTTTTGTGTTGTTACTAAGATGTTCCGGTTTAGACTGTTGACTTGACCCTCACCCGTGAGACATCTACTGGAGGAGACCCAGTTACAACACACTGATGCCGACAGTGTGACTCAACCCTTGGAGGCGAGAGTAACGGTTGGATCTCTTGGTAGTAGCGTCGAGGCCTTACGACGTCATCCTTGGTATGGATTAGTACTATCCATGTCGAGATTGACTGTATTAGGCAAAGTAAGTGGTTTATCCAGGGGATGAGACCAGATTTCTCTTATCGGCAAAGAAGAAATCTTAGCAGCTCTTGTGGGACCGGAGATGCTCCGGGCCACGACAGAGAAGGTCCAGATCATCCAGGAGCAGATGAGGACAGCTCAGAGCCAGCAGAAGTCATATGCTGATAGGAGGCGGAGGCCACTAGAGTTCGAGGATGGAAACCACGTCTTCTTGCATGTCTCACCTCGACATGGTTTGCGGAGATTTGGCCGAGGTGGCAAGTTGTCTCCACGCTTCATCGGACCCTTCCAGGTCCTTAGCAGGATTGTCAAGGTGGCTTATCGCCTGGCTCTACCACCACAGTTGCGCCGGGTGCACGACGTCTTCCACGTATCTCAGCAGAGGAGATACGTGCATGACCCAACGTCAATATTTGACCATGAAGAGCTGGTCTTTGGTAATGGGGTGACTTTTGCGGAGGTCCCAGTGGAGATCGAGGATCGATAGGAGCAGGTCCTACATGGACGATCGATTCCTCTAGTGCACTTCAGATGGTAGCTCGGGAACCTCCAGGAGACCTCTTGGGAGTGGGAGGCTCAGATGCGTGCTCAATACCGCCTTTGTATCCCTAAGTTTGTGGTGAAGCTTTACGGGGACATAAATCCCTGAGGTGGGAGTAATGTAAAGACCCGTAAAATTCAATGGAAATTTTTTCTTAATTTTCTTTGGAATTTTACAAGAGCGCAGTTTCTGACGGCACCTGATTCCGAGGCCCAGTGTTCCCGGAATTAATTTCCGAAGTTTGGCTCGGGTACATTCAGTGAACGAACGAGCGGGAATTTCTAACTTTTGAACCGGTGCCCGGAATCGAATTTCGAGGGCACCGATGAACTCGCAGCGCCGATATTCGCTTAAGGAGACATTTTCCGAGGTTGCGTTTTATGCGGGTTGAGAGTTAGTTTTTTGGGAATTTAAAATGAAGTTAAATAAAATGTGGAAACACATTTTATTTTTATCCAAGTTGGTTATAACCTCCCAAAGGGAGTTAGGGGTGGGACCCACATCCACTTAACCTACCTTGAGAGGATTAAGTGTGGTGGTGCCCACACGAACCCTAACACTTCATCTTCCCTTAAAACTCCCTATAAATCCTCTTTAATTAATCTTGACAACTTGGGTTATTTATTGAGTTGAGTTGTTTTAATTTCAAACTTTTGAAATTAAAGTTGTTTAATTGTGTAAATAAAATAAGCTTTAAGCTTATTTTATTTTGGTTGGTATCCTTTTCCACCTTGAGAGGATTTGGGAAGTTCTCTCCATCTTCTTCAACCTTGACGAAGAAAACTTAAGCTCCGACGAAGAATGCCGCTTCTCTTCTTCGTAGCCGGTGTGTTTCCGAAGATCGACGACGCCACATCTTCGATCTTCTTCTTGTGTCAACGAAAGGAGACACCGTTTCTTCCTCGGACTTCCTCCGTCAGCTTACGAAGCTTCTCCGGTGACGTACCTCTTCGGACGCACCTCGACGTCAACAGAAACGACGTTCGGTTTCCACGATGCCCGACCTCCGCGACGCTTGTCTTCCGCGGCTTGTTGACATGCTCTGCACTTGAAACCGAGGTAGGGGTTTATTTTATTCCTTTGTTCATGATTTATACCCGTGTTTATTTTTTCGTGAAATTTGTCCAATTGTTAGCAAATAACGTGAGGGGGCCGGACAGCACGAACACGGCTGACCCTCCTCCTTTTTCATGTTGATTCTTTTGTGGATTGAAACGGGTGTGGTGCGGTGCCATCGCACCGCGCAGGATCATACGGCAATAAAAGCGTGGCGCCGTCGCGCCGCATCGTAAAATAATGCAAGAACGCGACGCTGTCACGCCGCGTCGAAGAAAGTCGGAGACACTGCAGCCGGAGCGGGGCTGCGGCGGAAGGGCGCGACGCCGTCGCACCGTGCCGGGCCACTACGGTACACCTTGGGATACATCAACTCTGGATTGCATGTTAGTTTATGCATCGACCTTTTAGCTCGTGGAGTGGACCCTCCCGGAACGAGCATGCTGTGTGCGGAACCCTAGAGCCGGTTGAGATTTGACGACTGCTGATCGAATGACTCGGTGTGTTATGGATAGCGGCACAGGGGAGCGCTTGGTTGTAGCGGCAGAACCACGACAGAGGTGCGCTTGGTTGTAGCATCACATGGGAGCGTTTGGTTGTAGCGGCAGACCCACGACAGAGGTGCGCTTGGTTGTAGTGGCACAGGGGAGCGCTTGGTTGTAGCGGCAGACCCACGACAGAGGTGCGATTGGTTGTAGCGGCACAAGGGAGCGCTTGGTTGTAGCGGCAGACCCACGACAGAGGTGCACTTGGTTGTAGCGGCACATGGGAGCATTTGGTTATAGCGGCAGACCCACGACAGAGGTGCGCTTGGTTGTAGCGGCACATGGGAGCGCTTGGTTGTAGCGGCAGACCCACGACAGAGGTGCGCTTGGTTGTAGCGGCACATGGGAGCACTTGGTTGTAGCGGCAGACCCACGACAGAGGTGCGCTTGGTTTTAGCGGCACATGGGAGCGCTTGGTTGTAGCGGCAGGCCCACGACGGAAGAGCGTTTGGTTGTAGCGGCATAACCAATATACTTGTTGGAGAATGAGTTTCCCAATAGCTTTGGGTCCAATTTCATGAACGATCCTATGTGGGTCATTGCGGGGGGGGGGGGGGGGGGGGTTAGTACCATCCGATCCTTGTGGGTCCGACGGCTTAGATGAATCAGTGGATACATCTGATCATCTCTATCGTCATTTGAAGAAGTATTCCTGTGTGAGCTGAATCCTGTTTACCTTCCTGTGTGGATTGTGTTATGCTATCCTGTGTGGATTACGTTTTGCTTTCCTGTGTGGAATACGTATACTTTCCGTGTGGACTGAGTTGTACTTGGGCTCGGAGGTTGGAGCGTATTGAAATGATGACTTAGGTATATGTATGGGCATATACCTAAGCAGTGTCAGTTGTTACTTCGTGATTGTATCTTTCCTTTGTGGTTTATCCTTTGTGGATTTTGGGAGACCTTCGGGGGTCTCGGGGACCCTACTGAGTAGCTTATACTCACCCCTGCACGGGCTATGCCCGCACTACGTTGTGTTGGTTGCAGACGACGGACATCGTTGATCGTGATTGAGGCGTGTAGTACAGGACAGTACCTAGAGGTGGACCACTGGGCGGGACGTACTCGGAGTGGACGGCGGGACCCGAGGAGCAGTGGAGCTATCTGTACCCACCCTTCAGGTGGGATCTCCAATGGACAGCGCGGTGTAGCGGCTTTACTTTTTAGTTGCTGTTTTCCCTTTCGAGTTGTACTTTACAGTTGGGCTTGTATTTCCGGCCCCTTTTACTTTTCCGCACTTCAGTTGTACTCTGTTTTTACTTAGTGTTTACTTTTCCACTTTCTTACTCTGTGGTGCTTGTTTACTTTACAAAGGCAATGCCTTCCCTTTTTACCGGGATTTACGCCTTGGTGCTAGTCGCCAGCCCCTGGCCTATGGAAGGCGGGCTTGGGGTAGTCACGGCACGGGCCCCGAGGACGGGTCGTGATATGTGTGGAATTGACCATTGGATGGTCATGGAGGACATTGAATGTCAGGGATAAAGTGAATCTAATTTATTTTTTTTGGTGCGAAATCCATATTTTGGATTTATATAATATGTCGGATGGAGTCCGAGAATGGAAATTAGGATCAATATGGCTTTGGATAGTCCAAGTATGATTCAGTTTAGGATATACTTTAATTTTTTCATTAAGAGAATGATGAAAGAAATGTTCCATTGAGAATTAAGAAATGAAATTACACTAGAATTCAGGTTGATACTTTATGGGATATATCAAAATGATCTCATGGTGCCCTCAGGAGTAAAGGAATCTGAATTAGGTAAATGAATTTTACATTAGCACCTGAAGCTGGGAATTTTTGGGACAAGTCAATAAGTGGAGGCTCGATCAGTTGTTTTATGTATAATGTGATGTGGAAGTATAAGGACCACATCCAAACCTTCATTTTAGATACAAAATTTCTGGTATATGCATTATATGATATTTACAAGGAGAATATGGCATCCTCGTGTTGTGAGTTGATGACATGTACACTTTTATTTTTTCTTGGGTTTTGGAAAAAATAATATTTACTAGTGTTTTAATGATGTTCTTGTGTATTTTTAGGCATGATAAGTTGGGATCCATGGAGATGTATCGGTAGACCATTGAAAGAGTTCTTTTATACTCTATTCAAATGGTTAGAGGTGATGAGGTTTTGGAATATGACTGTTATTAGCTAAATTACTTGGTGGGGAGAACTATTGGATGTGTAATAAACTAGATGAATACACATAGGTATCTCATGATAGATGGGTGTCGGGAAGAATCAACTTGGTGTTTATATAAAAAATTCAAGTGATGGATCATTTTTTGGTGTGTTGAGTACCATATGTTTAATGATGGACTTTGGGATAATTTTTTTCATTTAGAAATAGTGGGTGTGTAAAACCTTAAACCCACACTTCTATGCTCATCTCATATAAATACTGTTTATATATTTTTTTAATAAAAGAAACAAAAAAAATACACAATATTTTATACACACCAAGAACTTTTATAAATCTAGGTTTTTGAGAATTAGATACATTCCATAGAACTCAACAAAACAATAAAAAATAAAATAAATAAAATTATTTGAGAGTGATTCTTCCATAATTAAATGCACATAAAAAGTAAATCAACTAAACCTATGAAAAATACTTTTAAAACATAGGGTGAGATATTACTTTTCCCAAAAATGAGTTTTAAAATAATTGATAAATAATTTTAGAATATTATTTTGAAAATAATTTTGAAAATATATTTATAAATACCTTTTAAAAAAAGTACTGAAATTAATTACAACTTAATATAATAAATTGGTTTGAAAATTAATTATGATCAAAAATCTATTTAAACATATTCCAATGATTTTATAAAAACAATACGCATGATTTTGAAAACAAAACACTGATATAACTTGAAATATTGAAGGATGTATTGGGCCTACCAACTTGTTGATGGATGAGTTCACTCCCCAATTCCCTAACATATTTACAAAATTCAGATTCTATATTTATCAAAAAAATTAATTTTTCTCTACGTATACATATATTATATGCAAGTAATAAAAACTAATTCATGCATGATATGTTATGTATTATAGATTATGGACATATATTATAAAAATAATGACATTAATGTATGTATTAAGAATTTTCACACATTAAATGATAGGTTTTATTTAAAATTATCCAATAATATTATAACATCTATCATAAAAAAATCCACATAAAATGACAATGATAAATTGACTTGTCCTCCTATAGAAATTTTATGAAAAAATAATCCATTTAAAATAAAAAATAACAAAAAACTTCTTATTATCCTTTAAAACTAGCTTATGTAATAAATTTTTAAAAAATTTATTTTTTGATTGAAAATTAAAATATATTTCAAAGAGTTCAAATACAAATTTTAAAACAAAATAATATATATTTTTTTCTAAAAAAACATGAAAAACATTATGGCGATCCTTACATGCTTCCAAATAAATTCAAAAGAATACCTATGTATTTATATATACATATGCATATATATATATGCATATATATATGTATATATATATATATGTATCAATATATATCCCTTAAAACACTAGGATAAAATAGACCCTTATAAACATATAATTTTAAAAAAATCTTTTCAAAACAAAAATTGATAGATTATAAATTAAAAGAAATCAATTAAAACTAATAAAGATAATTAGGTAGCCCTTACACACACACACCCATATATATTTTATACATAAATAAATAGTTCGAAATTAAAATAAATCTATGAATTTAATTTAGTAAACCAAACTAAAACATTTCCCATACCTAAAATAAATTCACCAAAAGAAATTTTCCGTGAATCTTGGACTCACCAGATCGAAGGTAGAGTGAAGAAAGAGGGATATTCCGAATGCACTCACCTTTGGAAGTATAAGGTTTATATAGAACATAAATGTATATTTTAAATTTATCATTTTACAGTTATACATATATTTATATATAACTTAATTTTGGTGAATAAAATATCTTAATATTTGTGGTTTCATTAAATTGATTTTAAAGAAAGCTAAATTTGAAAATATATTTGTTGCAAGTTGAATATCCAACCAAAGAATCAAAAGTTGATAAAGTTTAAATGAAAAAAATTGTTCACTAGTGGAAATTATAAATCAAAGTAGTAAAAAATTAATATATTTAATAATATATATTATATGGAATGTTTCTATAGAAGCTAGATCAAAAGAAATATGTGGTAATATTGAAACAATGATAGATTCACAAGATAGATTTTGATGGAAAATGTATTGAAGATAAATGTAATAGGAAATGCATAAATGATGAATATAATATCAATACCACATCAAAATAAACAAAAATTGATAATAAATACCTAGGGCTAATAGTGAAATTAGAGGAAAAATCAGGAATATGATGAAACTAAAAGATTTAGACATATACAAAGGAAACAAAACACATACTAACCAGATATGAAGACTATGAACAAATAAAATTATTTACTAGAAATCAAACCCAAACCGTGATCAAGACCATAAATGTCACTCAATTCTACAAAACATGATGACTGATCTCTTTACAGAAGAATCCATACTAGTGACCACACCTAGTTCCACACCCACCTTCTCCCTTAGTGTGATTGAACTCGATTATTCATGGTTCTCAAATCGACTCCCCCAGGCAGCTTGACCTTGACATCATCCTACTTTGAGTCTTGTTCCTGAGAAAGAAACCCTACTACCCTACCCAGGCTGCGACACACCACCTCCCTCCTAAAAATATTTTCCTCTTTCTTTTATATTCATTTTATTTTTAAATGTTTTATTATTATAAATATTGAATTTATGTATTATTTTAAAAATTTATTGACAATTCCATTTATAAAAAAACTAGGTTATCTAATAATAATTCTCATAATTCTTATAATAATTATAATCATAATTAAAAAAAATTATTTTAACAAAATACATTAAAATTGTTATTTATATTACATTACCTTTGATAAAAACATACGTTTGTTATGTTTATTTTTAATTTATTAATTTTTTTTATAATTAATTTATAAAGTTAAAAATTTATTGGATATAAATCATATTTAAATGTTAAGTTAAAATTATCCTAATTAATAAAAAATATTATTTAATCCTAAAAATATTAACCAATGTCACTTCAGTTTTTAGAATCATTTTATTGCATTAAAAAATATTTCTATTGTTTTCAAAATAATTATTCATAGTATTTTTTTACAATCCTTTTCAAAAAAAATATTTTATAAATTAATTTAATAAATATATTTATAATAAAATATTACTTTAAATTAAAATCACATTTATAAAAAGATGAATTAATTTATTATCGAGTGTTATTTATTGAAAATATTTATTTATTTAACAATATTATAATATATGATATGAAAAATGTAAACATTAAAAAAGTATAATCTAATAATTGAAAAAAGTGATATATTTTTTTTGGTAAAAAATACAAACATATTTCATTATAATCTATTTAATAATTATATAATAATTATGGGATTTTACATTCTTTCTCGTTAAAAAGCATCACGCTATCACAATTAGTTCACCTGACTCTATAAAATTATGAATTTCCATCTTCAGAATTGAGAAAAACTAGGAATACAAACTTATATACTCTACCTCTTAAACGACATATAATATATAAAGTTATCCAGACCATTTCACTGATACCAACAGTAAAATATTGAACCCGTACTTCTGAGTTCAGCTCATATAAATGATGTGTATATATTTTTTTAAATAAAAGAAAAGAAACAAATGTACAACATTTAATAAAGACCATGAAATTTTACTCGTCTGGGTTTTAGAGAATTAGATAAATTCCATACAACTTAACAAAACTATAAAAAATGAAATAAATAAAATATTTTGAGTGTGCTTTATTCTCAATGAAATACATATGAAAAAGTAAATTGACTAAACTAGTGAAAAATAAATTTAAAACACAGGGTAAACAATTCATTTTCCCAATAAGGGGTTTTAAAATCATTGATAAATACATTTAGAATATTGTTTTGAAAATAATTTCTCAAATACATTTATAGACAACTTTTGAAAATGTTATTGAAGTTAATTATGCCTTAAAATACGTCATTTCTTTGAAAATTATTGATGCAAAATTTTTTATTTAATCATATTCCTATAATTTTATGAAAACAATCGGCAAGAATAATAAAATAAAACAACGAGGCCAATTGAAACATTGAAGGGTATCTTGGTACTAATTAATTGATAAGGGATGGGTTCAATCCCCAAATACCTACCATATTTACAACATTCATATACCAGATTTATGAAATCATTTTAAGATTTCTCTATGTATAAATACATTATTCATTGGATTTTATACTTTAAAAACATTGAAAACATATACTAAAAAATAAATTTACACTTATAACTTAATTAGTAAAAAATATGATAAATTGAAGTAACTAACTTTCTCCAGTTGTCATAAATAAAAATAATTTTATTAGAATTTTCAAATAAATACCATTCAAAAATAATTTCCTAGGTAAATATCATTGAATGAACATATATAAAATTAATAAAAACTAATGCACGAATTATATGTCATGTAATATAGATTATTTCCCCATATTATACAAATTATGATATTAATTTATGTATAAATAAATTTCTCACATGAAATGATAGGATTTATTTAGAATTATCATATAAAATGATAAAATTTACCATAAAAAATTCACATAAAATGACACTAATAAATTTATATCTACCCCCATAGATATTTTATATAAAAAGAATACAATTAAAATAAACAATAAAAAAAATATTCTTTTACCATTTAAAATTAACTTATGTAATAAATTTTAAACACACTGATTCATTTTTTGAAAATTAAAACATATTCTGAATATTTTAATTCAATATTTTAAAATAAAATAAGATTTTGATTTCTAAAAAATACATGAAAAACAATATGAAGATTGTTACAAGCTATGAATTAAATTTGAAAGCATACATATGTAAATATATATACTTATGAATATAAATAAGTAAATATATATATATATATATATATATCAATATACATCCCTTGAAACACCATGATAAAAGAGACACTTAAAAACATAAAATCTTAAACAAACACTTTCAAAAAATAAATTCATTGATTAGAAATTAAAAAAATCCATTAAAACTAAGAAATATAATTAGGTAAATATATACACACATATAAATTTTAGGCACATAAATTGATAGTTTGAAATAAAAATCAAATGATGAACATAATTTTGTAAAAAAAACTAAAAAATTTCCCTTACCTCAAACAAATGAATGAAATGCAATTCTGCCCGAGTATTGGACTCATGTGAAGGAAGGAAGAGTAAGGAAAGAAGGTAGTGTCAAATTCACCCTCATTTGGAAGTATAAGGTTTATATAGGAGATATATATATATATATATTATATTTATCATTTTACCACTATTCATATATTTATATATAATATAATTTAGATGAATAAAATATCTGAATATATGTGGTTCTGTTGAATTGCTTGTAGAGAAAGATCTATTTGAAAATATATTTGCTACAAGTTTGATATCCAATCAGAGAATCAAAAATTGAAAAAATAAAAATGTTGAAACATGTTCATTAGTGGAAATTATTGAATAAATAAGCAATAAATTTATAGATTGAATAATTTATATTATATGGAAGGTATCTAGAGAATTCAGATAAAAAGAAATCAGTGATAATCTAATAAAAATGACAGATTTAAAAGATAGTATTGAAAGGAAAATATATTGAATATAAATGTAGCTGAAAAATCTAGATTAATGCATATAATATAAATACTTCTTAAAAAACCAAATTGAAAATAGACACCCAGGGCCAACAACGAATGTAGAGCAAAAATGGGAATACAAAAAAACGAGAAGATTCAAACATCTTCAAAGGAAAAATAACACCCACCTACTAGTTTTGACGACTATGGATTGATCAAATTATTTACTGAAAATTTAACCCTAACAACAATCGAGAAGCTTTATGTTTCTTGATTACACATATGCTGGTGGCCGATCTTCTTCCAGATGAAGCCATACCGTCGACCGCACCTGGTTCCATGTTCGACTTCTCCCTTGGTGGGCTCTATCTCCATCGCTTACAATACTCAGATCAACACCCCCCAGAGGCTCGACCACAACCTCATCCTATAGGTCGGTTCATGCCCAAGAAAGAAACCATACTCCCCCTACCCAAGCCAGGACCTACCCCCTCCATCCTCAAAATTATTTCCCTTTTTTATATTCATATTATTTTTAAAACATTTATTATTATATAGATTGAATTTATGTTTTTTTTAAATTTTATAATAATTATGTTTATTAAAAGAAGTATAGGGTTTTTATTAATAATTCTCATAATTATTATAATAATTATAATTATAATAAAAAAATAATTATTTTAAAAAAATACATTAAAATGGTTATTTAAAGTATATTACCTTTATAAAAACTATAAATGTATTATGTTTCGTTTTAATTTATTTAATATTTGTTTCCGTAATTAATTTATATAAAATTAAATGTTAATAGGATATAAATCATCTTTTAATGTCAAAAATAAAATTATCATAATTTATAAAATATATTATTTCATCCTAAAAATATTAACCTAATTCGCTTTTGTTTTCTGAAATGTTTTATTTTATCAAAACATATTTATGTTTATTTCAAACTAATTTTTCATTGAATTGTTTTATAATCATTTTAAATAAAATATTGATTTTTTAAGAAAAAATATTCAAATTAATATATTTATAATACAATATTATATTAAAATAAAATATTATTTATAAAATAAGAATTAATTTATTATTAAGTTTTTTTCATGAAAATATTTATTTATTTAAAAATATTATAAAATATGATATAGAAAATGTAAATTTCATAAAATAAATATCTAGTAATTTTAAAAAGTGGTATTTTTTTGAAAAAAATACAAACATATTTCATTATTATTCATTTATTAATTACAAAGAAATTATCACATGTTATATTGTGGTCATTTGGCCTTGAACTATTGACCCTAGTAGGTTGAGACCAATGATAGAATGATCAGTGAGACTTCTTGGGCATGATAAGAGCTATGTTGGGGAGATTATAAGGTCTTATTTCCATAATAGCTGAAAATTATATATGGAATTGGAATTTTTAATTGGTTGATAAGATGGATTTTGAACAATGATTTAGGATAGTTTTTTGAAAGTTTAAACACCTAATTTTTTTTAAATGAATAATATAGTCTATATGGTGTTATAGAGCTATGGTATGGATTTAGAAGGATGTCAGGCTAGCAGGGAAACAATATGCAGCCATTGGGTAGCTGGTGGCCCAGTACTAGGTATTCATTGGGGGTATTTAAGGTAGAAAATTTCAATTTTACCACTCAAATTTGTAATAGGGGAAACCATTTTCTCTCCTTCATTTGAATCACACAACCAAGGGGATCCCTCCCATTATTCTTCTCCTTTAAGTCACTTTAAGTGGGTGCTTTGGGTGGCCTCTATCAGCGATTTATGGTGTGTCCCTACCTCATATAGTGTCTATTCATATACTCTTACATCAATTGTAATTTTCCATTATCATTATTAGGTGTTAAATTATGATTCCATTAGATCATAGGGGAATTGAATTATCAAGGAGGGGATCTTGTTCTTACTAGAAAGGGGACATCTTGATCCAGGTACAGATGTTCATTATTCTTGTGAAGGTACATTTCAACACCAATATTGGTATGGTTTAACCTTGTTTTTAGATTTAAATACTTATGGAATTAGTTATGTATAAAATGGATTTCATTCAAAATGATGTTGGGGGGTCAACTGTGGTCATGCTATGGATGGTCGGTCATGATTTTGGCGTGATGAGGCTTTCCAATGAGATTTCACCATTTACATAAAATTGAATTCAGTTAGAATTGAATTTTAAATTGTTTTGATTATTTATAAATTTATGACAGTTAATTAATTAATGATGTTGGAAATGATTTATAGGTTTGGGATGAAAGGAATAAATTTGACGAGGCTTGAATGACCTGGATAGTAACTACCAACCATTGGTAATGACATGGAAAGACACAAAATGAGGAAGGTTGTTCTTAATACTAGACATGTGGCTTATTGATGATGTTTATATATGTGTGTTGGTGTGTAGACTCTCAATTAGTGTAATTTACCATGTTATAACTGAATAATTAAATTAAATTTGATTAGTTTAATTTAAATTAATTTTTTTAATTTTATGCGAATGTAAAATTAAAAATGAAATGTGCCAAAGCCACTGAGATCCTTGGGTGCTGGCTTGATTCCTCAACCATAAATGGCCAAGTATTTGGTTAAGAAGTTACCCATATTATAAGAGACATTCATGAGGAGGGTGTGAAATGAATTGGGATGGATGAACCAAGTAGGCCAGGTGATGAAATCAGAAATGAGTTTGGCTTTGGTGGATAAATGTTTAGTTGATATAGTTTGGGATTAGTTAACCAGTTTGAAGTTACTTGAGACATAGTGATGGGATTTGAGCTATATATCAATACTATCGTCAATGTAGCACATTATCTTAAGGCCTATGGGGTTAATATATTACTAATATGGTTCCAAAGGATGGGATATCCTCTTAATGTAAGGCATAGGCACAACAAACTAGTTCTGATAAAGGATCCTGAGTGGGATAAAATTTCAATAATGATGACCTAGGGGCCCCCCATAGGTATCCCTTTAGAAGATGACCTTGAGTGGGTGTACATAGATATGGGTATAGATGGTAGTGGGTGTCACTTGAAACCCATAATAAACATTTTATTTTTAGGGGATATAAATAATGAAGGTGGTTTTTGAGTATGACAACCCTTATTTCTATTTTATGAAATGAAATAGAAACACCCTTTGATATAGGTGTGACATTGTTAAAATATGACCCAATGGTGGATTTTTATGATACAACATACACCAGAGTAGTGGAATTATATTGGAATGGAATAAACCCATGGGTATTTTTTGATGGTTTATAGAGAATAATCCTATATAGGTGGTTCTTGAAAATTAACTTCTTATGCCTTAGCTAAGAATCTTATTGGACTTATGCCCCAAATTAGGAAACACCCATATAGGTGGTATTAGATACTAAAAGGTTTATTCATTTGTTAAGATTAACATAGGGCATATGAAACTAATTTATGAAACACCAATATGTCTAGTATGAGATACTTAAAGGATAATTCCTTAGATTGTGATGTTTATAGGGCTTATGCCTTAGATGAAAAAGTACCCATATAGGTTGTTTTTGATACTTGGGATTATTACATAGCCACGAAAACATCCATATTGGTCATCCATGAAACTCTAGAAAACAACCATTGAGGTGGTATATGATCCTTGATATAGTATTTCACGACTCATCCCCCGGGGCATGTGTTGTGACTTCCCCAGGCCCGCCTTCCATAGGCCAGGGGATGGCGACTAGCACCAAAAGGTGTTTTCCCTAAAACTGGGAAGACATTTCCTTTATAACCTGTAAGCTCACGTAAACAAGAACACAATAAGATAAGAACATAAGGAAACTGTATAACCAAAATAATGTTGAATGAAAATGGGCCAAAATACAATCCCAACAGTAAAGGTCCAAGTACAACTGAAATACAAAACAACTGAAGAAAGAGAAAAGATAGCTATTGGATCATCCTATGAGGTTCCAACCTAAAGGGTAGGTACAGATCGCCTCCTCAGCACTCCATGTCCACTCGTCTTCTCTGCGTACCGACATGTTGTATAGTCCACCTCCGGGTACCATCCAGTCCTAGTACTCTCAGTCTCAGTCAGTGCTATCCATCTTCTGCATCCAACAAAACAAGGTACATGTTTAGCTCGTATAGGGGTGAGTATAAAGATACTCAGTAGGGACCTTGAGACCCTCATGGTATCATAAAATCCATCAAGGATCAACACAACAGGAGAAAACAACTGATAACACTACTTAGGTATATGCCCATACATATACCTAAGTTATCAAGTAAACACATCTCAATCGTGAAGAAACACAGAGGTTCTGACTCATCTCACTCCAGGATTTATTCTAGGGGTAGAAAAAAGTTACATCCCCAGTCACATCGCCAAACACCTCGGTTGCTGGAGAACCCCTCCTCTAACGAGTATAGTGGGCCTGCCGCATCACACAGAGGTGCTTCCCACTAACATTGGACAGTTGAGTTACTCATCCTATCGAGTACCATGGGACAGCCATGTCACATAGAGATTCTCCCCACCACGGGTCTACCACGTCACATAGAGGTGCTCCCCCTCGTGACATGTTGAGGTACTCCTCCTGTCGAGTACTGTGGGTCTACCACGTCACATAGAGGCACTCCCCACCATGGCCTTCTAAGATACTCCTCCTACCGTGTACCGTGGGTCTTCCATGTCACACAGAGGCACTCCCCACTGTGGGTCTACCACGTCACAAAAAGGTTCTCCCCACTAGGCCTGTCAAGTCACTCCGAGTTGAAAAGATTAGTAGTCGTCAAGTCTCAGCCATCTACTGGGTTCCCGCACTATGCTCGCTCGTCTCAGGGAGGATCCACGCCACGAGCTCTTGGTTGGTACTCCAACTACCACAAAGTCCCACAAGTAAGTATCTCAAAGTTATGACACGTCATAGGGGTCTCAACGCAACAGACGGCGCGTCAATCAGACGGCCGGTCTGTGAGTTATTAGCCTTTTAGTCCTGGGGCCCGGTTTGATTCGTGCTCGATCCAACCTGTCTGTTCCCCATCTTAATCCAAAACTCCTGTGGGGTATACTCAAAGGGACTATCCCACTCTATGATTTCCAGTGCCGCTGATGGTTCTTCAAACGGACGTTCGGTACCAAAGTTATGGCCAAAAGAAAGTAAATGGTTCGTAGGGGGCCCGGGTCCAGTCCGACCCGGTCCGACCAACCCGGTTTGGGTCAACCAGGCCCGAACCGCTGGGTCTGGCCCAACCCACAGTGCAGCCTAGACCGTTGGGTTTGGCCCGACATGCTGGGTCTAGCCCAGCCCATGCTGGGCGGCCTGGCCCACTGGGCATTCGGGCAGGCCGCAAGGTGCCGCAGGTGTTTGACAACAGATGGTGCGAGACCGCAGGGCGGCCCATCCGGGGAGGCTCGTCCAGAGAAGCTTGGGGCCATGGGGCGGCTTGGCCGGAGTAGCTTGGTCATGGGGCATCTCGACTGGAGCAGCTCAGCCGGAGCAGCTCGGCCGTGGGTGGCACGGCTGGAGTGGCTCGGAAGTTCGCGGGCGGCGCGGCCAGGGTGGCTTGGAAGGCTACGAGTGGCGCGGCCGGGGTGGCTCAGCCGGCGGATTGGCGGGACGGCGGTGACTCGGCGCAAGGCGGCATCGACTCGGTGGAGGGCGGCGACGACTCGGCCCGATCGGCAGTGGTGGTGTCCATGGGTGGCGCGGTGGGGCCTTCAGTGGCAGATCCGCAGGGCGCGGTGGCCGTGGATTCCACGGAGCGGCTCGGCCGCGGGGGTGCCACGAGGGCGCAAAGGTCGTGAGGCAGCGGTGGATGCGGGGCGGTGTCATTTCATCATCACCTTCGCCGTGTTCAACACCACAAACCATCACAAGATTTTCGGAGGGGTCAGGCCATGTTTTTTTGTCTCGTACCCTCCACGTTAGGGTGGTAGCATATGGCTCAAAAAGTACTTGAAAATGAACATAAATCTTTATAACCTTCCACAATGATTTATTCCCAATCCCGAAAAAATAATTCAAGGGAAGAAAATAGAAAAAGTATACATACACAAATAAACCCCTACCCCATTCACTTGATGACGTCGACGAGGTCGCGAGGAAGAAGATGAATCGTTGTGAAAAAATAGACGTCGGTGTCGTCAGCGTTTCCCTCTATTGTTGGTTCGTTGACATTGAAGAAGTTCCTCGTCAATGAATGTACCATGGAAGAAGTCAAAGTTGAAGTCAGCGTTCTTCATTGATGTTATTCATTAGCGTTCTTCGTTGGAGAGGATAATCCTTCAAGTTATCTCACAATTCTCTTTTTTCCAATCCCTTCCCTAATTCCACCGAGGAGAAAAGAAATAGCCCACACAAAAATTAAATAATAACTTAACATTTTATTTTATTTTGTCACATAAAATTAATTGTTAACTTAACATTTAATTCTTATGTTGACACATAAAATTAATTGGTAACTTAACAATTAATTTTATGTTGTCACAAAGAATTAATTGGGGGTGTTGAGAGGTTTCTCCCCCATTAAGAGGGGTCGGGTGGTCCCCGCCCCTAAATTCAAAATTGGAAAGGTTTTGAGGACTTGGGTGGTCCCCAACACCTTATCTCAAGTAGAGGGTGTTTCAAAAAATAAAATAAAATAGAAGTTTATTTTATTTTATTATTTTTTTCATTTCCAAAAAAAAACCAAAATCTATAATTCACCCTCGATCTACTGTGGTCGAGGTGAAGGTCCCTTTAAGAAAATACCGATGCTGCGAGTTCAACGGTGCCCTCAGATTTCAATTCCGAGAACCAGTTCAAAAGTTAGAAAAACCCGCTCGCACGTTTACTGAACGTACCTGAAAAAAAGTTTGGAAATTCATTCTGGGCACTACGGGCCTCAAAATCACACACCGTCAATTTTCATACTCGTTAAATCCCTATTTATTTAAAAAAAATTATATGGATATTCCGGGTTTTTAAATAGTATACACCCAAATTAAATTCAATGTTACTATGATTATAATGATTACATGGTGTGCTCAGAGATATTATGATATGAATACAAAACTTGTATTTTGGTTAGATTTTTATAATTACATAGTAGTTATTTATTTTTTCTGATCATGTCACCTGCACATATTATTTTATATGGTTCCATGTTTTTGGTTCCCTACAATTTTATATACTAAAACTAGCCTGGTCTTCCACTATACATGGGTACATGAGTATCGTTCACATGGTATTTGTAGGAGAAAGTTAGGGTTGAGTCCCAAGATGGAATAGTCAAGTGGGATGTCTCATATGAGATGAGAAAATTGTGATAAGGGCCAGGTCAAAGTCTATTTGGATCCAACATCCTATTTTATTTTTGCGTTGGGCTCTTTACCTTAATATCCCAGTGGGTGTCCATGCTATGTTTTGTATTCCATATGTTGACATTATATCTTTTATAACTTGTTTAGTTTATTTTTTTGAATACTAAGATATTTATGATGTTTGATTTTTTATTTATGATTTGAAACCCTGAAACTAGGGCCGTACTATTCCAAAAATACCATCTTACACCCATGATTCTATTCTATAGCCTCTGGAATATGGGGTGGCATGCCTAAGTTCACATGGAAAACCAGCTCGATTACAGTTCATATAGTGCGTCAGGATAAGAAATTATAGTATTACTCTTATGGAGTTATTTTTTATGAATAACCATGTATATAAGCACAATAATATAACACTTTTAGGTGATTTAATGTTGGTACCAATCAATCCAATATTTGATTATAGTTTATATGATACGATTTGGAAATGATATTTTACCCTTTTTCATTACATGGGATCTTAATGATATTATGAATTATTGATTTAAAATGGAACACATGTGTATAAATATTAGCCAGTGGGGTACTACTCTACCTTTTATTCATTGGTTATGGTATTATATCTCATGAGATAATGTAGTATGGTCTTTCTTGGATAGGCTCAAAAATTAAAGTGCGAGGATTCTGTGATATGCTTACAAACTAAAGTTGGACCTTCTTGGATCTGCTGAAAAAATAAAGGGTGGGACTTCAAGGATATGATCAAAATATGATGAAACCATGTTATTATGTGTGCTAATTTTCTTGGTTCTTCTTCAATATCCTCAAAATGTGATGATACTCTCTACTTAGTTTTGTGACAAGGTTCTTCATCATTCTATATTTCCATGACATGTTACATTTATCTTCAATATACCAATGATTATCCTCCATGGATTTTTTTATTATCCCATGAATCCACACACTTTATCTATAGTATATGTTTGTTCATTTGAGATTACATATATTTCTATCTTGACTTACAGAAAACTATTACTATTCGATGATCTTTTTAATAATATATTTCAATCATTTTCATGTTTTCTCAAATTTTGATTATCTAACCCCCAATAACATGATGATAAGTTTTACCTTAATCAGTGTTTGAGCTCACACCTTTCTTATGTTTCAATTACACAAGTTATTAATATGTTTATAAATTATGAGAAGTCTATAAGGAAGCTCAGTGTGGCTCAATTAGGTAGAAATGTTCAGAAGCCCTATAAAATATGTTTCTTATATATCCCTTTATCAAACACAATAAACCTTTAGTTATAGAGATTTTGTTTTATTTTTTATAAGTAATGTTTATCTTATGAAAATGATGTAAAATAATTATAGTTTTATGTTGATCCATCTCACTATGTATGAATGATAGTGTTTAAATAAAGTATTTTTTTTATTGAACCCAAGAGTGTTGCTTTAGGTTCCCTCAGTTGGTATTAGTTTAAGGTTTAATTACATTTATTGATTAGTTTAGTTATTATTTTTGGATTAGGATAAGAAAAAATTATTGAAAATAATAGGGATGAGTCTAAGTATATAGTCAAATCTTGAAATTTTGGTAAAGTTTTGAGTATGTGGATTTCATAGAAATTACATCCCAGTCTAAATACTATAATGTGGATTCAAAAATGGTACAAATTCACCTAGGTGTAATAGTCCTATAGTGGTTGTTTGAGTATCAAATCAATCTTCATTCAGTGCATGATTATTGGGCTTAAGACCACACACATGTATAGAAACTCCCAAGGGATACTATTTGGTAAATTCACATTCTGTTTATGAACCATTATGAAGGATATGAGAACATTTTTTGGTATTACAAAAGAACAAAATAAGAAACTAAAAATGGAAAACCTAGGCAAAATTGAAAGAGTTATAGGTTGATCCAATTATATCATAGTTGAAAGAAAAGAATAATTGGGTGAAATAAAGGTCTAATTGGAGATGAAATATTTGTATTGATAAGATAATTTTTTATATTTTTCTGGATAATAACATATCCATTTTGGATTTATTAGTTGGTTGGTAACAATATCTTGAAAATGATTCTGCAAAAGGTATGCCCCTAAAAACACCAATATAAAAATATTTAGGATAAAAAATATCATGGCATTACATAATATAGTAAAGTAGATATCTAATTCGAAATAAAATCCCAAGTTATATAAATCTTATGGACACCATAAAATATTTCATTAGTTATTAGTAATTAAAATTTATAGGATGAAATTTATTTTAGCGGTGAGAATGTCACACCCAAAATTTTTACTAAATATCATTACTTTAAAAAAAATATAATGTGTTAAATAGATTTTTTTTCATGATACATTTAACTAAATCGATCAATGAAATATTAAAAGAAAATTTTTAATAAAATTATAAGATTAATATAAACCATACTAAATAAACATAAATTAATCAACTAAAAACTCTTATATTGAGATGATAAATAATTAATATGATTTAATATTTAAAACCATTAATATTTATCAAATAGATATATTTTCTATGTTGTATATTTTATCCTAATAAATTAATCTTAAAAATTTCAAAATATTATTTTATATGAACTAATATATTAATATTCATTAAATTATAAGTTGATATGGAATAATATTAGTAACACATTAATAAATCATTTTTAATAAAAGCAGTTGTTATTTATTTATTTTTTTTATTTAAAAAAATTAAGTTAAAATTTTTATAATTTTAATTATATAAAATTAATTTAATTTGTAATTAATAATTTCAAATTTATCTTAGTTTTACTTTTCAATATTTTTTAAAAGGATGAATTTTGGTGTGAATAGTGAAAATACTGATTTTTGAAAATTAGAGTTGGGGTGATAGCAGAGTGGGTAATACACCCTATCATCCTGCATAAAATCAGGTATCAAATCCCAGGGGGTAATATTTTTGGGCTACCATAGAAAAACTATCACAGGTACTATAGTGGTACTGTAGCAACCACAACAATTCATACGATTTGGGCCTTCATGCCATCAGATGGGGCATACAGGTCATAGGGTCTTTGGAACACCAAAGTATAATGGGAAAAATTTCATTGAGGATAGCTCCAGACTCTATGATATGGTATTTGGGACCACATAATAATTCAGGATAGGCCACATTAGAGAAGGCCCTTGAAGAGGAATCAGAACATGTAGCCGCCCCTATAGTAAAGCTAACTGGATTACGAATGAAGAGAGGGTATGAAATATTTCATATCCACACCAAGAACCATGAAACTCCACATGAATAAATTCTACATAATCATCCAGGTAAGGTTGGGATCTTGGGGCCATCAAATGAATTAAATGCTATGTAGGGGGAAGTTCTAGACTAGTTAGCTTCTTTAGACCTTTGAGTGATGTATTTGGCCATGTTCTACTGGGCATTCAGGTCATATACTTGGAATTTTTCCCATGTTCCTAATGGGCATGTATGTGTTTCCTCTCAAACTAGTGACAAAATTGGATTATCAAAAAATGAATAAAAATCTAAGGCCTTGATGCCATTCAGACCAGTTTTTGTGAATACCATCAATTTTATGAAATTGTTTTAATAAAATAATGATTTAAATGTTTATGAAAACCTTTTATATAAAGTAAATACATTTATAAAATTGAAATGAATAGTTTTAAAATACTATGATGAAATTATAAAACCAATATTTCACAATTTAGAAAGCTAATTAATATTTTTCTCCAATAAAAACATTTTTCCCAATTTCTTTAAAATATGTTTCCATGTGGTGTAATTCTATTTTGGATTTTTTAGAAATCTAAAAAACTATTATTTAGTATATAATAAACAAATTAATTTCATATAAATCAATATCATTGATAATTTTGTCTTAATCAAAATATTTAGGTTTAAAAATAACTTTTTTTCCTATAAAAGGTATTTACGAGGAATGTGAAAAAATATTAAAATTTATTTTTACCACCATTAGTATTTAAAAAAAATTATTTCACTTCTTTAATAATTGGGTAAAAAGAATTTATTAACAGAATTTTTATTTTTAATCATTATGGGTAAATTATAAAGGTATAAATTAGTTACTATAGTAAAAAAAAGATGAAGTGGAAAATATAGTATTAAAATACTTAAAACATACATGAAAATGAATGTTTGTATCTTTATAGACCTTAACTATTATCTCAATCTATTATATTTTATTATTATATCAACTTGACATGTTTTTAACACCTTTACCTTTTATATTATTATTAAAATTCCACTCTTCTATCTTACAAAAGGATCTATCACCATCCCAATTCTCACACACAAAAAATGTTATATTTAACCAAAATCTACCCAAATAACTCTCCAAAATTCCTATACACTTCCTAGAGGTTCATTGTTTTATCAAAATTTCACATAAAAAATATTTAATCCATATAATAAAGCAGGACTTCCAAGGGGTAAGGTAAAATTCTTGATTACATCTCTTCCTTTCCTTTTCATTTATTCATTATTATACCACATTTTAATATTATCCACTCATGTTAAAATAATTACATTTTTATCATAATTATACTGAGATTTTATTTTTTTTATTGTATAACCATTTTCTTCCTTCCTCTTAACATTTGAAAAAAATGTAAATGTTGGATGTGTTATGTGCGGAAAACCACCTCCATAAGCGACATGATCCATTTTTCATAACTACCTTGAATGGATTGTTTAAAGAGTATATTAAATGGATTAATTTTATTTTTATGAAATTAGAATATTATTTAATTATGAATTCATCTATATCTTCCAGCGATTATTTGGAAATGATTGTGTCACCATTGCATATGTGCGGGCTACTGGCTCCATGAAAGTGACACATTTCATTTTTCATCTAGTATTTTATTCAAAAAAAACTATTTTAAAATATTATTCAAAAATTTTAAAGAGAAAAATAGAAAAATCATTCATAGGTAATAATTATATTATGTCTAAATATTCATTTTCTAAACTACACTCACCTAGAAATTATAATTTGTTCTTGTTTTGGAGGGTTTGACCACTAACAAAAAAATTTCTAGGAATATTTTTCATGGATGGATATAGAAGAGTAAATAATGGTTTTTTAGAAATTAATAAATAAAATAATGGATGATTTTTGGTTATGGAAAGGTTATATTAATATTTAACTAATTATTATTGTACGATGCTATCATTTATTACAAAGTATAGAAACAAGATCATCACTAACTTCTTGATCACAAATAATAACTAAAAAAAATGTAAAATAAAATTATAATATTATAAACCATTATTAAACCTCAATTAAAATATTTATAATGATTTATGAATGATTAAATTTAAATCTATACATAATAGTAGACACCACTATTATAAAACAAGTTCTAAAAAAACAATCACATCTAGTATAATCCTATGATGAAAACAAAAATATATAACTAATATATTTCTAATTAATATTTACAAGTGATGGTTATATAAGGTTATATATATGAATAAATATTTAAAATAGGATATTAAGTTAGTTATTTTTATTATATGGGAGGTTAAATCTTGTTCAGTAAAGTAGCAGTAAAAGGTAAGTATGTGTCGTATAAATATATTTTCTTTGAGACATGTTTTGTTTAATCACATAATTTAATTTAAATGGGATATGTACTAACAATTATTTATATAATATCATGAATTATCTTTTTCTATTGAATTATAAGTACAATTTATAATTATATATTTCACGGGGGTTTTATTAAAACGTTTCCTAAGTTATAAGGTGTTTTTATTGACTCAAAATTTTCTTGAATCATAATTTTTCCTCTTTAAATGTTGTTTCAAAATATTGATTTATTATAGTCAATGAGGACAATAAAGTTTATTTTATCTATATTTTCTAGTGAATTATTATTATTTTTTCTTTATTCAAAGACGTTTATGATGCAATGAATAATTATTATCCTATTTAAATAATATTTTCTTCCTCCATATACATATTTACTCTTACTTTTAATGTTCCCCTTTCTTATAATGAAATTTAAATATGTTTTTTTTCATAAAATATTCAAATTTCTCTATAACTATTTTAAAATGAAATATTTATCACTCTTTTTATCATGTGGGTTTCATTGAATGTATTTTCAGAATATTAAAACTGATTTCCCATTCATGTACATATTTTTATCTTCTACTCTACATTTATTATATAAAGTCATTATTTATTTTTAAAGAGTTTTTTTATATATTTTTTTTAAAAAAAATCATGTTACCTTCTTTGAATTTTTTTAATGCAATTTTTAATTTTATCTGTTTACCAAAAAATTAATAAATGTTTTATAAAAGATATTTTTTGTGGATTCATTTCCTCATTTAACGATCTAACTACAATTTAGTGTTGTTTTATGAATTAACCTATAAAATATCTGTGAAATTATCTTTTTGGTTAGTTTAATGTTGGTATCAATCGATCTAATCCCTGATTTTAGTCTATATAATACCATTAGGAAAAGATATGAAACCCATTTTCCTTCCATGATTTATTTATTATATAATAAATGATTGATTCAAAATTGAACACAGAAGTATTAATGGTGATTCGTGGGTTTCTATATCTCCCTCCAATGTATTGGTTAAGGGTTTATATCTCATGAGATAATGTAGCATGGGAATTCTTGGACTTGATCAAAAATTAAAGGATGACCGTTTTGAATATGATCTCAAACTAAAGTGTATTAATTCATGGATATAATTTTAAAATAAAGGTTATGACTTATTGTATATTCTCAAAATATGATTATACCATGTGCCTATAGTTTTGACCAAGATATTAGGACTTCTTTTATATGCTTTAAATGTGATGATACTATATGCTTATATTTTCTTTCGAAAAGTTCTTTTTCATATTATGTGTCATGAACATATTACATTTATTTTATACATGACCATGATTATTCTCCAAGGATCATGTTTAATTTCCCATGAATCCACACTATTTTATCAATGGTATATGTATGTTCATTTGATATTACATGTCCTTCTATCATGAAATATATGCAACTCTTACAATTAAATTTTCTTTCTAATAAGATATGTCTCCAAAGCTAATTATTTCTCATATACCTATGATCCAATACTATATGAAATTTTGATAAGTTTTACATTACATTTCATTTATGTTCACCCCTTTATTATGTTTATATTTCACACATTATGTAGACCAGTATAACTTATGATAAGTCTAGAAGGGAGTATAGTGTGGATAATTATGGAGGAATGTTTACTAGTGTTGTAAAATATATTACTTATATTTCTAGTTCTCAAAAAAACTATTAATATATTTCTATTTATTAATATTTTATTTATGAGATATAATGTTTAACTTATGGACTTTATGTAAAATAAAGGTATGCTTATCTTGGGTCATCTCACCTGGTATCAAATTTAGTATGTTATTGATGTCTTTTAGCACAAGACTCGGGTGTGTAAGTATGATTTGCCTAATCTCAGGAGTCTTTAACAAATAGGGGTGTTTTTTAGAGTTTAAAAATGAATAAAAAATTCCTACATACTAATATTTAAATGTGTATTATATAAAGTTATAGTACTGACATAGAACAATCAAGAATGAGAATGATCAATCTATAGCTGATCATTCTCAATTGAAATTTCAGAAAATTCATTAGATGTGAAAAAGTAAAACATAGAGGATTTAAATGAGGTGTTATATAATCATTGTATTTAGGTTATAAAATAGAATAATTTTGAATAAATATTATATGATAAATTTGGATGGTGGATCGATTTCATAAGATGTTTTCCAATATGTGTATGATTAATATGCTTGGTGAATCAACAAAGGAGATTAACTTGGAGGATTTGGGAGGTCACTAACCCACCTGGTCAATGTTAAATAAAAAACAAAGTATATTGTATTCTTTTGAATAATGTATCTTAGTAACACATTATCACATTATATTCAATCTCAAGAGAATAAGACATAGTTAAGGTTGGATTTGGCTCCAAACCCCCCTCTGTCACATCGAGTCTCATCCCATAGTTTCCATCACTCCAACAATATTATTAATTAGGATGAATTTAAAGAGGACTAATGTGATATTACTCTAACCCAATTGATTAATAATGTGGATTGTTCATTCAAAGTTGATGAATTATCATACAACCCTTGAGAAAATACTCTGTTATGATAAATTTATCATCCATCACAAGTTATATAATAGACTTGATAGGAGGGAAAAATATTCCTAATCTAAGAAAAAAATAAATTAAATAAAGAAAATTATGAAACTTTTCTACAATAAAGACTCAATTCTCAATAGACAAACCCACATGTACACATAAAACTCAAATTAAGGTTTTTTTATTCCATTATAAGGCCTCCCACCTAATTCCATTGAGTTATCATTACTACCCTCTATCCATTAGTAAAAAAATATTTTTATAATATCCACGACACAACATAGATGGTTGATTCATGAAGTCCTTAAAATAAAAATACCCCACAAGGTGATTACTAATTACATGGTGAAAGTACCTTGTTTCAGCACATAAGAAAATAACCGTCTATCAAAATTCAATCCCTTGAATATCTTAATGCATAAATACTGATTTTTCACATATATTTTGAAAAAAATTAAAGCAACACAAATTAAGTTATGGTATAGGATATTTCTTATGGAAAAGAGGCCAATAGCACAAATCCTATGGTTCTTCAAAATTTTAACTCTCTATTCCATGGTGTATAATTGTGGTGTAGAGGTTTGTAACATTGAAAATGATAGAGGAAATACACTTACAATATATTGACCTTAATCATTAGTTATCTAGGGTGCCTCAAGACTTATATGAATTTGTGTGTCTTTGGTCATAGTGAAGCCAGTGTGCTGTGGTGTGACTGAATTTCTCCTAGGTTATAAGTGATCCTACCAATTTAAAATTTACCATGACATGGTGGTTTATTCTATAATGTTTATTAATTTTAACATGTAACAAATAAATTTTCTATCTAGGATTTTAATGGAATATCAACCGGTCCATGTGATAGCCATACAATTCCTCCATACGGTACTAACCTGTACCTTAGACCCCCTATCAGTGCCACATGATGTGGATTTAATTTGATACATGTTTTTCATATTCATTTTGTTAAACTATCATATTTTTTATGATAATATTAACTTTTAATGGTAAATACTTAATTCCTTATTATTTCGAGTTAAAGTAGTAATTCATTGAATATTTTAGTAAAATGTGAATTTTAGGTGTTAAATTGATTGATGTTTTTTACATCAATTCCCTTATATTCATAAAAGTAAAAATGATCAATTAATTTTTTAAATCTTAATGATCATATTTTTTGTAAAGGTATTTTAACTAAATTAGTGTTTAGAAATAATTTCATAAAATTACAATGTTTTTATATAATGTTTTTTGTTTGAATAAATTAGAATCATATTTTTTATATATAAAAATTCATGATTCAATATACTATGAAGCTTCATTTAATTTTTAAATTTATATTTTGTGTAATGATTTTTTAGTTATTTTTCTGTGCATAGGATAATTTTCAAGTATGTCCTATAAGATAATTTTTCTTCTCCCTATAAAATAATATGTAGTACTAATAAAAGGAATACCTCATTGAAGATACATTAGTATAAGTAATTTTAATATAATTATAAATTCAACCATGTCCAGGGGAAGGAGATCAAACCCACATTAGATAACTTTTACTTTTGAATAATCAAATGCTAACTCACCCGTAACATAGTCTCCTATTCATCTTCATGTGCTGAAAGATATTTGACTAATGTTGAGAATTGATCTCAATAGAGGTATCCTAATATCATAGAAAGAAATTATGAAAAAATAGAGGAGAAACTAAGGTTACTCAACTGATGTAGAGGTTAAGATCAATATTTATTAAATTTGAATGAATTTTTGACTATATAAATAAATATAATAATAGATTATCAATCAATCAAGCGGATTTTGAAGTTAGATTCAAAGTTAAAAATATAACCAAGGGATTTAACCATACATATAGATTATATTCCACAGAGTTTCATGAACTAAATGATTATGGATTAATGTTGAGTGATTTTAGTTTGAAGGATTTTCCACAAAAGTTATGATATTGATCTTGAATAAGGAAAATTATAAAGTCCCAAGGAATCCATTTAGGGACAAAAACTAAAACAATGATGTTACTAAAGTCAAGGATAAGGATTTGATATAGAGTATTGATATAGAGTTTCATAAAATTTTAAATGCGTGCTAAGGAATTTTCATCTTCTCACCATGAGCCTAATTCAGATTTCTCAAATAATGTGGTCTGGTATTGATAAAGAGTAAAGTTGAAAATTCAAGATCGACGTGAATATTTTTTTATCAATCATCGGTTTTTTGATTTTTGGGAATATTTTATATAAATATGATAGTGGGGGATTGATAATCCCTAATGACCAGATGATGTGATCTAATATAAGTTCTTGTAACGACCCAAATTTTTTCAATGGAAAATTCCCTTCTTATATTTATGTCATAAAAACACAAAATAATGAACTACTAAATGATAAGTGACCTTTAAACATAATTTTGTCACCCCTATGTTTGGAATTTTAAAAATCTGACATACACAGTTGTGTTCAAGATAGTTTTTGGAGTCTAATGAAACAAAAACAATTTTTGGTGAATAGTAACCTACCCTTATGAATCGTAACATGACCCTTATGAATAGTAAATAAGAGGAACATTTCCTATGAATAATAAAATAAAATTTAGACATCTTAGAAAGTGACAATTTGACCTTAGTAAGCAATTTTGGTGTTTTATAAGTCATAAATAAATAAATAATTAATTTATAAGAATATTTATTCCCTAAAATGTATTCATAAATTATTTAATCAATGACTAATAGTTTTTAGATAATTTTATAAGACCCTACGTAATTTTTTAAAGAACTGCAAAATCAGTTTTAATTTTAAAAACTGTTTTTTAAGTAAATTATGATTTTAATTATATATTAAATTAATAATATTTAGAAAATTATTTCTGAAAAATGGAAATCATTTTTGGATTCTACACATTGAAAAATGGTAGGGGTAAATTTTTGGGTTTATTCTGAAATACTTCAATTTTCGGGTGAATAGTAAAAAATACAGTTTTTTCGCATAATCGGTGTACACTAAATTGCATCATTAATGATGTAATGATGAAATAAACATTCTAGAACTTTAGTTTCGGCCAAAACCTATTAAAATTCATAAATTGTTCCTTGAAATACAATAAATCCAATTCTCAAACCTAAAAAGAACTTTCCAAAGCCTAAAGTCAAAAGGTGATTTCTTAAAGTGTCTTTTTCTCTTTCTTTCACTTTCCTTTTAATAAATTAATGAATTAGAATTGTAAAGAAGATTTAAAGACTAGAACGAATTATATTATATTGATATATGATTTTGGATGTCAAAAAACTACTATTACAAGTCTAACTCTTGATATATTATTTTATTTACTATTTTATGCCAAAAACACCTCCCTCCTCATGTATAAATAAGCCCTCCACCTTCTCTTGCCAAACCACACCTCTCAAGTTTCAAGAATTGTCTAAGATCTACCCAATCATCTCCCCTATCCACTCCCCCACGTCCAAAATCTGCTGGTCTCATCAAAAGACCAAGATTAGGCCCTTAAGGAGGTTCTCAAGTGAAGGATTCAAGAGGTAATTTTCCTCCCTCTTCTCCTTTATTTTCCTTTCAAGTTCAAGTTCCTTTCTTGATCTCTCCCTACCTATCTTCATCCAAATTGTTTTTTAACTCCAGTATTATACATATACTGTAATCTTATGATTCTAATGGTATATTATATCACCCCACACCCTTTCCCTCTTCCTTTTATTTGTATTAAAGAGAACGTTGTTCATGAGGTGTTAAATTTATCACCTTCAAAAATGACATGTTCTCTTCTTCCATTTCTACCTTCAATATGGTCATGAAACCATTTTTATGGTTGAACCAGAATATTTTATATGTATTATTTTCTATTTCAAGTTCTGGAAATAACCTATGTCCATATTACTAAGTGAAAAGTTAAAATGAGTTCGTTGTGATCCAAAAACGACCCAAATTAACCCAAATAACCATCATTAAATTTTTATCTGATGATTCATCCACATGTATCTAATATAACTCATTATAAAATCATTCAAGCTTCTGTAATATCATTAATAACATGTAATATCAGTTCTGGATGTTTACCCATGATCTACCCAAACATCAAATTAAGAATACTAGTGGACCGCTCAAGAAAACCATGAAAACGAACATCCCCGAAAAATGTTTTTAAACTCTATAAGTCATCCAAAGGAACAATGAAACCAGAATGAACCCTATTAATGTATAAAAGGTTCTGTAATTTATAATTAATGAATATAATGTCATTATACAGGACATTAAATAGAAGGAGGCATTCGAGTACAAGGTAAGGGGAAATCTCGAACCCAATTTTATTCCTTCGGGTTCTCCCTCTTTCACTCCATTTTTGATATGGTTACTCATCAAAGATCATTTTTTAATCATTTACATTAATTTTCTAGGATATACATGTTTGTCACTGGTTTTTATGTCCATCAAATTTTTTTCCAAAAGAATTATTCTTTCAAGATCTCACATTTTACCTCTCATTCAAGGTTGATGGTTCTTGTATCAAGTATGTTGTTCCCTCTTTCTTTTGGGAACACAAAGCTTATGAATGTGTTATTATGAGATGAAACCCATTCCTTTCCATGGTTTATTTATGTGCATGTTTTATATGTGTTCTATGTGGCAATCCTGATAATGATAATGTTATGATGTGACGGGTGCGCCCGGAATTATATAGCGCAATATGAATGTTTAAATCTGACGGGTGCGCCCAGAATTATAAAGCACTCAAATGCATTGGGTAAAGTGATGAATCACATGAGTAAATGTGAAATGACGTGTGAACATGATGCTATCTTTGTTCACAAGTATGTGTGGTAGTTAACCACTAATACATGATGTTTCATTTTTATGCATTGCCACATTTCATGTTTATTGTTTATGCTCCTCTCATGTTCATGATCTTTTTCCTATGTCATGATTATGCTCACCCCATGATATATTGTTCTTATATATCCTCTTACTAGGATTTTAGCTCACCCCTTTTGATGTATATCCTCAGGTGGCTACATGTACTAAGGAGAGGACAAGTGCCACTAAGAATCTAGTGAAGAAGAAACTGAATAAATGTTTATAGTTGATGTTGTATTTGTTATGTATTGTCCTAGTTTTCCCAAGACACTAAACCTCTCGATCCTCCATGTGTAATACTATTATGTTTTTTATCTTTGAAATGATGTAATAGTAAAGTAAGAAAAGGCCAGGTCGCTATAGTGCTTATAATATGTTCATGGAATTACCAAAGTGAAGTTGAAAGGAAACGTGAACTATATTCTAGAAAACCACTTGTGGGCCCCTCTACCCCATTGGGAACTGGCCTAAGCCCAAGGGTTGGCCACCTTGGAACTCACTGGGGACGTGCGGCGTGCAGGTGGGTAGGCTAGCCCAATACCTCATTACCCATCAACACGTTTGTAGTTGGGGTTTGGCTTAGTGGTATGCACCCCTTAATCCTACATGAAAAATGGGGGTTCAAAACCCATTGGGTGTAGGGTACTATACTAGTACTTTACCGTACTGTAGTAGTGGAGGCACTGTTGCAATGGCGGGAACTCTAATGGTGGTAGATCACTATAGAGGCGGTAGGTACAATGTGGTACTGTAACAGGAAGGTACAGTAACGTCCTGGTTCCGGAAGCCACCTAGTGGCACCCCATAACTAGTTGGTCACATGGACTCAAGCGCATTTCCCCGAACACCAGAGGCTACCAACTAGGAGTGAGGTCCTTGGGTGTGATAGTGGGGAAACTATTCCCTCATTGGAAGAGTACATAGCAGAAGCAACATCACAAACAATATCAGAAGCGGTAAATATCAAACAATAATAAACAGCGGAAGACTAAACCGTAAAAAACTAGAGCATCCAAATATATAAATGAAATGATGCATGATACATATAGGTCTAGAAAAGAAGCCAAACAAGTCACAATGCTGAATATAGTACGAAAAAAGTACAAAAAAGTAATCAGATAGATCCTCAGCATCCCAAGCCATAGCTTGGTCCTATGCTCTCCAGCTCCTCAGCAAGTCATGTACCTGAAGTAGAAGGGCGCTTGCCCTTATCTATACCTGCAACAACATAATCTATTTGGGAAAAAAAGCATGAACGAAACAGGGTGTGAGAATAAATCCCAGTAGGCAACCACCCGAAGATCTATGTCTAATAGTCAGTGAGTATAGGGTAGGTAAAGTATAGTAAGTAGTAAATAGTAAGCAGTAAACAGGATAATACACAATAGTAAACTATCCACAGTTTCTAGAATTTAATTTACAAACAAGTAAGAATCCACTCATGCAAGAAGAACAAACAAGTAACCTATGGGTAGTTCTCACAGCCCAACCCTTATGGTTCAACCAACTAGTACTAGCAACCCTCTGAAAGGTACACACAGTCACACCCCTCTGGTTCATCTAAAGAAAGAATAGACTCTCTAGGGAAGCACTTACTGTCAATTCCTCCTATTGTCTTGTATCATACAAAAGACACTCTGGGGAAGCACTCAACGTCTCATTCCCCCTGTGGACCACATCGAGGAACTACAGACACTCTGAAGAAGAACTCAATTTCAATTCCCCATGTGGTCTTGCATCGTAAATTTAAGACACTCTAGAGAAGCCCTTACATCCATTCTCCCTACGGTCTACTACACTAGGTTCTCACAACCCTGTACAAAGTCAGAAAGTATTGCATCACCTAACGGCCAATGTGTCCTCAAGAACTACTTGGCTATCATTCTAAAACATCTCAACATGGAAGAACTATATCCACACCATCCTATAACATGGCATGGAACTGGCAATAGCCTAACAGGAAAAATGAGACCAGACAGTCATAAACAGGAAAAACATGCATGGGAAAAACATCCAAAGGAGAGTAAATTACCCTATTCACAATCAATAACCTCTACTCATGAATATAAGCAAATAAGGGAAGAAAAAAAAGGGAAAAACAGGAAACACACAATACCCCGTTCAGGGGTATTAGTGGAATTTGCACAAAATGATCACAGACTTCCTACCGAAAGGCACAAACCACCTACCTGGATGCCAGAAGATCGATATACTCTAACCATGAGGCTTGATTCTCCTTGGGAAATCATAGATCTATGAAAACGTCCAAGATTCTCAACCCATGATAACTTGAGAAAGAGGAGGAATTGGAAGACGAAGCTCTAGGAGAAGGAAGAGCTTATCACTGCAGTTCTGACATAATTGATAGTGGTCGATTTGGAGAACAGACAGAGTCTCTGGGGATCGGAGGAGATATACAACCATATGAGATGCTCTCGGTCGAATAAGCTAGATAAGAAGATTGTTTTGGGGTTAATACGCGACCCCGTTGCATTTAATGAAAAAAAATAAAGTACACGGCGTGTACTTTTGGAGTACACGGCATGTACTAGGATTTTCCGTACTCTGCTTCAATCGGCCTCCACATCACCCCTACATGGTCGTGTATGGCTATGACACGGCCAACACACGGCCTCGAGCAGCAACGAAGTACATGACGTGTGCTCATAAAGGACACGACGTGTACTTCATGAATTTACAGAAAATCCTCTTTTCTCAAAAACTCCAGAAAAAGGAAAAACGTACCCAAAAAGAAGGTCCGGGTTCTTAAAAACTTCCCCCCTTAAAGAAATTAATCCCCGAATTTCCCTAATGAGGTGTAGAAGAAGAATCCCTGAACAACTCTAGCCACTGCGATCATACATCAGCCTCCCTCTCCCAAGTCTCGTCATGTACTCGTCCGTGCTGCCATAGCACCCGTACCAGAGGAACAGACTATCCATGGAGAACCTTTGTACTTCGATCGAATATCCGGATAGGATACTCCTCAAATGATTCATCTACTTCGAGCTCAACATCCTCAGGTTGAATGACATGAGACATGTCTCAAAAGTAATGTCAGAGATGAGAAACGTGGAAGACGTCGTGCATAGCCTGGTACCTCTGAGGTAAATATAACTAATAGGAAACCGTACTAACTCCATCCAACACCTCAAACGGCCCGACGTACCTCATTAAAAGCTTACCCTATCTCTGAATCCTCTTGTATCCCAACCTCGGTGTGACACATAGGAAAACCTGATCCCCAACCTCGAACTTCAAAGGTCATCTCCATTGATCAACATAAGACTTTTGACGAGACTGTGCAGTAGCCATCCTCTTTCGAATCAACTCTATTAGCTATGAGGTCTCCGGAACAAGACGAGGTCTCAGCAAAGCTGCCTCTCTTACCTCCATCCAACAAAAGAGTGATCGACATGATCTACCATAAAAATCCTAATAAGGTGTCATCTGAATAGTTTCCTGAAAACTATTATTGTAGGAAAACTACAAAATAGGTATATGCTTCTCCCAAGAACCTTCAAAGTCCAAAATACAAGCTAGGAGTATATCCTCAAGAACCTGAATCATATGCTCGACTGGCCATCTGTCTAGTGATGGTAATCTGTACTCATTAGTACCTGTGTACCCAAAGCCTTCTGAAGCCCCTGCCAGAACCGAGAAGTAAAACGAGCATCTCTGTATGAAACAATTGAGTGAGAAACTCCATGCAGATGTACAGTCTCTCATATGTAAAACTTCCCCATCTCATCAACACTGAAGGTCTCCTTGATCAGCAAGAAGTGAGAAACATTCGTTAGTCTGTCAATGACAACCCATACTGCGTCGTTCCCTCGAGGTGACCTCGGAAAACCGGTCACGAAGTCCATCGCGACGCCATTGCACTTCCACTCCAGAATGGGTAGCTGCTGTAAAAGACCAATTGGTCGCTGGTGTTCTGCCTTTACCTGCTGACAAGTAGAAAACCTCATGATGAACCCAACAACCTTCCTCTTCATACCTGGCCACCAATACTGACGGTGTAGGTAACGATAAATCTTGGTGATGCTAGGATGAACTGTTGAAAATGAGGAATGAAAATTCCGCATCAGATCCTCATGTATGTCTATTGGAACCCATAAGAATCCCTAGAAATGAAAGATCTCATCCTTTCCCACTGTCCATCCAGTAATAGAGTCCTCTCCTAACATGTTTTCTCGTAGGACTAGGCCTTCAGAATCTGATATCTGCCTCATTCATAACTGATCAAGAAGTGTAGAGGTAACAACTATAAAAGATAGAAAAGTCTGCTCATGTCTGTCATGGACCTCCAAATGCATCATAGAGAACAAATCCATAAGCTTACACTCATTTCTGGCCTCCTGAACTACATGTATCTGAGTCCTCCTGATCAATGCATTAGCCATTGCGTTGCCCTTTCCCGGTGTATAGTCAAACTAATATTCAAAGGATTGTAGATATTCAACCCACCTACACTGTCTCAGATTCATATCACGCTGTGTGAAGATGTACTTGAGACTCTTATGGTCAGTGAAAACCACAAAGTTCACTCCAAGAAGATAATGTCTCCAAAAACATAAGGCCTGAACCACAACTGCCAACTCCAAATCATGCGTTGGGTAGTTCTTCTCATGTGGCCTCAACTGCCGAGACCCATACATGACGACTCCACCTCCCTGCATAAGCACAGCTCCCAGTCCGATACCTGAAGCATTGCAGTAAACAATATAGCTCTTTCCCGACTCTAGCAAGACTAGTATCGGTGTGGAAGTCAACCTCCCTTTAAGCTTTTGAAAGGATTACTCACAAGAATCTGGCCATAAGAACTTCGCACCCTTCTTGGTCAGACTCGTAAATGGTGCTGCTAAGCGTGAAAAGTATTGTATGAAGCATCTGTAGTATCTATCCAGCCCCAGAATACTCCACACCTCAATGACATTATTCAGATGCCCCCAGAAAACTACTGCTCTGACTTTCTCTGGGTCTATTGATACTCCTATCACTGAGATAACATGACCCAAGAAGTGAATCTGATCTATCCAAAAGTGGCACTTCGAGAGCTTAGCATATAACTGATGCTCCCTCAGTGTACTCAAAAAAATCTCAAGATGGTTAGCATGGTCATGTCGAGTGTGAGTGTACACCAATATATCATCCATGAAGACCACCACGAAAGAGTCTAAGTATGGATGGAACACTCAGTTCATCAGTTCCATGAAAACTGCAGGTGCGTTCATGAGACCGAACAACATAACTATATACTCTTATAGACCACACCTACTCCAGAAATCTATAAGAGGTATATTAGATGGTCTAATGCGCAACTGATGATAACCGGACCTCAAATAGATCTTCGAGAACACCTGGGCTCCTCGAAGCTGATCAAAGAGGTCATCAATCCTAGGCAAGGGATATCAGTTGTTGACCATCAACTGGTTCAACTTTCAATAATCCACACAATGACTAAGGGTGCCATATGCCTTCTTCACAAATAGGATAGGTGAACCACAAGGAGAAGTACTGGGTCAGATAAAACCCTTCACCTGTAACTCCTCCAACTACTTCTTGAGCTCCTGTAACTCAGGTTTAGCCATCCTATAAGAAGAAATGGACACCGGTGCCACTCCTGGTACGAGCTCAATAGAAAATTCTACCTCACGCTATAGAGGAAAACATGAAAAGTCCTTTGGAAAGAAATACCTGAAACGATACACCACTAGAGGTAATTCAAAATATTAAGTCCCCTAGTCATCCAAATATAGACTAGCAATCTAGGCTGTAACAACTTCTAGCCCATGATGCTCGGGTCCTGCTCGACTCGCATAGACATCCCACTTGCCTCGATGGAGAAAAGATACACCCTCTGGTGATATGAAACTCACCCTGCGGTGATAACAGTCGAAGACTGCCTAGAAGGGAACTAGCCAGTCAATTATGATAATGAAATCATAGCTCTTCATCTCTAGGAGATAGAGATTCCATAAGAAGTGATACCAATCCAAATCTATAAGGCACTCCTTGAACTGACGTAAACTAGCCATCCTAGTCCCCAACGGTGTGTCTAGAGTCAAGGTATCAGTAGAAGAAAATATTCAGATCCCAAGGCTCTCCACAGTAGTAATAGATATAAAGCTATGGGAAGCCCCTGTGTCGAAAAGAGTAGAAGATAAAACTGAGGATACTAAGATCATACCTCAAATGGTAAAAGGCCCGAGATCTTTCTCCTGAGGGGTCTACTCCAATGCAAAAGAATCGAATGCACCACGACCCTGTGACCCTGGCTGAATGCTCTGAGCTGACCCACCCTGCGGTTGCTGAAAGACTGGTGTTTGACCACCCTGGCCTCGACCTCCACCTCGGCCCGAACGGCCGAAAAAACTCCAGTTCCCAGACTGGTGAGAAACTGGTGGTGCTTCTTCACGAGGAGTCATGGAAGAACCTCTATCACCAGCTACTGGTGAGAAAACCTAACAAAAGCACTGGAGGTGACCCATCTTGCTACAAGATAGGCACTCCAACGGGTCTCTCTGGAACTATGGCCTCGTATGCCCATCCCTTCCACACTAGTAGCATACCACCTAGATACTTGAAGATGTGTCTTGCCACCTCGAATCACCGCACGTAGACTCCCTATGGAACTTACTTCTATCAGCTGGAAAAGAACTAGCTCTAGAAGAGAAACCGCCTTGGCTCTCAGATCCAAAATCTATCAGATTGTGCTCTGCAATAAGTGCTTGGTTGACGATGGAAGTGATGAAAGTCAACCTGATGATATTCACCTACGATTGGATCTCCCGTCTGAGACCATCCTCAAACTTCCTTGCCAAGAACAACCCATCTCCGCCTTGGAGGGGTGTGAAATGCTGAATCTTGGTGAAGCAAGAGGTATGCTACTTGACAGAAAGAGTACCCTACTCTAGCCTCATAAACTTCTGGGCTCGGTCGGCCCTCAGGGTATCTGGATAGAAGTAGTCATAAAAGACGTGCTGAAACTCCTCCCATGACATAACCTACTGATAACCCGCCTGTGAGATCACGTCCCACCACATTTTGGTGGAGTCTCGAAGCATTAATGTAGCAAGCTTGACCCACCTTTCTATAGGTGTCTCTAGATGCTCGAAGATTGTCATCATGGCTTCTAGCCAGGAATCTGTAGCCTGAGGTCCTCCTCCATCTGAGAAGGTTGGAGGATGTTGTGGTTGGAAAACCCACGTCAAGTGTGCCATTGTCAAGGAAGGAGGCGGTTCTCCCTAGAAGGTCTGAATCATCCTCAGAAATCCGTCCCTAAACTGAGAATTAGTGGCTGTAACTGGTATCACTGCTAGTGCTAAGGTTGGCACAACAATAGGATCTGAAGAAAGTCCCTGATCAGCCATATCTGGCGTCTGATCACCGCCTGGAAACTATCGTGCAACCAGAGGACGTCTCAATGCCATGACTCTACAAGGTCAAACAAAAACTTTTAATCACATTATCAGGGACTAAAAACTAGGAGTGTAAGAAGGGAATAAAAGAAAAGAATGCATTCAAAATTTACAAAACATGACTACACAACGTGTATAAAGACTACACGGTGTGTTTCCTTAATTCATTTACATGGGAGTGTACCCTTGTCAAAACTGGTCGTGTAACACCCCAAACACACGGCGTGTTGTCCTAACACACAATGTGTACTTGAATCCTCTTTCCCTACCCAAGTCCATCTATACGGTTAAGCCACACAACTCTTCTAAGACAAAACTATATGGCATGTTCAAGGTAGACATGACGTGTACTCAACATGCCTCACCTGGCCCGTTTTGTTAGTGACGCGGCCTGTGTACCTAGGTCACACTAAACGACGTGTTATAGATGAACACAAAGTGTACTCTGAAGTCCCAAAAGACCGTGTGGTTGTCCACACGGTCAGCTACATGGCTGACACTTACAAGGCATTTTCTAGGTGGACACGACGTGTATGAGAAAGGATGACATCATCCCGTGTTGTTCGTGACATGGTCGGGTACCTGGGTCAAACTACACAGCGTGTTCTAGGTGGACACAACGTGTATAAGAAGAGACTTCACCGACCGTGTAGTTAAAAACATGACCAAACTCTTAGGTTTACACCACACGACGTGCACAACCAGTACACAGTGTGTTCTTGGATGTTTTTCCACATCCTCGTGTTTCTGCCCACATAGTCAGTAACCCGTTTTAAAAACTACATGATGTGTATTTCTAAAGTACACGCCGTGTATTCTGGGTTTTTCTAGGCAGTATCTCAGAAACTGCTCTGAAGCCCAGAAAACACAAAAAACAAGCCTGAAGGTGCCAAATTCGGATCTGTGAGGGCCCATAGTCCCCGCGAATCGAAGCTTGGCATCTCGTACATATCATATACAAGGGAAACAAGTCAATGATCCACCAAGTTCCAATTCATGAGGGCCCATAAAACCTCAAGAATCAAAATTTGGCGTTCATTCCAGTAAATCTCTACACAAACAATTACCTATCAAACAATAGGTATTTTTATCAAGGAAACTATCACAACAACATGCATATTTTACACATCATCTATCACAACTACATGCAATCACTGATGCATCCTAGATGGCATGGAAAAAATGAATGACATGTGATTTCTAGAAAGAGCCTATGTGATGCATGAGATGGCATACCCTCATCTCATCAGGTTGCAACAGAAATAGAACCTCAACAATATCAACCGTAACAACACAAATCAGGTGAGTCACTCAAGGTTAAATCAAATCAACTGTAAAATTGAAAACCAGTAAAATTACAATAAATGAGGTAGTATGGATTTTCCCTGTAAATGGGTTAGCTACTCCCGGGCACAACTTATTACCAAGTACCTATTCCATCCTATCCCTGGCTGTAGGCTCCAAACAGTAAGTCAAGAGAAAAGAAGTCCCTCTAATACAACTTTGTAACGTCCCAGTTCCGGAAGCCACCCAGAGGCTCCCCATACCCGATTGGTCACATGGCCTCATGCGCATTTACCCGAACACTAGAGGCTTTCGACTAGCAGTGAGGGACTTGGGTGTGATAGTGGAGAAACAATGCCATCATTGGAAGAATACACAATGGAAGTAAAAACACATACAATAACGGAAGTAGAAAATATCCAACAATAATAAAAAGAAGAAGACTAAATAGTAAACAACTAGAGCATCCATATATATAAATGAAATGATAGATGATACATATAGGTCTAGAAAAGCAGCCAAACAAGTCACAATGATGAATAAAGTATGAAAACAATGTACAAAATAAAATTAATCTGATAACTCCTCAGCATCGCAGGCCATATCTTGGTCCCATGCTCTCCATATCCTTAGCAAGTCAAGTTCCTGAAGTAGAAGGATGATTTCCTTCACCTATACCTACAACAACATAATCTGTTTGGGCCCAAAAGCATGACCCAAACAGAGTTTAAGACTATATACCAGTAGGAAACCACCCAAAGATCTGTGCCTAACAGTCAGTGAGTATATGGCAGGTAAAGTGAAGTAATCAGTAAACAGTAAGCAGTAAACAGGATAATACACATCAGTAAACTATCCACAGTTTCTGGCATTTAATTTACAAACAAGTAAGCAGCCACTCAAGCAAGAAGAAAAAACAGGTAACCTCTGGGTAGTTATCACAGCCTATTCCTTATGGTTCAACCTACAAGTACTAGAATCCCTCTGGAAGGCACACATAGTCACACCCCTCTGGTTCAGCTAAAGAAAGAATAGACTCTCTGGGGAAGCACTCACCATCAATTCCCCCCTATAGTCTCATATTTTACTAAAGGTGCTCTGGGGAAGCTCTAAACATCTCATTCCACCTATGGCCTACGTCAAGGAACTACAGACACTCTGAGGAATCACTCAATGCCAATTCCCTTTGTGGTCTCGCATCGTAAATTTAAGACACACTGGAGAAGACCTTACGTCCATTCTCCCTATGGTCTACTACACTAGGTTCTCACAACCTTGTTCAAAGTCATCATGTATCGCATTGCGTAATGGCCAAAGTACCCTCAAGAACTACTTGGATATCATTTTACAACATCTCAACATGGAAGAACAATAATCACACCATCCTACAACTAGGCATGGAACTGGAAATAGCCTAACAAGAAAAACTATACCAAACAGTCATAAACAGGAAAAACATGCATGGGAAAAACATCCAAAGCATAATAAATTACCCTATTCACAAGAAATATCCTCTAATCATGCATATAAGCAAATCAGGAAAACAAAAAGGGAAAAACAAGAAACATACAATACCCCGTTCAAGGGTATTGGGGGAATTTGCACAAAATACTCATAGACATCCTACAGAAAGGCACAAACCACATACCTAGATGCCAGGAGATCGATATACTCGAACCACGAGGCTTGATTCTCCTTGGAACATCATAGATCTAAGAAAACTTCCAAAATGATCAACCCATGATAACTTGATAAATCATAGGAATTGGAAGACGAAGCTCTAGGAGAAAGAAGAGATTAAAGCTATGGTTCCAACGTAATCGACATCGGTCGATTCGGAGAACAGACGGAGGCTCGGGGGCTTAGAGGAGATCCACGTCTGTGCGGAATGCTCTCGATCGAAGAATCTGGAGAAGATGACTATTCTAGGGTTAATACTTGACCCCGATGCGTTTAATGAAAAGAATAAAGTACACGACATGTACTTTTGGAGTACATGGCGTGTACTAGGCTTTTACGTACTCCGCTTTAAGCGGCCTCCACATCACCCCTACATGGTTGTGTGTGTGTCCATGACACGACCGACACACAACCTCGAGAAAAAATGATGTAAACTACGTGTACTCATAAAGTACATGGTGTGTACTTCAAAAATCTCTAGAAACTCCTCTTTTCTCAAAAACTTCAGAAAAAGGAAAAACGTACCTGAAAAGAAGGTCCGGGTTCTTACAGGTACTATAGGTGTACTATTCACATAATGGGTCTTGGGCCAAAAAATTGGGGCTACGGTCCATGTAATGGGCTAAATTCCCACTAGGCCTTCGGTCTATGTAATGGGTTTACCTCTACTTAGTTTAAGAGGTCATTGCTTTGATTTAATAATAAATGAGGCTGCGACCCCAACTTCTAAAATACCAAAACGAAGTTTCCACTTAAATATTGTATCCCATTACATGTTGAACAAATATGAATATGAATAATTCAATTATTGAAGTTGGATATGAGTGTTAAGAAGTTTATTTTCACATTTCTTTGAATTGTAGGACATAATAGATTCATGCGATTACTGGTTTGACGTGTTCAATTATTACCGTGTCTTTAAACCTAGACTAAGTGTTAATTCTATTTTCAAACTGGTTCATTATTGGAGATAATATGAAGAATGATAAATAAATTATAAAATAAATGTTTATATTGATGAATAATGATGTTTCCATCAATCCTAGTTGAATTTATTTTTGTATCATGCAAGATAAGAATAATAACAATAAAAAATCCAAGAAATGAAACTAAGATTAAATTTTAGAAATAAATCATAGGATAATTTCACAGAGGTTTGTGGTAGAATTTCTCTAGGAATCACTAGCTATGATAGAAGGAATATTTAATACTCTATATAGATTTTAAAAAAAATGACAATGCATTTATGTTAGGGTTGAGGAAGAATATGAAAAAGAGTAACTGATATATTCATAGATGAATGTAGAATGAGAGTGGGAACTAATTACAAGAGGGAGCTATATGGGGTAAGAGTTAGAGCTTATGGAAGGGAGTTATCTTGATAGAGAATCTTATTCATATATTTTAGTCACTTCCTATTTTCTATGTTACTTTATTTTTGTTGAATATCTTTATTATTTCTACTATGGCATGTAACTATACATTTTAGTTGAATTGTACTGGATGAATTGAAATAAAATTTACCTATTTTTAATTTAGTTTAATTTATTGATGTATATTTTACTTCCCAAAATTTTCATTGCATTATTCTTTTCTACTATCTATGAAAAAGTATTAAAAATTTTAGTTAGGGATATATTTATTTAGGAAGATCAAAAAATAAATTCATAATTTTCTAAAATCAATTAGTTTGGTGGAATTTCAATTGATGTTCTTTGTGTGACTCCTTAATCTCATGTTCTCATCTTCACTTCATTATGAGTATTATTTTTACCCTACTTAATGTACCTACTCATGAAATGTAGTGGATTATCTTTCTATTCCAACTTTAACTGATGTAATTCAACTAGAAATGGTTGTGGTTTTGTATTGTCCATGAAGAATCATATTTTAACAATGTTTTAAAATGAATTTCATCCCTTATGAGATATCACTGGGAATTTTTGTGAAAATAATGACAGGTAGGTGCTTAAAACATCTTTTTAAAAATAATTACAACACTAATATAGTTAATTCTGAAAAAAGAAAAATGATCAATTTATCAGTTATGTCCTATATAATATTCCACCAATCTATCCTTTTTTGGAATTTTTTCCCTCTTCCACTATCCTCTATGTTATACTTCACTTTCATTAATGTTTCATTAAATTTTCTAAATCCATTTTCAATTTATATACTATCTCTAAACTTTATTCATGTTGATTGATTTTTTTATTTAGTTTCTAAAATTTTTGTATATGTGGTTTGACAATATTTATATCTATTTTAGTCTTGATTATATTTTAAAAAAAATAAATTTGAGTATTTAAATGAACACATATGAAATAAAATATACCTTTACTTGGGAGGGGATATATGAATAGAAAAAAAATTGAATGAAAAAATAAAAATAAATAGTTCTTAGAAAAACAATTCGATGTTTTTTTGAATATTCTTGCGTTGCTGTTGAGTTTACTTTTTTGTGTGATGAACTTCACCAAGTATTATAAATCATTAGACACTCTAGGAAACATTTAGCTGACTTAGATACTTGGAATTAAATTAAAAATTATTTGATTTCTCTTATGAGATAAAAGATAATGAAAATATAAAACTTTGAAATTTCTTGAGTTGAAAACTCAAATTAAAATAAAAATTTATTTCCACTACAACATGGAAATTTGAATGAAATGATTCCTAGGATGAGGGATATAAAACTTTCCAATCTATCAAAAAATCTATCAAGGATATGTTTATCTTATATTAATAAGAATTATGAGATCAAACAATCATACCTATCCATTTTTTCTATTCTAATGGATATCCCAATAATGATTATTTAGATTTTATCATATAATTTTATAGTACTATTCAACAGTTACCTCAAAATGTGATGAGTGAGGAAGAGATTAGGTTGTGGGTGTTCACATTTTTCTGGAAGTGCAGGGTTAAAAGTATGTTCTAGAATGAATAAAATTGAAAATTTTGATAACTGGGACCAACGTTTCAACGAATTTGTGATAATTTGTTACCATAGGAATGTGATAACATTTTAGAGGAATATTAAAATAGGTTTTTTCAAGATGAGAGAGAAAATTTTCATGAAACATGAGATAGATTTAAAAAAAATATTAGGAAAAGTCACATCAATTATATTTCTCCATATCCCTTGATAGCAATATTTTATAAGTTTCTTAACCCATACCACTAAAATCTAGTATACCAATTTTGAGTTGGTGATTTTTCAAATTTTATAGTCAAGGATGTTAAATAAATATTTAATAAAATGTCTCCAAACTACTAATATAAATTATCTATGAACCACTATTCCTAAGGGTGAATCACACCATTAGATTATTGGTATTATAATTCAGAATTAACATAGGAAATAATGAAACTATTTTGGAATGATTGATCATACTGTGATCCACTACCCAAATTTGGATATAACAACTCCAGAAGATGAAAGTTCACATTTTTTAGAATTTAGATTATGAAATCAGAGTAATAATGACCATTTTCCAATAAATTAATCATAGTTATTGAAAGAATATGAATTGAAGATGGAGAAACTAAGGAGTGTTGAAACAACATGCTACCCTTATGTATTCAAAAATGAAAAATTAGTTTTATAACATAGTTGGATCTTGAAATTTCTACTTTTATTTATAAATTTTTTTTAGGTGTCTCCTTAGTAAGGTAGATTCAAAAAAATATAATATTCATGATCTATAAACCAAAACTATAGAAATGGATAGAAGCATTGGGTTGGGGGAAAGGGAGAGTTTCTAAAAACAACTATAATGAATAAAAAAGAAAATGTAATATATTTTACTCCCATGACATGCCTAATTACTAAAAAACATATTAGTTTGAATGATAGGTAATAAGAGATAGAGGATTTAACTAAATATGAAATTAAAAAATATGTAAAAATATAATATAAAAACTAGAGTTCTTTCTATGATACACATTTATTTTATGTTGATGAAATTATTATCTTCACCCATGGGGGAAAAAGAAACATTAGGAATATGAAGAAAATTTTCCTACATTATGAACAAGTCCTAAGACAAGAGATCAATTGGAAAAATCCCTTCTTATATTTTGGCAAGAAAATTCTGGCAACTAGAAAATTTGACATATCTAATGAGATAGAAATTACAGAGGGTTCACTTTCTTCCACCTATCTAGGTGTCATGAACCAATCCAAGTTGAGGCCTGAGCTGATACTACACCAAGACCTCCTCTATAGGCTAGTGGGTGGAGACAAGAACTGAAGTCATACTAAACTTGGGGAATACTTTTCCAAAATATATGTACATATTTACACAACTAACTCAATAAAAAATGTAGTGGGAAATAAATAAAAGATAAAAAATGTAAAGTAGTCCATACTAAAAATAAAAAGGGACGAAATAAAAAAAAACCATAAATATGTCCCAACCAGACAAAACATGAAAAGAGTAAACATCATAGAGATCCTATCTCCTATATCCCAAGCTATGACCACCATACACGATCCAAGAACCCCGTATCCCTAAGCTCCTATGAATTCACGGTCGGCTTGTCTGCTATTTGAAAATTACATGAAACATATTATGAAATGGCCATGAATGGGTGAGTATATTCATAACTAGTAGAACACCTAAAATGGGTGAAGGGGGAGTATTAAGGGATACAACTATACAGAAAAATAGTACATAGAATAAGGTATGGTGAAAGAGTACAACTCAAGCCAACAAGAGAGTGAAAGTAATATCATCAAAACACAAGTATCTCAAAACAAAAAAAGGTGAACTTATAATTGAGTCTTTGATACATATTGAAGTAGAGTAGACTCTTAAAACCACAAGAATATAGATACTAAAAGCACATGGAAGACCTTATGTGTATTTTCCTCTCATGTAAGGAGAGTAACCAAAACCCAATGAGTGGGCATGAAAGGACTATATATGTATATACTCAGTCAAAGAAACCAAAAGGAAGGAGGAATGAGATATCCATCTAAGAGATCAACCCAAGATTATGAGTAGCCAATAGTTCCAAAAGGAATTCCATCTACGTTTCTCAACACCCCATGTGTCTATCCAGGACACAAAAGTCCAAGGGACTCAATCACCACAACTTGACACTATACTCTTTGGGCAGCACTGACTCTCCCTCATAGTTTTAATTCATGTCACAAGAACTCATATTAAAGGGGAAAGTGTCCCTATTTCTCATTATTCCAATGTTACATCAAACCATGCCTCTTTAGTGTGTCACATAGTCATGGGGATAGTGGTTTTAGGAATGGATCCCATTCTCTAGTACGAGGGGAGGGTCATTCTTTATTAATCACTGAAGAATGCCACTGGCCAGTCCTGTTAGATGGTACTTCTTTGGAAGGTCACTAGGGAATTTCACTACCCAGTCCTACTATAGGGTATGCCTGGTGAGTCTTCTAGGAAATTCTACTGCCCATCCCTTCTAGAGGGTTACACATGGAATATGTCATTGGGGAATGCCACTACCCATCCCTACTAGAGGGTAATACCAGAGAGTTGAGGAAATTTACTACCTAGTCTTACTGGATGGTAAATTGGAAATAACATATATGAATTCCAATACCTAGAAAAAGTAGAGGGTAAGCCTGAAACATCCATCAGAGAATGCCACTACCCAACCCAACTGGAGGATAATACCGATACTGCTCTGGTGAATCTGTATGATTACTGCCATCATCGGTTGTTGCCTCAACATGTTACAAACCTGGAACATCTCACATCATATCTTAAAGGATTCTTACGAGGTAACCATTAAATTATATAGGAAAAAACACTCAGTGTAGGCATCAAATGATCCAAAATATGAGTTCAAACCAAGGATATAGGAACGATCAAAGATATCTCGAAAGATCTCAAGTAAAACACAAAGTTTGAGGGGACCCACATGATGTGTGCTACCTCTTCACAGCATGGTCATGTATCTAGTTAGTACAAGTGTCCCATCCATGTAGAATTAAATTCCATGTAGGTGGACTACATGAAGTGTCCCACCTTTCTGTGGATAGGGCCATCTCTTCTATCTATTTCCATGTAATTAGAACCTATGTATGTATACTTTGGTACACGAAATGTTGGTTTACAAGAGATGCTATTTGTGTGGCCAACCCATGTCAGTGTACTTTTACATGGTGTGTCTCAACCTATGTAGTCTATCACATGACTCATTTACAAAAGTAGGTATTAAAAAACGTGTTAAGGAAGTACACATTGTTCTATCCTTATGGGTTCCCAAACCCTAGTGCTGTGACAGAAAAGGGGCTATAAGGTGTGTGTTCTTCCAACTACATGGCGTGTAGTCGGGATTTTTTCATAATGTTCGGGTTTTTTTGAATCATTTTCCTCGCTCAAAATCAGGTCAAACCACTTCATATATCATGCCAAATCCATCCGAAATATTATGATCTAGCCACAAATTGTGCACACCGGCCATTGTTCACTAAGAATCGGCCACCAAAACGAATGAAGGTTTATTTCTTCATTTTTCTCACACCCCTCCATTAAACACTTCATAATCCAGCTCCAAATTATCAGATTATCTATACATTAATCATGAAATTTCCCAATCTACTCTCCCATCTAATAATCATTGACATTTAATCAATCAACCACAAATATAGGCACTCAATTAGGCTCGGGTCACCCATCAACTATCAAACTAGGAACTGTAGGGCTACAATAATGACGAATGTGAAGAACGAAGGATGAATTGAATTGAGAATAAAGGGTTTATAATTTTTTTCCAAGATTTCTTTTCCAATGATCAAGATCAAGCAATTTGGATTATAAAACTGATAAACAAAGGGAAAAATAATCCATTTTCAATCCTTTGGAACATGCTAAGGGGGTGCATATCAAATAAAGAAATAAAAAATCTACTAAAATGTTTAATATAAGGTGTAAAAATCACCAAATATGAGTTCTAATTTTTTTTGATTGTTCATTGTTGAAGAATGCATTTGACAATAAGGGAGGAAGATTTTTTTTCATTCCATGAACTTAGATTCACCATGAATTATAGGGTTTTAGTTCTTTGAAGGAATTATCTAAAGGAGGAAGATGCTCTCACAAAAGGCTCCTTGGAATTATGAGGCCAACCCTATCCAATTACCACTAATTACCTATTTATAAAATTTTAATTAGGTAAAAAGGAAATTTAATAAATTAATTAAATTAGTTAAACACATCTCCAATGAGGGAGGGGTCTGAACATCCTCCGTCGATTCATTTTATATCATGCCTTGGGTAAACACCATATTCCAGAACAAAATGTGGTCTTGGATTTCCAATACAATCAATGATTTGATAGTTATACCATTTTATATAATTAACCATGCATGTGGAAAAAATATATTTAATAATTTTTGAAAATTAATTCCTAGAACCCTGAGCCTTATAATCACACTCCATCTCTACATCTAATTCTAGAAATATACATATAAACATTTCAAAGCATTACAAGGAAAAAAGGTCTCTTCATCACTTACTCCTTCAAGATTTTTATCCTAAAAAAGAAAAAACTAAAAAAAACTTTGGATAATAAGCCTACATATGTCTCGATCACTCATATGAATTCTATTAAACATATTAATGCTTCCACAACACATGAAATAATGGGAGGATCCATCCTCGCAAGGCCTGATCCTGTCGGTCCTTGATCACCATAGGGTGCTCTATAATGGTGGATCCATCCTCGATATCCAAATTGCCTCAGATAATGAAATGTGTAGGGCCATGCACATACTTCCTCAACTACTACACATTGAGGACGTCCTTACCCACTCTATATGTGGGGGTAAGGTGAGGTAGTATGAAACCTTTCCAACCCTCTGCATGATCACGAACAACCCAAAGAACCTAACTATTTGCTTTCCTCCCTAGCCAAACCATCACATTCCTCATCATGGGTATACTCTCACAAAGACGTAGTCTCACTGCTCAAACTCCAAGGGTCTACGACAGTGATCTGTGTTGAATTTATGTCCGTTCATGGGTGTCTTCATTTGTTCATGGATGATATGAACATTCCCTATTCTCACATATACCAACTCTAGACCCACAATTGCTGACACTCCAATATTCATCTAGTACTAGGGTGACCATTAGGGTCTCCCACATAGGTCCTTAAAAGGATCTATTCCAATAGTAGAGTGGTAGATGTTGTTGTATGAAAACTATACCCAGGGTAGTTGATCCTCCCAGCTCCGACCAAAATCCAACATGGAAGACCTCCACATATCCTATATCACCATGATAATATGCTTTGTCTGCCCATCAGACTTCTAGTGAAATGATATACTCATTATGTTGGAAACAAAATCCTTCAAGGTATCATTGAATTATTTTTGAGGTGATTGTGTTTGTTAACAAAGTGGGCCTCTATGTTGTGTGTGTTGAAAAAGAAGACCATGATGTAAAAATTTGTTGAAAAAGGGCATTTTCATGGTGATTTGTAGAGTTCAAGGGATGTTGTAAACAATACATGCTTTATTGAATAACCTCAACAAAGGAATGGATAATCTGGAGGCGGTACAAAAATAGAAGATACAAGGTGGCACAGTTTTGTAGTGTGCCAAATTTTTGGGCCTCAAAATCGACAAATGGATAACAGTGTTTTTTGAAAAGGACTTGTATGCCTGTGTCTTGGAGGCTTAGAAACTTGCACGCCATATTTTTTTCAGAATCGTAATATAAAAATATGTCCAAGGAAATAGGGGCGCCCATGTTTTGTTTTGGGCGCACATGGTGACTAGGGAGACAAAGAATACGGCGGCTAGACTTGGGCGCTGAGAGGATACTTGCTCATCGGCACTCAGGGTATGCAAAATACCTATATATAGAGGTCCACCCCTCCACATTTTTTTGAGAATCTCAAAACATAGGGAAAATTAGAGCTCCAGTCACGCAGGTGGGTTTGGCATGCATGTTGTGGTTTTGTCATGCAAGTAAAAGTTATTCAGAAGTTGTGCGCCAGTTGATAGTTTCATGCCAATATTGGTCTGGCCATAAAATATTTTGAGTCACCCAAGTTTGGAGTTGGTGAAGGGAGTGTCACAAAATTTTTTTGGTGACACTTGCGCGCTAGACTTGAAGAAGTGTTCCGGTTTATAATTGCATGCCAATGTTGGTTTTGGCATAAAAGGGTGTGAGTTTCCAAAGTTTTGGGTTGAATAAGGGAGTGTCATGCAAGTGTTTTGGTGAAACCTGCGCACCAGTCTTGGAGATGCATTCCCGTCATTCCAGGGTTGTGAGAAAGTTGGAAAATTTCCCGGTACCTCTGGTGCAAAGTAAGATTCATCTGTAGAAGAAAGTTGAACTTCGATAGAGCATCTACATATAGAGGAAGATGCCACCATTTTTATATTGAAGGGATATAAATGTCCATAAACTCTGAGTGGATCCTTTCTAGTGTAGTGGGAAAAGGAAGAGGAAGAAGGTGATTCCTTCTACCTGTAGTGAGACTCAGAGAGAGGAACATGGAGTGACCCTTGGGAAAGCAGTGAGCTAACCCAAAATATTGTAAATTCAGTGAGAATGGGCATAGATGTGATCTAGATTGAACATTGTAAATTGGGTGTGAGATTTAGTGGATTTGGTAAAACAACACTTCGCCATTGTATTCTCCCTGGAAGTAGCCCAGTGAGGGTGAACCAAGTAAAAATCTATGTGTCTACCTCTGCTTCCCTGCATTGCATCCAAAGCATCATTACCAGATAAATAAAGAATGAACAAGATAAAAATTAACAATATAAGATAATAATAAGTGACCCTTATAATATAGAGGTCATGATCCATTGGGGCATGAATAATTTCAAAATAGAATATCCACACCATAATTCAACCCCCCTCTCAGGGTATCTAGGCTCTTTTTTGGTCCTAACACATCCATAGTTGGGTCCCAAAATTCTCCTACGTCCTATTCATGATAATGCTATAAACCATGAATCATGTTCGGCGAAAAAAATAGAGGGTACCTCGTGAATGTGGACGATTTACCGCACGTAAAACAACCCCAAACTCTCAACCAAAATCTGATCCCTAATATAAAGCAAGTGTGGTAACATTATGAGTTAGTTTATTATCAACTAGATGGAATCATGGAACTTCACTGTATACGGAATACATGTGATGAATTCCATAGATATACTATACCATTCCCACTCAAAGACCTCAAGGGGCTGCAACAAACCTGCCGAAACATGGGGACCATCTTTCACCTGCTGATAGGTGAGGCACTGTGAAATGAACTAATCTATGCTTCATCTCATGCCGATCCACCAAAACTATCTCTAAATGAATTTTTACATATTCTACACACCAGGATGTATAGATAGGGGATAATTATGGAACTCCTATATCACATCCTCCAGCATCGCAAGTGGAACCATTGTTCTCCCCTAGAACAAGATCTTGTGATTACCACTTTCATAATATCCATCTGGTGCTTCTACTATGGATAAATAATCATCAAGAACCACACAGTCGATGTCTCCCAACTTTGAATCTCTCACACACTTGAGGAGAGAACGATTCCACACCATCAAATAAAGAAAATTTATACCCTCCTACTCCACTAGGTCCACATGTATGGAAGCTAACTACTCCAAAGCTTCTTGCACCAAGCAAGCTTGAGACTTCCTACTAACGAAATATGCTTTCGTGTTTCCCTTTCATGGAGTATAGACTCTCCTAAAGAAATATTCCTGAATAAAAACTAATGAGAATCATTTTCTCTAGTTCATGTCTCTTTGATTAAATACGTACCTGAGACTTTGGTTGTCTGAGTAGACCACAAAGCACTGACCTAGAAGGTAGTGTTTCCATGTCCCCAGGGAAAAGACTAATGCTACCCAATCTAAGTCATGAGTCACATATTTCTACTCATGGGGTCTCAACTGCCTCGACCCATATGCGATGACTACCTATCATTGCATCAACACAGAACTAAGCCCTGCTCCTGAGGCATAAAAATACACCATGAGCTCAACACTTTCCTCCAGAAGCCTCAACAACAAAGGAATCATAAGCCACAATCTCAACTCCTCAAAGGCTCTTTATAACTACTCTAACTTGGTAAACGACTATCCTTTCCAAATCAGAGTGGTCAAGGGGCCACAATTCTGGGTAAGTATACAAAAAATATCATATAGTACTCTACCAAACCAAGAAAACTACACACCTTCGACAAATTCATGAGTGGATCCCTAAAAAGAACTATTTTGATCTTTTTCAGATCCATGGCTAATGATTTTTCAGACATGAAATTACCTAGAATTTGAACCTCCTATATCCAGAAATGGTACACCAAGAGATTTTTGTAAATATGATTCTCTCGAAGTAAATGAAGAACCATTCCCAAGTGCTCAGCATGCTCATCCTCTATTGCAGAATAGATGTGTATGTCATTGATCAAGATGAAAAAAAACTGAACCAAGTGTGGCTGAAAGGACTGATTCATAAAATCCCTAAAGATAATGGGGGATTTATTCACAGAAAAGGGAATCACTAGGAAATTATCATATCCATAAAAAAAATCAGAATGCCAACTTTATAATATCAGCTTTGCAGACGCTCAACCTGTCGTAGACAGATCTGAGATCAATCTGCAAGAACCATCTCGAGCCTCATAACTGGTCAAAGAGGTAGTCAATCGTTGGAATGGTGCACTTGTTATTTATTGTGGCCTAGTCTAGGTGATGATAATATATAAAAATATATAAGCTACCATCTTATATCTTCAAAAATAGAAGAGGAGCTACCCAGGGGGACACATTGGGTATGATGAAACAATTCTCATAATGGTCCTCCAACTAAAAACATAGCTCTTAGACCTCAGTTTGTGCCATCCAATATGTCATAGATGATATCAGGGTAGTACTTCATTTAAATTCAAGGTAAAACTCCATCTCCCCCATCATAGGTAGTCCCAAAAAATCTTTGTTAAAGATTTCCATATATTCCTCCAAAATTAAAGGAACCCATATTCCCAACGAGTATGTTGCACCATGGGTTATGATTTCTAATTGAGGGGTAATAGGCTAAAAACTCTTTCTCAAAACACAAAATTTCATTTTAAGAGGTCTCTCTCACCGAAAAATGAGATCCTCATCCCATAAGTCCACATCCATCTGAGTAGTTTGAGGTGACAGTCAATCTTGGATTAAACTATGGAAATCAAATCCATGCCCATGATGATGTTATAGGGTTCCATTGTGATGGATAAAAGTTCCCACATGAAACTCTCTCCTCCAAGTGATAAATCACACTATCAAAAGATGAAATACACTAAGGAATCCTTACTTTTAGGAAACTTAAGATAAAGATGTCATACTAGAATATCTACTAGGAGCTCCAAATCCCACACCAAGAGCTGAGATATGAAATAATGGACGGAACCTAGGTATAATAATACTAAATAAATAGTATAATAAACATAGATCATTCCTCGAATCATCCCATGAACAATATAATCATAGACATCCAAAGATTACAGCTATGCAAGACCCTAGCCACCAACTACTTGATCATGACAAGGGCTTCCTAGTGGTGGTGGTGGATGGAACTCATAGTGTTTTCCCCCGCCTATAGCTCCTTCTCCTCTTCCACCTCCACCTCCCTAGGGACCACTCTGATCATGGTGTTGTCTCTACTAGGGTTGTCCATTTTCTATCTTCTTGGGATGTTCAGTACGTCTGGTCGGTCAGCCTCATGACCTGTGACCTCTCCCATCACAAGCATAGCACCAAACCTCCCCTGGGATACCATGGTTCCTTGCGCTGCCCCTGCACCGTACGATAGTGTCCCAATGTTTTCTCAAGGAAGGGTCTCCTATTCCGAGATCTATGGTGCTTGCCTACTGTTGTAGATGTCTCAGCCCTGTCATTCCCACTATGAGCTCCATCTATCAGGAGTCCCTCTAGCATAAATATCTATATCATAAGATACCAATCCATCACCACATAATAGGTGGGGATGCAAAAGGTCACTACACTTACATAGATCTCTCTATGGAGTCCCTCCTCAACTTTTTGTGATCAGAATTATCCATATATGATCATGTCGATATAGCAACATGTAAGGTATGTGAAATGATCCACATAATCTACCATTTTCATACCTCCCTACTAAAACTCTGTAAGATCATAGATCTAAATGGTGTGTTAACAGGAGGGGTAGTAATCCTCACAAAACAACTAATTAAAGTCATCCCACGAGAGTGTTGACTCATCGTGCATCAAGGTAACCAAGCTCCACAAACACCCAGCTACTATGTGGAAAAGACTTGATGACAATTCCACCAACTGATCCATTAGGGTTTGAATACTATTGAAGATGTAGACCACAAAATCTATCCAATACTCTGCTCCTTGGGTATCTAGCTTAATGCGGATCCTCAACGGTCTCTGATGTTGGATATCGCGGAGTGCAATCATCCTACACATATCCCCAGCCTACTCAGTTGGGACTATCTACAACTCAATAGGTAGAGGTTCTTCTACCTATCCAAATGGGGGAAGGGAATTTTGAGATGGACCTAGAACTTAGGCCTCATCACATATATGGTCATTGTCATGAACCAATGTTTGTAGCATGACCAACTTTTATCGCAGAGGAAACCTGAAATTTATTGAGGTGTACCTTGGTCAGAAGAGAATATATATATATATCAAAAACAATGGAGAGCTTAATAAAGAAGGAATTTCAAAGACTGAATCATATATAATGCATGTACCATTTATCCTGACAACAAATGTCTCAGTATGCTGAATCAACAAGAAGGTTGTCAGGGTCCAGTTGAATGGCTACGTCAGTCGTTGCACTGTCACTAGACTCCCTGGTCTAAGAGATTCACTTGAGCCACTTTGACACTATTTCCCAAAACCCAAATAATTTTTTTAGGGAAACATCCGAACAACATCCCAAGAATCAATCCACCTCTGATTGCTATCTTTCATGACCCGACCCAAGCTGCGGGTTGAGCCGAAACTACCCCAAGTTCGCCTCTATAGGCTAGGGGATGGCGAAAAGTGATGAAGGCACACTAAACTTAGGGAGAAATTTTATTAAATTCTTGTACACATGCATGTATACAACTAAATGAAAAAGTGTCGAGGAAATAAAATAAAATATGAAAAACTGATATATATATATATATATATATACCAAAAATGCATGGACCACTAAACAGAACAAAGTAAGACAATGTATACTAAAAATAAAAAGGGGAAAAGTATATGACTAAACTAGAAATATATACATACATGAAAAACTGGAAAATACTAAAGAGTTGAGATATCCCATCTCCTGTATCCCAAGATGTGATCACCGTACGTGATCAAAGAAGCTAGTATCCCTAAGATCCTATGAAGTCACGATTGACCTGTACTCTATCTTCAAAATACATGACACGTGTTAGGAAACTTCCTTATTGGGGTGAATATATACATACCCAATAGAATGCCCTGAAAAGGGTGAAGTGAGAGCAGTAATAGATACAACTAAAGAGAAAAGTGTTATATATAACAAGGTACGATAAAAGATTACAACTCAACCCCACAAGAGAGTGAAATTAAGATAATTCAAACACAAGGAGCATGAAATAGCGAGGAGATGAACCTATTTTAAAATCATTTCTATGTATGGAAAGAGAGTATACTTTACCAACAATGAGAATATAGACACGGAAAATGTGTGGAATACCCCATGCATCTTCGCCTCTTCTTGAAAGATATTAACCAAAACTGGAGTAGTGAGTAATGAAGAAGGGTATATGTATATTCTCAGAAAAATAAACCCAAATGAGAGTGTATGGGGATCTCCATATCACAGCTCAACCCAATAATATGAGTACTAAAAAGTTACGAAAGGGAGTCAATCTACAATGCCCAACACCTCATGCATTTTCCCAAGACACACAAGTCAAAGGGACCCAATCAAAACACCTTGATACTATCCTCATTAGGAGGAACTAAATCAATAATAGGATTTTAATTCCTGTCAAAAGATTGAATATTAGTGGGGGAAAGAAATCCTATTTCTCATGAGTCCAATGGAAAAATGAACAATGACTCGTCAATGTGTCACATTGAAAGGGGTCACCAGTTTTAGGAAAGGATCTTATGCCCTGGTACGACAGGAGGGTCCTACTCTGGTAGACACTGAGGAATGCCACCTCCCAATCCTACTAAATGGTACCAATTAGGAAGGTAATCATGGAATGAAACTACCCATTCCAAATGGAGGGTAGTCCAGGTGAGTCTTGAATGAAATGCTACTACCCAGCTCGACAATAGGGTTATACCTAGAAGATGTCTTCAAGGAACACCACTACCCAGTCCTGCTAGAGGGTAATCCCTGAGTGTTGATGAGCTCCACTACCCATTCATAATGGAGGGAAACTCATAAATATCACTGGGGAATTATACTACCTATCCATGTTGGAAGGTAAGACCGAAATTACCATCAGGGAACCCCACATGCCAGCCTATCTGGTGGGTAATTGTAGAACTGCTCTGGTGATTCCATATGATATTTTTCATCATCAGGTGTCTCCTTAGTGCATGAAAAATCCAAAAAATCTCATATCATGTCTCAAAATCCCATTTTGAGGGAACCATCACATTCTAAAAAAAAACAAAACATTGTATAGGCATCTCACATTCCCAAATATGAGTTCAAACAAAGGAGATAAAGGATTTAAAAGATCACTCATAAGTGATCCTATAGAAAAAAATGTGTGAGGGGAACCACGTGGAATATGGACCTGCTTTATAACCTGACTATGTATCTGGTCAGTAAATAGGTCCTATCAGTGTAGGGGTATATGCCATGTACATGGAGTCAATTGCATTTCCCACCTAGATTGGAATAAATTCATGTGTTCTGTCTATGTTAGTGTACTTAGACAATGTGTATATGTTCTTAGACCTCTAGTCCATATACTTTGTTACACAACATGTTAGTTCACAAGAGATGTTGCCCGTGTGGACAAACCATGTCCATGTACTTTTCATACAGTTTGTCTCTAGCTGTGTATTCTATCACATAACTCATTAACATAAGAAGGTGTTACACAGTGTTTCAAGGAAGTTTATGTCATTCCATCATTATTGGTTCCCAAACCTTAGAATTTCCACTGAAAAAGGGGATACATGCAATGCGTTCTTCCTACTACATGGCATTAAGTCGGTATTTTTTTTAGATATTTCAGTCTTTTCACAAATCTTTATCTGTGCTCTGAATATGGTTAAGACACATCATATCTCACCTCAAATATTTCCAAAATATTTAGATTTATCCATGAATTGCACTCATCGACCACCTTTCACTGGGAATTGGACACCAGAACAAAAGAGGGTTTTTTTCTTCATTATGCTCATATCTATCCATTAAAAACATGATAATATAGCTCAAAATTATCATATTATCAATCCATTCATCATGAAGATCCATGATCTTTGATCTGCTCAAAGAATCATTGACATTTTATTTATTCTCCACAAATTCGAGCACCCAATCAAAATCAGGTCACCTAACAACTTTTGAATCGAGAACCATAGGGTCCCAATGGTGAAGAACACACAAAAAAGGGGAATAAATGAACCAATAATGAATGTTTTGAAATTTTTTAATAAGTATTATTTTCCGAATATCAAGAAAATAAAATTTAGTGTAGAAAATATATAAAAAAATAGAAAATTAATTCAATTTCAATCCTTTGGAAAATGTAATGTGGGTGCTCATTAGAGAATGAAATCAAAAATAAACTCAAATGTTTAATATAAGGTGTAAAAATAATCAAATATGAGTCCTACCACATTTTTTAGATTATTCTTTATTGAAAAATTCATTCACTTATAGGGGTGGAGGATCTGTTTCATTTATTGTGCTTCGATCCACCTTGAATAAGAGGTTCTCTATTCTTTGATGGAATTCTACAGAGGATGAAGATTATATCCTAGTGAATCCTAGGAATTATAAGGCCTACCCTAGACAAATACCTCTAATGAAATATTTATAGACATTCAATTAGGTCAAAAGGTAATTTTATGAATTAATTTAATTACTACAATGCACCGCCAATGAGTAAGGGGTCCGAACATTCCATGTCGATTCATTTTATGTCATAGCTAGGGTAAAAAACATGTCCCAAAGCCGACATTGGTATCAGATTTACAACCATATCAATCAATTCTGAGTTATCCCATTTTATTTAACAATCCTCACACATAATATGAAATATATTTAATATTTTTATTAAAAAAATTCCAGGCACACTGAGCCTCAGAATCACACACTGTGTCAATTCCTAGTTCTTGAAATATATTTATAAATATTTTAATGTATTAAAAGGAAAAACATTAAGTCTCTATAATATGTGTTCCCATGTTATATGGTAAACCCCATACCTTCCACTTCTCTCACATTGTGAGACAAATATAATTACAATTGGCCTCCTAGAAAGGAAATACTCTTTCGATTATGGGTAGAAATAGTCTTGTGAAAGTATTGATTGTCTAAAAATCTGTCTATTCATTTATGGTTTATAAATAGATGGATTCCATCTTAAAAAATATATAATTACCTATATTGAGAAATTTATATGGAGTGGGATAATTATTCTATGGACAATTAGCACTCTATCACTGAAACAATGCTAACAACCGGTTGATCATAGAGGGATTAGTATTAAAGATCCCTTTAAATTTGAAAAAGCAATGAAGATAAACTTTATGTATAGAATTAGAACAAATACATTAGAGGATCATTCCATTACTAGACTTAGATTCATTAGAAGTCTCCAACCTAGAACTCATAATTACATGGACACTACCATTTAATCGACCTTTACAAACTAGTTTCCCATTATTATAATGAATTCTCATTGGTTTGTTAACAATAAATATTATCTCCATATTTTCATAGATAAATGCATAGGTATGACTCTCATTGATCTTTTAGGATCCCTAGATCCTTCAATTTTCACTAAAGTGTCAATTAAAGAGAAAATACATGCCTAGCTAGATAATATTATAACTAATATCAAAGAAGTGGTTAGAAATTATAAGTTCACCAGAAATGAAGACACTATTATTTTGGAGACATACATTAATATAATTCTATCCTCTAAATTAGACTACTTCATGATGGTTGAGGGGCAATAAAACTGCTGGGCTAAATTCTTAAATAGAAGTTGGAAACTTTCTTCATAGTCCTCAGTTTCTTGGAGGATAATTCACGCAAGGCTTCCTATAGATAATTTCATGCATGCTGGAATAAATGTTTTGTCGTGCTATATGATTTTCAACAATAATTGTTTTTCCTTTAACACTTATTCATCAACTATCATACTACTTATACTCTATGGACAACTACATTTGACCTTTTTGAGGTTCCAATTCCATGGGAATCCAAAATTAAAGATCGAATTATTTCTTCCACTAAGATGACACTTTATTAGTAATTATTGAATCTTTTTTTGTTTCTAGTATAGAAATTATACATGTCATTTGGAAATATCTAAAAAAATGATCCATTTTAGTGCTCAATTCTCCTTTCAATCTTCCCATGATCAAATTTAAATGGTAGAAAAAAGTAAAAATTTCACCTAATGAGGATTTTGTGATAAATCTATTCATGATTTTACTATGTTAAAGAATTTTGGAATTATAGGAAATTTCCATGCACCAATGTGAACCGTAGAAGTCATATAGATTAAATAAATTTTGTGTTGGACTAAATGAAACACTAATGGATATTTTAGAGGAAGATCAGGTCTTTTTGGATATGATACTATTTTTAGAAATCATCTTGGTGATGCAATAAGATTCCTTTATTGTCCTTATGGAATTTTTACTTATTTGGAGGTTGGAATTCATGTAACAATAAATGCAGTTGATATGGAAAATAAATTTTTCCAGTTTAACTTACAACTTGAATGTGATTCTACATATGTTTTATAGGGAATTAGGAATGGTATTATTCATATTTCTTTAATGATCACTGCTCGATGGTGAAACTTCTTGGATTCTCTATCATCAATGATTTACGTCATAAATCATTCTTACCATAAGGAAAACTATATAGCATATAGTCTTTCAATCAAAGGGATCTCTGTTACTTAGCTGATTATACTCAATGAAATTATGAAGGATATTTTTTATTTCTTTCAACATGACTATTGTAAAAAATACTACTTTATTTTAGTGCAACGTTGTTTCTTTTTATTAAATTGGGCTTGTCTTTTATTTTGGAAAGATCTCATTTTTTCTAAAAAAAGTGTGGCTATTATTGATATTTTTATGGGTGAACTAACCCTCCAAGGTGGTGATGATCCAAAATAGTTTCATCACATTAATGATTCTATTATAAAATTTTGATTTAATTTGAATGAGGTTCTTGACAATTATTTTAAGTATAAGATTATGAATGATACCCATGCCCCTTTCGGATAAATAAATATGAATGTAGTTAATAAACACATTAGAGTTAATTATATTAAAACTGAATCTACAATAAAACAAAAAAATCATGGGAAAAATAAGATCACAAATATGAAATGCATTGATAAGGACAAATAAGTCATCTATCTTGAAAAAATTGAATTTTTTTGATAATTCTTATGAGGTTTTTTTCCCTTACTCACAACCCTATCATTATGAGAGAATTCCCTCACTTGCATCCAATATAGACTTAATTCCTTATTAATATTGTATATAGAGTTCTAATTTTGTTTTATTGGTTATATTGAATATAAAAAATTTTGTAATATAAAAGTATTGGTCTCTATTTTTTCATCCCCCTTAGAAGATGAAAATAAAATTTCAAAACATGTTGAGAGTTTCTAGTGTGAGGTTTTGGAAATTTTTTCATAGGTGGACAATATTTTTTTTCCTAATATAATTAATTGTTTAGAAGAATATTTTTATATTTATGTTCTTAATTATTTCATTGGAGATCATTATGATGCTTCTTATAATTTTTATAAGAATGTTAATTAAGGAATATGATGATTTTTTATTAGAAAATGAGTTGGTTGTAGCATCCACTGAACTTATTTATGAGTTGTTGGATTCCTCAAGTGGGGGGGGGTATCACTTGGAGAATGATAGTAGAAATTATTTAATTATGTTTGGTCTTATGTATTAAATGTTTTGTTATATTAGTAAAATTGTAGGTATAGAATCATTTATGGGTTAGAAATTTAGTGTTAGACCCATAGAGGAATTCTGGTGATTGGTGATAATTATATGTGTTGATGATTTTATGAGAGAACATGAAGAAATTTACCTTCCTAATAGTGAAGTGAAAACCATAAATAAATCATACCCACTAAGGTATCATAGAAAAACATTAAGTGAAAAAATTGAATGAAGACTGTAAACTTAGCACTGCATGGGAGCCAACCCATAGTTTTCTAATATTTGTTTACTTTTTATTAAATTTACCTTACAACTGTGATTTCATAGAATACCAAATTTATATAAATATATATCTTCTTAACTATTTTTTATATAAAAAAATCCCCTCAACATCAATATTTTCTTTCAATTACCTAGAGTTTAGATTCTACACTCTCTCTTTTTTACATGGTTTTATATTTTGATTTTTAAAGAATTAATCTCATGGAAATATGATTCTACACATTTAGGAACTTCATTAGAAGAAACCTGTTAGATCTTATAATGATTAGAGAGTGTAATTTTGGTCCTGATCATAAATGGAAAACCGAATTCCATGAGAGTAACTTTTTATTATTTTTTTATTTTTCTAGAGTGTGAAATTGGTACACCCCCCACTTAAAAGTTTATTTTCATTGTTTATGAGAAGATTAGTTTACGTTATGCTCATGGATAGATATTAAGTGTCTCAGAGGGGATTTCAAAAATTAATAACTAAATTATGTGATGGATATATTTTTTATTATTTAGTGCTAAACTTTTTTTATTTTATTCCTTTGATAATATTTTTTAAACAAATATGCAATCCTATTTATAATCCTAAAATAATTCATTATATTAGGAGATTTAGTTTAATAAAATAAATAATTAAAATGATACTATTTTGAGATGAAATTAAGTGTTTTATATTATTTCACAGTGTTAGAGCATGTTCCATTTATATTTTTTTGGAAAGTGTATGAGTTGTGGAACACATACAGTGTGAACATTATCAAAACCCATAAACTTGTTTTTGAACTATTAAATTTACAACCTATTTAAACCTCAAATGTTTCATAAGTTTCTCCCACCATGAAAGATAAACAATTAGGATAATGTTGGGTTTTAATTTTTTGGGAGGTGTTTTTGTTAATGGTGATAAACTATAATATATTGATTTCTTGTTACATCACCCATTAATTTTTTAAAAAATTGACTTGGTTTGGGAATCAATTTTATTAATCAATGGCACAATGTTTTTCTAAAGTTTGATTGTTTTCTTGAAAACATAATAGGTTAATATTTTATATATATCTATTATTTTTAATTAAATTTTTATTTGTATTTTTCATTATTCAAAACATATTACTTTTAGTCTAATCATGGTAGTATGTTTTACAACCTTCAATGAATTTGACATTTTTGATTGAAATTAAACTCATAATATTTTCATCAAAATTAGCTATGTAATGAGTTATAAATCACATTGGACTATTTATCATTTAATATAAACCTGATGGATTACTTAATTATTCATTATTTTTAATCATTAATCTCATAGGTCCATAATTTTATTGGAAAAAATATTGATGTTTGTTTAAATATTTTCAAAATTTTAAAATTCAATTAATTTTTGTAAAACAAGAAACATGTTTTTCAACAAAAAATTATTTTGAAGAAGTAAATCATTTTCACTACTTGAGTGTAAATGGAGAAAATATATTTGAAAAAAATTATTTTCAACACATTATTTTTTCAATATTGTGATTATTTTTCTTCACCCTAAGATTGTTAAGAAAATTCCTAGAGGAAAAATATTATTTTAAGTGTGAGGTATTTTTTATGGCTATAATTTGATAAATTTTTATCCAAATTTATTTAGAAATAAATTAGTGATTTTAAATGATAAAATGACATTTTAATATTAAATACATGATTCTTGGTCTTTCTATGGAAAAGTTTTAATATATATAATATTTAACATGTTTATACCTAGAGCCCGTTAATTAAAAAACATAAATTCCCAAAATTTAGGACATTTTTTTCACTGAAAAGGCACCCGGTCTATGAATGAGACATTACCACCAAATTTAAAAGATAATGTAAAACCAAAAAAATAGTTTTTTTCATAGAAATTAAAAGGGGGAAATACCTAGAAAATAAAAGATCTTACAAATTAATTATCTAATAGGTCGGACCAAAATATTGGTAGAAGGAGGAGCATGAGAAGTGGGAAACTCTGGTGGAGTGGGATCCGTTGTTGAGGTTGTGGTAAGATTATTCTCAATACTATCTCTATCAATGAGTTTCTGAATAGTCTATACATTTTTAAGTAGAATGATAAATTTATATATTATTCCTTGATCTACCACCACATCGACCATGGAATTTGAGATATCGACAAGGTTCTTAGTGTCATATGGCTGGGTCGATTCCCATTTTGAGAGGGCTAATGTATGGAGAAAATAAAGATTAATGAAGGGGATCATTGGGGAAACCTCATCCATATCCCCCATTCACTTTATTCGGGATTCAAATCTAAAAATTCTTAAAAAAATTACTATAATGTGAGATTTTGAGGCATCTTGAGGTGTATCCTAAAGAGGAATCCACTAATAAATATTATCATAGAATACTAGTATGGGAATAGACAATATATATTTGGTATAAGTGTGGGATATATCAAATTAAAGTGTTTTCATAAAGTTATTTTTAGGGGAATGAGGATCCTTGGACTTGGAGGGGGTTGGACAAGAGTATTGGGGTGAAATTTCTAGATCATTAAAATCAAGGCTCATTACCTCATATATGTAGTGTAGTGTAGTGAAGAAAAACAAAAATGACTAACAAAAAAAACTAATCTACTAAACATATATAATATCATGGGTTTATGATCTTTGCAAATCTGGAGTTGATCGAGGCGGAGGAGCAGATAAAAGGTGGCATGAGATAAACTATCCAATCTCTTACTAGTGCCCAAATCAGTAACATATCCTCATTATAAGCATAGTCATTCCCATACCTTCTCAATATCCCCATATTAGCTAAAAGGGGTAATAAATAAATTCAAGCATACCCAAAGAGGTAGGGGTCTAGTATCATTCATAGGTATTCAAATATTTGTTCATATGGGTATTGTTGATACCACCCATAAGTGTTCCCTTTTATTCATCCTTTAACACTCATAATATAAGGAAAACTATTAGGTCATATTATTCTGTACTAGAGAATAGATTTATTATGATAAAATCATATCTAATTGGAAAAATGATCCATGAAAATCCCTATTTTATTACTATTCATGAGGGATAACCCTATAATTAACCCAAATAAGGGAAGTGTTTGGATGTGTAATATTATTTTTTTTAGCGTCATGGAAGATGATGGGAACTATTATTAAAAGAGTACCATATATTTTTTATATTTTCCATTATAATCTCTTATTTCATTGACTAATAAGATGAGGTGTTTGAAAATTTGGTGCTCTAAATCCTATGGCCTACCCCAAACGAGAAAAAAAAATAAAATTACACTCTTTTATTCATAATATAAATGTAATATAATCCAATACTGGATAAAATTTGGTGAGAAAATAAAACACGAGTCTCCTATAATAATACTACTAAACTATACGGATATTCAATATATCCATTACATCTAGAGCCTCACAAACATTGAAACACTTCCCAATTTCCCAGATCATTACAAACCCAAATCCTTATTAACACGTAGGGTATTTTTTAAATTTATCTAATAATAAATAATGATCATCATCAGTTAATACTAGACATAAATTATGGGGTTCTAGGGTTTATTGGTCCAATTGGGAGTGTTCGGGGTTAGTGGAGGTTGGACGACATTGGGATGTGTCTTGGTATATTGAGGAGGATGGGTTGGGTGTGATTTCAGGGGATGAATCATTTAAAAGGGCCTTCTATTAGTATTAAGTTGTTTATTTAGTTGGTGTTTCTTCTCCTTTAGAAGCTGGTTTAATATTATTAAGGTTTTTGTGTTATGAATGTTTATGGTTTTAGAAGTGGTAGGATAGGTTTTGGTTTCAGATGGTTCAGGTATAATTGTAGTTGGAGTGGATGTGTAGCTAGAGGATGTAGATAGTGAGGATTTAGGGTTAATGATGCATATTTAAGTGGAATAACAGAGTGATAGAGAGACAACATGTTTGATGGGAACTATGGTAAGTGGTTGTGAATGTGATGATAATGTGAAGGAATGCGTATATAAAGGTTTATTAGAAATGGATGAAGAACCAGAGAAGGTCAAATGATTGAGAACATATGGTGGTGACAGTTTAAGGGAATGGGAATGAGAGGGATTGGGTGTTTCCCTATTAATCTGGAAAAAGAAATACTGAATCATATGAGTCACTATATCTGACTAAGATCATGATAATGAAGAGAGTTAGAGCTCTGATTGAAGAGAGTGGAAAATTAGGGAAATAAAAGGATATATTGAGAACCTATGGTTTTAATCATATATGTATACATATTTAATTTCTTATAGTGTGCCCTCTTATATTGTTGTATAGTTATCTAACATGAAATTTTAAAATTCCAATTATCCTAAATTTAGCATAATTATATACTTGGTTATAATGTGTAGGTGAAAAAATTATTTTGTTCCTAAAATTATCTAATAATTCCTCATCGGTGGTTTGAGGAATGGGTTAGCATTAGACTTGGGTCTACCTTTTCTGATTACAAGAACTAGTTAGATCTTGTGAAATAGGGATACAACTACTACATGGGAATGAAAATTTTTATATAATAAATTTTATTATTATTATTATGAAGTGCATGGATTTGAATCATTATTAAATGGATTGTGCTATTTTCAACTCAACCAAATTCCCTCACTATGGAATGTTCTTCATATTTGGGGCATAGACCACACTATCATTATCACACCCAAATTGACCACTATATTATTTCTCCAATTTTCGTAATATACTTCTATAAGATATTTGGAATTTCATATATAACTAGTGGGGAGTCTTAGAGACACACTTTGGTGCCTTAATAATGAATCCATTAACATAAAAATCTATACTATATGAAATTAACATTTACACCATGAGATAGAAAATAAAAGATAAACCTGGGTTGTATGCCACTCAACATTTTATTTAATGGGTAAATGTTGACATACATATTTATTTATTCAAAATATAGGGATATGATACTTCCCACTCAATCAATATTGATGTATTCCTTGATATGGTGTCTATTGACATTGAAAGGCTGTTATTATTTCATTTAAATTTTTATTGCTCTATAAGGGAACTCACATATGACAACAAATTTAATGAACCATCTCGAACACTTTTTTTAAAACAATAAAAAAAAGAGTTAAACACAAGTACCTTATCACCTGAGTGTATTTCATTCCTTGTAATGTGTAGATCTTGACACTACATTATCTTTTCTTTATAATTGTCCACATTGGCATGTGAATCCCTTTGGATATCTTCCACCTCACTCCATTATAATTGTTTCTTTCTCTTGGTTCTATCGTACCCTAGTTTATGTACTTAATCATAGGAAATGATCAATGAGAAAGTTACAATAAAAGGTGATGTGATTTTCCAAACAAAAAATGGAATGATGAAACCCCCAATGTTATTCAATATGCTATTTGGTAATCCCACAAGGCACTGTCAAGTCTATTTGAACAATATTTTTGATTGGAGAAAACATTCTTCTCAAGGATCTTATCAAATATCCACTTGATAACTATAATTTCACATTGGATTATTGATATTATGTGGTTCTCATATTGCAATGGACCCTATATTTATTTAGTATTTTTGGAAAGGTATGCTAATTGATGTGATTTTATTTATTATCAATAGTTTTGGTACCCCAAATCAAGAGAAGATGTTATTTTTCATGAATTCAATCCCTAATATTTCTTTATTAGATGTGTTAGCCTCTACTTTGACCTATTTTGAGATATCTTGAACATATATCAATATGTCCATGTTACCAAAAAACTGGAGAATGCTCACATGAAATAAATTCCTCAAACATCAAATACATCACTTTATATAATGGTTTATTATTGTATTTGAAAACTTTTATTGATATTTCAGGTATGTTGACTATAGTTACATAAAACCACACAATATATTGAATCTTAATGAAATATTGTGTAGAATAATGAACTTTTTAAAATATTAGGTATAGTGTTCTCTACCTCATGGAGGCCTTTACTTGGTGAGGAGTGGAAGATCTACAAAACAATCCTTATTTTAATTTTTGTATTACATGTTCAGTTCAACATATGACCACCCAACATGAATAGTAATGGGACCTATTTTAAATAATAGTGAACATAAACTAAAAATATATTCCTTTAACATAAATTGTACTATGGTTGAAAGCTTCAAGTAGAAAAATATTACAATATGTTATTGAAGTAGGGTCTAGAATCAAGGTACACTATGAAAAGGTTCTCATCAATGAAATCATCTCAAATCTATACTTCTAGTTCACTTAATATACTGGGTAAATATATTAATGAACGATTTTTTGATGATTAAATTTGTTATAACCATTTTATAAATAATTTTAGTATTGAATTATATTAACAAAAAAATTAAGGATAACCTAGGACTGACATCCCGCTTCGTAAAAAAATAATTTAATATGATATTGTTAGTGTGGACCACCACATTTGAGTGTATGAGGTATGTTATAAAAATATCAAAATCAAATACCATAACAAGTAACTTCTTCTCCATGGTAGTGTAGTTGCGTATGGAGTCAAACAGATTGGATGAAAAATTTCTATCATATTTCTGTTCAAGAACTACTCCAACTACATAGTTACTATCATGGAACTTCAAATCAAAGGTTCTTCCTAGTTTAGCAGGAGTATAAAGGGAGTAGTGATCAATCATGTCTTCCAATCCAACCTTTTATTTTTCATCAATGTTAAATTTTATTTCCGTTGTTATAAATTGAGTGATGGTTTATGTAATAAATGGAGAATCCTTAACAAACTTGTGATAGCACCAGAATGACCCAAAATACTTATGATATTATATAAAATTTTCATCTTTTTTAATCTTATTATCACCTTGATTTTTATAGTATAGTCATGAATTATATCATTAATTACTTTGTGTCCTTGAAAAATGCAATACATTTCCATTAAATTAAATGTCACCCAATTTAGCATAAGGAACATCTCCTCACTTCATTCAATCACCATATTTAGTTTTTTCAAGAACACTTTAAAAGTCTATCCATAAACAATGAATTCATCCATGAAAATCACCAATTACTCTTTATATATATAGTGATAAAGATGTTTCATGGCCTATTGTAAATTGTAAGGTGTATTAAAAATTTTAAAGGACAAGAGTTGGTAGGTTAAGGTTATATAAGGGAAATAAATGTGGTATTTGATTGATCTTTGGGTTACATTAGAATTTTATTATACTTGGAATAACCATACGAGAAGAAAATATAATTATGCCTATCAAATATCTATAATATTTGATTAATTAAAGGAAGGGTAAAGTGATCCTTGTATATAACCTCATTTGGATTCTTTTAATCCATATAAAACCTACACCTCATCACTATATGGGTGGATATTACCTCATCGTCTTTCTTAAAAACTATAATTCCTCGTTTGTATGGAATGATGTAAAGTGGGATTATCCATTATATCTATAAAATGGGGTAGATGATAACCAAATAAAAAATCATTAAAACTTAATTCTGAAAAAATTCTTTCGCTGGAGGGGGAAATTATATTTATATTTTACTTTTGTGATTCCTCCCTTTCTCTAGACGTACCAATTGGGTGAACATAAAAGGACTTATTCCATTTTTTCCATGACCCTCCATGAAATATTACCATTTATTTATCTAAGAAGTATAAATAATAAATTATATTATTCATTGGATAATGATAATGTGATTATATGTGATATTTATCCATTTTATGATTAAAATACATTGAGAGGGTTTCTCAGATGTTATGTAAGCTCTAGCTAGGGTGCCTCAAAAATTGATGCACTATGCTAAAAAATGTCTACCTCGTAAAATTATAAAAGAAATGGAAATCATTATACAACCACATTTACTTCCTTAATACCTATTTCATTCTAAATTTATTCATCCTTAAATTGGTATTCTTAAAATATACATATTCCTTCTATAGTGGTGATGAGATGACTGTCCTTCAGTTCGTCTCCAAACTTGACTACATTGGTTTGATCAAACTGAATGTTTAATTCTCCCATGGTAAAAATAGAATGTTATTTATTATAATTGATTACAACCTTTTTTATAGTAAGGTAGTTTCATCCCAATATTATTGGCACCTCTCATTCCTCTTCCATCTATAGAATATAGAATTTGGAAAAAAATGCACTTTCCCACTTTTAACAAAATTTATTCTATAATTCTACTAGGGTATTTCAATGATGTTTCAAACATGTCCAATTCAACATATGTGATATTAATATTACATAATATGATGTTCTTAAAAATATTTAAGGGAATTAGGTTCAAACTTTCTTCTAAATCACATAAGTATTATTGATAGTGTAGGAACCCATTTTAATGGAAATGAAAAACTTTCTATGTTTCAATATATTAGAGGGAGATTAATTTATAGCATATACAATAATTATTTTCATATGGAAATAAAACTCAAATAATGTATCCTATTTTTATTTGAAAGTATCTACATGATGAAATTTTCATAAACTGATATTTTTTAAATAACCACTATGAATGGTATGTTGATATTAAACTATTATAAGATTTAAAAAAAATACATTTATCAACTAATTTCCCTTATCTAATTAATTATAGAAAATATATAGGGGTCTTGTATTCTATCCATATTTCCTTTTCACTTTTCCCTAATGAGTCTCTTAATTTGGGTTCCCAACATTCATTCACTACATCTCTCAAAATCTTCCTCATGTTTCATTGATCATCATCTTAAGGCTTATAATTTTACAACCATTATATTGTACGTTTTAAAGTGAATTTAAAAATTTTATTGGGTCTTTTTTGATACCCTAAAAAACAAAGGGGATTCTCGATCAATTTCCTAGAAAGTTGTCTGAGATATGTCTCAGTGTTCTGAAGAAACCCTCAGTGATTTTCTAAATAGTTTTTATGATTTTTCATGGTTATTTCATCTTATGAAAGGTGTTGGTAATTTTATTTGATTTATTTGGTTACCAAATTCATGAAAGAGAGATGAGGTTCTTCTTTATATAATGTAATCTACTATTTTTATTGGAATGGTGGTTAATTACTCTAGAATTTTTATTCATCTGGCCTCAATTTCTATTTTCCATATATAAAACCTATATAAACTGAATTTAAAATGGTATTTACCCCTAAACCTACCCTCCACTCAAATTTTTATAGAACCACCCTCACTCCTTTTCCATACTCATATTTTTTACAGTTTATATTAGTTATAATTATCAAAATGTTCCTCTCCCATTATGGTTTATTTTACTATAACCTGATAGTCTTGAAAAATGTCAGGACCTCCACATATTTAACATGAAGATGTTTGGGGAGGATTAGAAGGTGATCATTGATTATGAATTTCTAAAATCATATCTATCTTTTTAGATATTTTATCAAGATGGGAAACCATCCTAGTCCACTACTTCACCTGGATTTTCCCCCTCTTAGCTTTGTCTCTATCACTTTACCATTATGAGATATTACTATTTAAATAATTGAGATTCTATTGTTCTATAGATGTGGTCTTCCGAATAAATCCACCTCATGTCTCAAAATCAAATGTCATCCTAATTTTTTTTAGTTAAAAATAAAAGGCCCACAACTACAGTTACATAGCCACTCCATGGTTCGTAAATAAATTTAGAAACTAATTAAATCTATGATAATATTTTTAAGAATACTCCCTTTAAATATTTTATAATTTCCTAATTCTACTTTGGTGTTTCACTACTTTTTTTTGTGGGAAATAATTTTACAAAAATATATGCTTGAGGTCCTCCATATAATGATAGATTGGTCCTATAGTGAATTGAAAAAATTACTTAACATGATTTATTAGTGAAAATGAAAAAACTAAAAAATGGACTTCATAATCAGACACTTTTTTTGAAGTTATCAAAAATATCAAGTAATTTGGAGATATAGAAAAGGGGGAATTATTTATTTTCCACCAAAATATTTGGTATTCTGAACCATTTGTAGGACACCTGGGTTCAACTCCAAATTATTAGCCTATATTGGGGGTCTCATGATATAGGGAAATTCAATATTAATTGATATAATTATATAGTCCCTCAATTTCACATCTGAAGATGATTTTATCCAAAACTACAATTTTTATCAAGATTTTCATTGGATACTCGGGCTGTATCCTTTTTATATTACTTCTCTCAAAGTGTGAAAAATGTAATGCTTCATATTTAGATTGAATATAATGGGGTTTTCATAATTTCTACTCCATGAACTCATATATGGAGTGTGGATCATAAACATGTACCCTATTTCTAGATAGATAATGAAATATGTCTATATAAAAAAGAACAGAAATAAAAAAAATAGAAAAGAACATAATGAATCAATTAATAGAAACCTAGATTCTTGGATAGTTCCACCATCGTTGTATGGAAAAGAAACTAAAAAAATGATGCACTCCTAGGTGTCATCAATTAATTGAGGTAGTTTTTTTAGTTAAAAAATTAAATAATAGAACCCTAATCACTAATGTCAGAAGGCATAATATATGAGATTTTATTCCCAAGGTCAAACCATAAGGAACATTTAGTATCATTTTCCAGATGACCCTTTTTTATTGTTATTTTAGAAGAATTTATGGATGTGAAAGATGAAACTTTTGGATTTAGATGATTCATAGAAGAAATAATAACTTCAGGGTATAAATTAAATAGACACAGATAATATTACATGTGAGAAATAGGGAGGTAGGCCAATTTTAGAGAATATTTCACAAAAGGTATATTATAAATTTTCATTGTGATTAATAAAGAGTGATTAACTGAGAGACTTAATATGGTAACTAATCCAATTTGTTGGTGTTAACTAGATAAAATTATGTCCATTTGATTCTTGGGGTCTAGGTGACATAGCATGATATATTTTCTTTAGGTTCAATCTCAAGATAATAAGATAGAGTTGAGGTTGGCTCTCCCCCTACCCCACTCCACTCTATCACATCAAGATTAATCTTCTAGTCACCATCAATCTCACTTTTTGGCTAGGGAATATGAATAAAAAAGGTTCAATATGATATTCTTATAAACCAATTGATTCACAATGTTATTTTTTTGTTTAAAGGTGAATAATTATACTCCCACTCTTATTCCATTATTCCTTATTTTATTACTCACTTTTGAAATTTTTTTCATCCATAACAAGTGATATTTTAGACTTAAAGGATAGAAAAAACATTCCCAATTAATGGAAATATAAATAAAGATAATATTAAGAAGGATAAAAAATTTACCATGAAAATATAAATAATAATCCAAAAGAACACATCAATACCTCAAATTTTTAACTAAAGTGGTTTTTCGGACATATAATGTCACTCTGAAAATTACTTTGAGTTCTCAAAACTATTATCTATCCTTTGGTTAGAAAATTTTTGATCCCCCTTTCTATTGGGATACCTATTATTTAAATTAGATGAACATATCCACTTTTTATCCTAGATTATTGTGGTGCGGATTAATTAAAATGTATCACACCCACAAGGAGTTTATCTACATATATAGAGTAAGTGTCTTATTATAGTGTATAGGGAAAATATATTATTTGAAATTTTTATCCTTTGAAGATAATGATGCATCCCTATTGATTTTTCCCATGGTTTTACTACAAATAAATATCCCATAATTATGACATGGCATAGAATTGTTCTTGTGGTGTGGATGTTAACAACCCAAATCCAGTTGTTTTACCAAATTTTAACCCACCACACCATAGTTTACTACTATAGTATACGTTTTAATTCCATGAAAAATGATAAAATACCCTTACATTATTTCTAACTTACTCTTACATTCCCTAGGATGCCTCAAGACATTTTGAAATATGTTCTTCTTTATTTTTTATGCATCTAGTGTGTTGTAGCATGATCAACCTTTAACCCTACTTTGAGTGATCCTTACAAATTTTGATTCTCGATGATGTGGTGTATTGTTATACAGAATGATATAATTCCAATGCATCCCACCTAAATATTACAGCCACAATGATCCTACTATATCACCCTCTCTTCTTGGTAGTCGACTGTTTCCCCACCATTTTATTGACTCAAACTATGAATCCCATACCCTTGCTACCTCACGCCTACTATCTCATTTTATTTAGGAAGAATATAGAACTAAACCATCCTATACCTCAACATTTTTATATTCTTCTTTTCTTATAGATTGTGTTTAACTATTGGGATTAGCTAGAGACCTTATAGTGGTGTGCCTTGTCTCCTATAGTGTTTGGCCAAATAAGGCCATTTTTTATTTACTTTTCTAACTATGTAGCATATTATATATTGAGTTACACCAAAACATGGTGTATTTTCTCATAAGTTTTCTAGGATTTTTTTATAGGGGAACACTAGATCGTGGTTCCATAACAACACCACAGTTCTCCCTCCTATTTGTTATTCACTTTTCCTTCTCCATTTTAGCCCACTATAGAGCAGTGAGTATGATGTGATTTCACTATATTGCTCTAAAAAATTTCCAAAATATTTAAATAATCTTGAGAATTTAATTTTTTACACAAAACATTGTGAAGAATATGAAAATTGATTAACATGATTCAAAAGCAGTTCAAAAATAGTAACCAGATGATATTAACATCTTATAGTCATAATATACTACCCCAGGAATATACTTTACCTTATTGTTCATTTAATTTATGGGATGTACAAGGTAGTATCTTGTTTAAATTCTAATATATATTATTATATAATTACCAATGTCTTATGTGTTTTCAATCTTGTTTCACTTAGAATTAGACATTTTTATAAATAAATTTCTAGATGTGGAAATTATATATTATTTTTCTCCAAAAACCCATCTATTTTCATCTGAGATAGTTATTATTGGACTCTAAATTTTTTATTTTCATACCAAATACCATTCTTCCAAAAATAACCCCTAAGGATTCTAATAATTGTGACATAACTTATATCTTATTTTCGATTGAGAATCTTTATCCACTATGTCCATATTCTTTATATTGGTTTATGAATGTCCTTTTTTATTCTTATTTTATTTCCTAAAGATTATTACTACTTTATTTAAATAAATAAATAAATATGTATTTTAAATTAATATTTATTAGATTTTCCATAGGAGTCATTTTATATAGAATTTGACTCTATTTATAAAATTGTGAAAGGAAACTGTTTTTTAACACATTCTACACTATCACATTTTCTTGTTGCAATCTTCTGTTTTCTCAACGAATATACCTTCCTATGTTTACATGGTTTTCTAAATGAAATTATTTTATATATTATGTATAATAGATTCCATTTTAAATAAATTATATAAAAAATAAAGTATATTCCTTCTTAATTTATATTTTTTCACTACTCATATAAAGCGTTTTTCATCTATGTTAGCATCGATTTAAAAAAATTAGGATCCACCATACCATCCATATTCATTATCTATATGGTTTATGATTGTATTTTATGAAAATAATCATGAAAAATATTTCTTTATAGAAAGATAATTATGATATGGTGGAGTTATATATGTTTTTAGGTTCTTGTGGGACACATATATCCGGGTTGTCATTAGGTGATGGGTGGAAATAACATTGACCACTATTATATTGCTTAAAGATTCATATCTCCTAAGAAAATGATATTTTGTGTGAAAATGTGTGAAGGTAACTTTTATCATAAGTTATGGAATGGACATGATTTAGGTTATATGTGTTAATAAGTTTTGGGTGTGAATCTGATTGTTGGTAGCTAAATTCATTTGTCTATGGATGGACATGATTATGGGTCGTTGTGTCCATATGTTTGTTAATGTACATTATTATGGAAAGATATGTTCCAATTTTTTTTAATATAAATGAATTCAGTCAGATATGTTAACACATTATTGTATGGATATGATTTCAGATAGTTATGTTCACAGGTTTGTGAGTCGAGCAGATTTAGGTTAGTTATGTTCACAAGTTTCTGCCTAGATATTATTTCGTTTCTCTATATTCATAATGTTGTGAGTTAATATACTTATGTTATTTTGAAATTATTATTTTATGAAACAAGGATCATGATTATTTTCCAATATTTCCATATTCCTCCTACATGGTATATGTTATGATTTTATAATATCCATTTTGAGGATATATATATTTCTATATTGCCTTATGGACAACTTTAATGATTCTATACTATATTAAATTAGATATTTATCCCATGTAAAAGTTCTCTCACATGAATATAGTCTCATATTTTATGAATCATTGATATGTTTTACCTTACTAAATATTTTAGATCACCCCTTTCTTATGTTTCAATTACCCAGGTTATGAAGAATTTTATAAAATATGATACATCTAAAGGGGGAATTCTATGGTGCGATTATGGATAAATTTTCCTATTACTGTAAAATAAATTATATATATATATAATCTCCAAATACCCTAAACCTATCGGTTCTAAAGTGTGATAAATTTTGAGATGTATTTAATATTCATGTAAAATATATTAATGTTAGTCTTGTTTATTGGTGTTAGAGACGAGTTTTGTTTTTTATATTAGGTTAATAAAAATAATAGGATATAATGTAAAACATCTCATAATAAACCAAAAGTGATGTTGGGTGAACGTGAAATGTAATTGGTAGGAAATAATGTGTAATAATTGAAGACATATTAGGAATGATTTATCTAAATAGATGACTTTTTCTCAGATGATAATTTCTTAACACTCAAATTAACATTTTTGGTTTGGTTAAATGGATTTAATTAGGAGTAATCTAGTAAACATGAGTTTGATGAAAAAAGTAATGATTCTACTATTGGGAAAACAAATAGGATGATAATTGGTGTTCAAAATCTATTGGATACGATTACACAACCATCTTGAGTTTTGGTTAACTACATGTACCTTATCAAATTTCAAAACACATCAAATAATTGTAAAATGGATTTTTCATGGATATTCGGGTGATAAAATCAATTTTGGAATGAATATTAAACATGTTATGTGTAAAATTTATTGGATAGAACACTGAGGGAAATGTATGAAAGGAAATAAAAGATGTTTTTTGTCTAATAAATAAGGGAATCAATAAAAACATTACTAAGAAAAATAATGAAGAGTTCATTTGACATGAAGGAGGGAAATAATGTTCTTCCTAAGGTGCCACTAAAAATTTAATGTCATAAATATAACAACCCAGTTCTTTTTGTTACACTCATACATGATTTAATGAAATAAAATTATACTTAATACAACCTGAAATATTGAGAAGTATAGTATCTTGTGAAATTGGTAACATTTCATAACAACATAAAACATGAAATACAACATCATTACTGAAAAATTCCTTTACATGGCCACAACATTCCTTCAGACTTAACGTTGCTTGGGATAACTTGAGGACATACCTAAGAAAGGGGTGCGTTATAATGCCAGGAAAGAGAATAAACATGGATTTACATGGGTAAGAAAACACATTTTAGACAATAGACATATCATCAGGGCATAAAAGAAACATGAACATAAAGGCATGATATAACATGATAATCATAACAAGGAAATGTGGAAACAACTTAAAACATTGCATCGTAGGTCAATGATGAAGTCACAAAACATCATAGTGGACAAAGTCCCATAACGAAATCAGGTAAAAACCTATCCCAGCATGTAGTGTCATGATACTAAACATTAATGAATGCGTTGGAGCGCTATATATTTCCCATCACACCTGTAAATTTCATTTCATTCTCATGCTTAAGTGTGCCACATAGATCATAAAGCAAGGATTCATTCATCATCATAGTTTATTCCATGATCAAGGGATGTGTAATATATAAATATAAGTCCTCAATAAAAATATATATATCTATAAAAGTGAATATCATTGATAGGGAATGGATACAACATTCACTTATACAATTGCTTTCGAATGGAGATTCACGGTTCAATTTCAGCAGCCTAAAAATGTGACATAAAAATTCATAAAAATGGTTGATGAGAGATAAATAGTTCTATCTTCATATATACATGAAAATAAATGTAATAGGGTCATGTAAATACATTTTCCAATATAAGGAATTTCGAAACATAAGGTGTAACATAATAAAGAAATATGAAGAAAGAGGATAAATGGAATAACTCTTATGAAATTTAAACATGGTAACGAGTGTATGTGACAGTGATTAGGGAGAGATAAAGGGGTATCTCATCATTTTAATAAAATAAGACAAGTATAGGTGATGTTTGAAAACATACCCCACAATTATTAAATTAAAATAAAAGTGTGTAACAATATAAGGAAACTTGGATAAAAATGAGAATAGAAGGAAGCCTTACATGAGTACGTGACTTCAAAAGCTTGAAGAGGTGATTCTTGATAGGTTGGGGCACCTTGGGAGGATTATATAAAGGGGAGGATAGAGTAAGGACGTGATTCAAGTATTTTTATTTAAGAGAAGTGGGATATTGGGTGGGTTTATAGAGGAAATGGGATGATAATTCTTTAATATTTCACAAACATTGGTTTTGGAATCTATATAATTAAATATTAAAAACCAAAAAACTTCCCATTGTTTTGGACCATTTTTTTCCAAATAGTATTAGAAAAACTTATTTTATAAGTCCATGGGCTAAAGATATTAAAATATTTTTCTTTATTATATGGAGGTAAGTCACATTATGAAATAAATGAATGTAAAATCATAAAATATATTATACATTTTGGATGATTCACTAAGGATATATAAAATTTGTGAAAAAAATCTATAATTAAATTATTTTTAATGTAAAATGTATATTTTTATGAGGATCCCTTTTATATTGTTTATTACATCACTATTGGGCCATTTTGATGTCATAAAACACACTATATATTTATATCACATTTAATTTTTAACTAAAAATTCAACCATCTTAGAAAATTATGAAAAATTTTCTGTTAGATAATTTTTATGTCCTAATTTCAAAAATAGTATTCATTTTATCCAAAAAAATTCTTAATATAACATTTTTAACTTTTAAAACAAAAATTTACATTTATTCAAAATTGATAGGTTTTGAAAAAAATGTTTTAACCCTTAAAAAAATTACATTTGGCCCCATAAAAATTATATGATAATTTATATTTAATCAAAGTAATTTAATAATAATATTTTTATTAAAATATTATTTTTTAATTCAAAAAAATATATTTGTTAATTCAATTTGAATATTAACAAAAAATAATATTTGTTCTTTAAAAACAATAATAAAATAAAAGAATATTCTTTATTCTATAAAAAATATTGTACATAATCATAATTCTAGGGCCTAGATACATTTAACTTCATTACACTAGCATATTACCTAATGGTAAGGTGTGTAATGATGTGGCTTTCATGTGGCCATTTAGTGAATATGGTTTAGACCATGATCTCAATGAGCTTGAAATTCTTTGTTAAATGGTTTTTCTTAGGCATATGTTGTTTTATATAGGATTAGGATTTGTCTACGTAAAAGAACATAAATTCTATCTCCCTTAGAAGATGCAATAAATGGGCTTTATAGGGAACTATCCTACTGGTTGAGGCCCTCTTCGGCTTTTTCTGTGTCGAAATTATTATTTTTTAAAACCCTACATTTATACTAGTCATGTGATCAGTATTCAAGGACTATATTATAAATAGTAATGATACTTAAGGGTCATTTAAGTCTTATTGGATATAATAAATTAAACGGAGTGCATGTGTTTTCTCTATCCACTTTTGAAAATAAAATATTTAATTAAATAAAAAACTGAATTTTACTTATAATAGTTTGGGTTGTTACAATCACCCCCCTTAAAAAATTTCACCCACAAATTTTTTTGTTTCAGATATTAAAATAGATGGAGGTAGCTTTTTATCATTTCCTAATCTGGTTCCAACATTTCTTATTGAAACTTGTGGTATCTCCACAACACTTTGACCACATTCATTATTTTATTCCGTAGAAAATTGTCTATACGATCCAAGATTGTCACTATCTTCTCCTCATAATAGAGGTCATTATCCAATGGTACCACCCCTAGACTGAGTACATGAGAGGGGTATGGTATATAATTTATCAAGATTGATACATAGAATATATCATGTACTTGATATTGGTTACGTGGGAGTGTTAGTCGTTATGCCACCACTCCAATGCGACTAAGTATCTCAAAAGGGATGATGTACCTTGTACTAAGATTTACCTTCTTCCGAAATATCACTACTCTCTTCCATGGAGATATATAGAGGAATACCATGTATCATACATCAAACTCCTAGTATTGTCGATTATTTTTAACATTGATTTTCTATCGACTCTATGATGCCTTGATGTGTTACTAAATGATATTAACCTTCTCCACCATTTCCTTAACCATTTCAAGGCCTATAATATTTCATTCCCCAACATCATCCTAGGATGCAGGTTTTCATCACTTATTCCCACAAATATATTTATAGGGAGACATTTTTGATGCTTGAGTGGAAACTGTTGTTGTAAGAGAACTCAACTAGACGAAGATGTTGATAGCATCCTCTATTAAAGTATATTAAGCATGATCTCAACTTGTACTCAAGTTTCAGGATAGTTTGATTAGATTGTTCATTAGTTTTATGGTGATAATACATGCTTGATTTTAACTCATTATTCATAGCATGTTAGAGACTCTTCCAAAAAATAGAGGTGAACCTTGAATCTCAATCGGATACAATCAATAGTGGTACACCATGCAACCTCACCACTTCTCTGATGTATATCTGTTCAAGTTGATCCAATGATAAATCGTCTCAAATCATAATTAAGTGTGTAATTTTTGTAAGATGATCCACTATAACCATGATAACATTGTTTCCTCTAGAGTTTTTAGGAATCCTGGTGACAAAGTCCATGGTGATGTTTTTACATTTTCATGTAGGTATGGGTAATGGTTTCATCATACCCTTAGATTTTTTCCTTTCCTCTCTAACTTTATCACATGCGATACATCTTGATGTATATTCTGAAATCTATATCTTCATATTGCCCAACTAATATTTTTCTCGAAGATCTAGATACATAATTTTGTTTCCAGGGTGGACAGAGAAGGTTGAGCTATGTGAATCATCCAACAAATATTTCAATAACTATAGATTTTATGGTACACATAGTCTTGAACCAAATATTAAAACACCTTATTCATTAAAATTTACACCAAAGGATTTACCTTTTCTAACAGTTTCTACTTTTTTATGAATTCCAACATCATCTCTTTGAGCATCCTTTATCCTCTATAGAAGATACAGTTGAGAAATAATTTATGAAAGTATTGTTGATGTTCATTAATTTATTATTCTTATGTCCATCATCTTTAAGTATAAGAATATTGGATCATTCTCAATTCTCATCATTGAAAGAGTTGCTAGATCCTTTCTACTTGGAGCATCTACCAATTTATTTGCTTTCCCCAGATGGTAGTTAATTGAGAATTAATGGTATTTTATCATCTCTAACAATATTTGTTGGATCATATTCAACTCTTTCTAGGTGATTTTATACTTGATGATTTTTTGATCTTTATATATTTCACACTTCTCCCCAAATAGTTAATGTCACAAAATTTTCAAAGAGAAGATCACTGCAGCCAAATCTAGATCATGTGTCTGGTAGTTCATCTCATGAAATTTCCACTACCTTGAAGCATAAGTAATGACTTTTTCATTTTCCACCAACACACAACCCATGAATTTTATCAAAGAATCATTAGATACCACGAAAAAATATCCACTTTTGGGTAGTGTGATCACAAGCGCAGTGATAAGAATCCTTTTCAACTCCTTCAATCTCACTTCACATTAATTATTCTAAGAATACTTAACTCCCTTATGAGTTATCTTGGTTAGTGGGTTTCATGATCTTGAAAATTTTCTCAAAAATCAATGATAATACCTAGATAATCTTAGGAAACTATATATATCTATCATAGATATTGGACTCAAACATCCTTTAATCACCACAATCTTTGAAGGGTCTACATATATCCCATTTATTGTGATGATATTCCCCTAAAAGAAGACTTCCTTTAACCATAACTCACATTTTCTATACTTGGAATAAATAATTTTCTTTCACAAGGTTTTTAACACAATACTTAAATAGTCATCATGATCCTTTTTACTTTTGTAGTATATTATAATATCATCAATAAAGACTACGAAAAATATTTTGATGTAATATCAAAAGACTCTATTCATAAATCCAATAAAGATTGAGGGAGCATTAGTGAGTCTGAATGGAATAATAATTAAATCATAATGCCCATACATTGTACAAAAATAATTCTTACGGATATCCACCTTTTCACCATTACTTGGTAATATACCAACCGTAGATCAACTTGGGAGAAGTATTCTACTCCATGTAGCTATAAAAAAAGTCATCAATTCAGGGAAAATGATACTTGTTCTTTGTTGTGATTTTGTTGAGATCATGATAATCAATGAAAATGTGCATTGACCCATCATTCTTGATGAAGAGGACTAGTTCACCCCATGGTGAAGCACTTGGGCATATAAACCCTTTATCCAGATTTTCCTGTAGTTATTTCTCTATATCATAAAGTTTAATAATAGCCATTCTATATAGATTGTTTGAAATTGGAAACACCCCAAGAATAAGATCCATCAAGAATTCAACATATTTTCTTGGAGGAAGACCAAGAAATTTCATAGGAAACACATCTTTGAATTCCATCATAATAGGCATGTCTTCAAGGATGGTTATTTCCTTAGACTCGATCATCTATGTAAGATACACATTCTCATATGACAATAATATCTATTCTTGGGATGATGTTACTAAGGAATATTCATCCTCCTCCTTACACTTACATAGAATCTGGGGTTGATTTTCCATATGGAGAGTGATTTCTTCTATCAAGGAAATTTATATTGGCTCTATATAGGGAAATCCAATCCATGCCAATAATTACATCAAATTACACCAAGGGAAGTATGATAAGGTTTTATAAGAAGTTCAATCCCAAAATTATGATATGGGAGAAGTTATATACATGGGATTATATAATTTCCCCATTATCCATTTTCATAGACATCCCTACTTCCAGATTTTTGGTGGTGTTTGGATTATTTAACTAAACATTTGGGATATAAAAGGCTGCATAAAACTAGAACAAAAAAGTATGTTCACTATTATTTTATGAATAACTATCATACCTGTCACCACTTCATTGTCGGAATTCACTTCAGTGATAGTGATAGAAAAATAGCTCCCTTAATTCCTAATAGGTTGTTGGTTTCCTCAAAAAACCCTTATCATAATGCATTTTTTTAAGAAATGCCCTGATTCCTTGCAATTGTAGCAATGAAAAATGCAATGAGGGTTTACCAAAACATTCCATTCCTCTGTCGCATTAGAGGGTTTTTCTCACAAAAAATAACTAGCTAGTTGACCTTCCTTCCCGTCCCTGAAGCATTTCATTGTCCCCTTCTAACAATTTATAGGGTGCTTATTTTCTCACCTTTGGAAAGTGGGGTGTTAAAATTTATTGGCACTATTAGATATGTTTATCAGACCACTATAATTTGACTCTACCTTCCACTTATTATCCACATTATTCCCCTAAGATTCTCCGATCTCGATTTCAACATTGAAGGAACATTAGAAAATATCTCATAGTTATCAAAGTCACATATCCATAGGTATTTCCATAGGCTAGGTTTTAGGCCACTAAAGAAGCAGACAACCTTGTATTCAGGGATAACAATAAATTTATAGGCATATCATGAAAGCCTTGTGAAGGTTTCCTTGTATGATTTGATGGATTCATCATCTTTTTTCTTGAGGGAATGGAATTATCATTCTATCTCAATTCAAAGGATGCGAGGAAAATATTAATCTAAAAACATTTTACAAATATCCATCTATCCCATCGCCTCAATCTCTTCCTCAGGATTTATATTTTTTATAAGTGTCCACCATTGATCAGCTTCACCCTATGTATAATAAATATTTATAAGAACCTTATCTTGTTATGATCATTTAAGGTTGGAGAAGATCTTCTCAATAGAGTTGATCAATTGTATAACTATTGAGGGATCAGATGATCCATTGAAATTAGGAGGCCTTTGTATCAGGAAGCTCACGATTGCGACTTGTTCATTTTGGGGGGGGGGGTTGAATTTCATCTTGATCTAGGTTTCTATTCAAGACATCAGTTAATGAGAGAGAGTAGGGGGACAAAATTTTCAATTCCCGCTCCCATCATAATGGTCATATCATTAGGGAAGTCATTACATTGATCTTAGCATCATTTATTAGCCTGATTACTCCTATTACTGACTAATGGTTAGAATAAATGAAAAATTAAGGGTATGTATTTTAAACTATTAAACACATATAGGGTAATCCAATGAAATTAAAGTGACTACCTATAAATTAGATTTATTTCCTTAACTTATGTATTTATAGACTTCAATCTAAGTTATCCATGATCTATTTCATAAAATATATTCTTATGGGATTTCTTTGTTCCATTAATATTGGTTCGTACTAAGCCTATGAATTTATCAAAGAATTTACCCTGGGAGTGTCAAACTAGGAGTAACGTAAGGCCTATTTTTGTGCTCCAGTTCCCATTCATGTTTAGCTCAAAGCGGTGTTTTTGGGTTTTACTCGTAGATACATATGTACCAAATCCACATCCACTTGTTCATATCCAGAAAGAATATATTTTCCTGATAGAAAACATGATCTATACTCACCATGATTTAAGGATTTTTTATACATAGTATTATCCCTAAGTCTTTCACTGAATTTTTCTAATCCTTATCCCCAGAATAACTAAACATCCCTCTGATACCAACTATAACTACCTAGTTCTTTTTATTATATTCATATATGATTTAATCACATAAAATTAAACTTAATACAACTCGAAATATTGAGATGTCTAGTGTCTTGGGAAATTAAAATCATTTCATAACAACTTCAAACATGAAATACAATATCATTATTGAAAACTACCTTTACACGACCACTACATTCCTTCGTACTTGACATTGGATGAGATAACCTGAGGACATAAACAAGAAAGGGGTGAGATATAATTCCTAGTAAGGGAATAAACATAGATTAACATGAGGAAGACAACACATGTTAGACAATAGTCATATCAATGGAGCATAAAAAACCTGAACATAAAGGAATGGTATAACATGATAATCAAAATATGGAAATGTGGAATGAACATAAAACATTACATCATAGGTAAAGGATAAATTTCCAAGAGATCATAGTAGAAAAATCCCCATAAAGGAATAAGGTAAACCCTTTTCCCAAAATATCTTATCATGATAAAAATTATTTCCCAATCCATTGGACCACTATATAATTTGGGGCACACCCGTCACGTTCATTTCATTCTCATTCTTAAGTGTACCACATAGATCATAAAGCATGTATTCATTCATCATCATAGTTTATTCCATGTTCAAGGGGTGTGGAATAAATAAATTTAAATCCTCAATAAAAAGTTATATGTTTATAAAAGTGAAAACCCTAGATAGGGAATGGCTATGGGATTCACTTACACAATTGTTTTGTAATGGAGATTCACGATGCATTTTCAGCAACCAAACGACATGAAATATAAATTCATAAAATGGATCGATGAGAGTGAATGAGGTCTCTCGTCACATATAAATTAAATTAAAAGTAATAGGGTCATATAAATATCTTTCCCAACCTATGTTTTTTGGAAACCGAAGGCATTACCTAATAAAGAAACTTAATGAAATAAGAGAAATGGAAAAACTCTTATGAAATTTCAGCCTGGTAATGGGTGTACGTTTGTGGGATTAATAAGAGAAAAAAGGTATCTAATCATTAAAAAATAATAAGGGTAGTATGTGAGAGGTTAAAAAACTTACCAAATAATTTTTAAATGAAAATAAAAAGGTGTAACAATATAATGAAAAATAGATAAAAATTAGAATATAAGGAATCCTTACTTGAGTGTGTGACATCAAATGATTTAATAGGGGATTATTGAGAGATTGAGGAACATTGGGAGGATTATAAATATGGTAGGAATGATTAAGGACGTTCTCCATTTATTTCTAGTGATGATAAGTTGGATATTGGGTGAGTTTATATAGGATATTAGAGGGGGATACTTTAATATTTCACAAACATAGGTTTTGGAATCTATATAATTAAATATTCAAAAACACAAACCTTCCCATGGTTTTTCCCATGATTTTTTCCAAATAAATGTGAAAAAAATATTTTATATGGTCATGGACTGATGATATTAAAATATTATCCTTACTTATGTGGAGTTGAGTGACATTATTAAAGAAATGAACTTAAAATCATAAAATATATTATACATTTTGGAGGATTCTCTATGGAATTATAAAATAAGGGAAAAAATATAAAATGAAATTATTTTAAATTTAAAACATATATTTGGACGAATATACCTTTTATAGTGTTTATTACATCACTATTGGGACATTATGTTGTCATAAAACACAATTTATATTTATATGGTATTTAATTTTTACTAAAAAAATTGACTCTCAGAAAATTATGAAAAATTCATAGTTGGGTAATATTGATGTCATGATTTGAAAAATAATATCCATTTAATCCAAATAATTATCTAAATATGTCAATTTTAAATTTTAAAATAAAAATATACAATTACTGAAAATTGATAAGTTCTGACAAAAATAGTTTTTAAACCTTAATAAAAATTACATTTGGCATCCTAAAAATTATATGATTATTTATATTAAATAAATTTAATTTAATAATTATGTTTTATTAAAATATTATTTATTAATTAATCTAATAGATTTCTTAATTCAATTTTAATATTATCGAAAATCTATCTTTTCTTTAAAAACAATAATAAAAAAGTATATTCATTATTCTATTGATAAATAATGTACATGATCATAATTCTAGGGTGTTGAAACATCTCCATTTATTACACTAGGATACACTATAAGAGTAATTTGTGCGATCATGGGGATTTCATGGGGCCGTTCGGTGAACATGTTTTGGGTCGTGATCTCGATGATCTTGAAATTATACCATAAACAGATTCGCTCAAGCTTAAAAATGTTATCACTCTCAGAAAATAACAAAAATGATATCCACATCAGAAGCACCGATAAATGTGATTGATAGGGAATGCTCGTACTGGTTGAGGCCATCACCTCCTTTGTTTTTTTCGAATGGATTTGTTGAAACCCTATATATATACTAGTCATGTGACCACTATTCAAAGATTATATTATCCACGGTAATCATATATAATGGTCATTTAAATCCAATTGGATGTAATATTTAAAATAGAGTGCATGTGTTATCTATATCCATTTTAAAAAATAAGATACTTAATTAAATCAAAAGGGAAATTTCATTTATAATAGTTCAGGTCATTATAATAAATGTGAGGATTATTTTCACTATGAATAAAAATGAAACAACCTAAGGGATACTGAGGATAATTTACATAAGAAACCTCTTAATATAAGGGTAAAATAAAAATATTATACAACTAAAACTACTGAAGTGGGTGACAAGTTTAAAGTGGTAAAAATATGCTCAATATTAAAAACATCATATTTTAGTAATGTTATATGAATTAATTTAGATCTTGAAAATTATCTAATACTTTTAATTAATATCGCCAAGGATTGGATACTAAATTAGCAGTGAAAAATCTTAGTTGTACGATGATTTCATCCAAATCCTATAGCTTCTCTCTCATTGAAGTTTATGGGATTGTGATTTATTAATGTCATATTAATATCCATTTAGTAAAATTCTATAAGATTTTGGGCAAAAATTTACGATCTCTATATATATCCCATATTAATTTATGGGATTGATAGGTCACATTTCATACCCCAACTCAACCAATGATCGTCTATCTATGAAAATATGACTATGAACACATTTTGGGAAGTAATTACATTATATGGGGTTTATTAACAAATAAAAAGGGGTATTTATCTCAAATGATTGAGGATAAACTAAAAATTGATGTTATACATATTATTTGGAAATTTATTGATGTATTTTTAGAGGATTTCTTATTCTTCCCACAAATCTTGAAGTTGAGTTTTCCATATAATACATAACTAGTACAAAGAATAAATATAAGCCTTCTTATAGAATGAACCTATTTTAATTGGAGGAATTAAACAATAATCTTCAAGAATACCAAAATATTGGATTTATATTCCATATATCTCCACTATGGAGTGCATTGTTTCTCTTTGTCAAGAAGAATGATGGATCAATTCATCTCTGTATTGATTATTATAAAAATTATGAATATAATAATAAGTAACAAGTATTCTTTACCTTGTATTGATGACTTGTTTGATCAAATATTAGGGTCTCATACTTCTTAGATACTAACCATTGATATGGATATCATTAATTGAGTGCGAAGAGGGATTATATTACAAATATTTCCATCCTTTTTAGATATAGACACTATGTAATCATAGTGATTCTATTCAGACATATAATTCCCCATACCATCTTCATGTATATAATGAAAACATTCTTTAATTATTACATAAAATTTTTTTGTTATTATTTATTGATGTTTTTATTATATAATTAAATAGAAAGGAAGATCATGAATACAATTTGAGGTAGGTTTCGGTATACTATCGATGTACATGTATCATGATTGTTTTCACCTGTGATTAAACAAGGTGGTTTTGATAAGCTAATATTAAATTAATTTAATTAAATATATCTTTAAATTTCATTTGTGTTCCTATAATTATTCTCATGATATAGTTTTGACTTAATTGTTATTGTTTTTTGAATTATTCATATAACCTGAAGGTAATTATTAAAATTGTGATCAAATAGCATGAAATTTTGGGTTTGAAGTCTTATTGATGCTTTATTGTGTCATTCCAATTACTATTATAACATGATACTTTATGGATTTAATATTGTTTTCAATATTAAAATTCATAGCATACTAACCTTCTTTCAGGATGTTTGAAATTTTAAACTAAAGCATGTTTAATGTATTTTATTATTAATAGTTTCTGAAATTTGAGAACATTTTAGATTTTTTTTATATTTTATAGAATTCATACTACCATTCTGAATTTTTTTTTGAAACCTAGAATAAGAATATTTTGTTTATCCATCAAGTTGATATGTTATGTATTTTTTTCATTTGTTATGTATGATAATCATGTGTTATTGACTTATTTCAAAACATGGGTTTGGATATTTAAATTCTCTAATTATGAAAAATTTACCATTATAATTATGCAAATTTCTTTTAAATTTTTAAAACATTGAAAAAAATAACTTGCAACTAACTTTTTGGTTTGATTACATTTTTATAGAATTAATAAACTTATATATTGTAAGAATGTCTAGGTAATTTATTATAAGGGTGGAAATATTTGTGTTATTTGTTTGTGAATTGTTTGGAAAAAGATAACATGCTCAGTGATAACAATTAAAAATTTGAAAATTTTCAAAATCTATAAAAGTGTCTCATTTATTAAACATGGTTAAAGGATATATAATTCATGATTATTCACACAATTGAACATCAAAATGTGAGTTTCATGTTGTGTGTTTCTTTTCCACATGTGATTTGTAGATTTAATGAGTATTAAATTTATTATAAGCAATAATTTTTTTTAAAATTGAAGTAAAATTATGATACATAATTGTGGAAACCTATTGATAAATGAAAATATTTTTTGTTGAATATATTTTTTAAAAATTAACCAAAAATTATATTTCTAAAATAACTTTTCCTTTCATGTTAATACATGAGTATCATGCCAAAAGTTGGTGTTGAATACAGATGATCATACAAATTTTTATCATTAAAGTAAAATCATGCATTAAATGTGTCATGGGAGCATTTTTAAAGTTAAAAACATTTATATTTAATGTTATGAAATTGATAACATATATATCATGAGAATATAACATGTTTAATATGGGTTTATTATAATAAGAAAAATGTCATTTAATGATCATATTGTATTTTAATATTGAAAAAACCACGTTACCTTTATTAAAAAATATAAACATGTTCTATAGAGTAATGAAATGATTATAGAATGTTAATATCAAGACTGATAATCATGGCACATAGTAATACAACATGTGCAATATTATTTTTCTTATTGAAAGTCATATTTTGTTTTGGTAATTATGAAATAAAGATGTATATGTAATGTGGTATTTAAATTTAGCATGAGGACCTAACATATATTTTTTAATATGATTTTGGAAGTGTGTTGAATTGATAAAAATATGATTCTAGAATGTTTTTAAACATGTTAAGCGTGATGCATGAGATAACACATGTACAGTTTCCATTTTTTTGTAAGCATGTTTTACTTGGGATTAAGTGGTTAGATTAAGTATGCAAAGATTTATTTTTCATACCATATAATTTATAGTTTTCGAACTTAACTCAGCTTTATGTTTTAGTTATTTAAAATAAAATAATAAAGTTATCCTAGAAATGACTATGAAATATTTAGTGTTGTGTTTGGATTCCTTGTTTATTAATTGTTTACATTGAAGTGTTGATATTCGTTGCTGAAAATATGTTTTCCAAATATAAGATGATGTATTAGAAGCTTCTTAAGAAGAATATATTTTATGATGATGCTTAATCCATAAACCCTCTATATCTTTTTATCATGGGGTGTATGTGATCATCCAAATGGTGTTTCTTAATATCATTAGAATGTAACCCTAATGTGATTATGTTTTGTTCTATGGTTTTATTTTTAGAATCACCTACCTCCCAAAAAAGTTTAACCACATAAAATTCAATAATAAAAATTTTATTTTGAAAAATATAAAATTGGTGAAGATGAATATTCTTTCAACAACATAATTTTTGAAAATATGTGATTGGTTTCTATCTACTATCAATTATTTTTTATTGATCTTATATTGGTGGAGTGTGTTACTGATTCAAACATATGAGGATAGAAAAAACCCATACCCATAAAGATGATTTATATTTATGAAATGTTTTAAAATCACGTTGGAGAGTTTGTTCATCCCAAAGAAGACAATATTGTGATATAGAGGTCGGGTTCCCATGTTTTTGTGCTTTTAGGGATGATTGATTTGCTATTTTTATGGGGTGAGGAGATTTTGTTTAGTAGTTGTGGTGTCTGTGATAATGGGATGCATATATTTTTAAATATTAGTGTGAATGGTTATACCAAATAGTATCATGAACGGGATGTATAGTAGTGTGAATTGTTTTATAAGAAACTTATATTTATTATACAGGATTTTTGAATGTGTATGAAGGAATTCAAGAGTTATGGTAAGGGTTTTCTCATCTCACCTTTATTTCTATGAGATTTATTACATATTGACTATTTATTTTAGTTATGTAGTGTATATAATTCCAATTAATGTATTTTATGATTATTATGATAAAAATAATTGGGTTTTAAATATTCATTTTTGGATCTCTCTTTCACGGGGTTTATAGTTCAGAAGGTACTAAAGCGATAAGAGACTTTTGCCTCAATTTTCCTTTATTAAAATATAGGTTACCTTATGCAATTATCTTATTCTATGTGGTGTATATACTTCCAATTTGACATGTTATATCATGAAAATCCTTATTTTCAGGAGAATATATTTTAACATAACTTTCTTCTTTCACGGGGACTAGGATTTAAAAGTTTCCAACGACGAATGAGGTTTATGCAACAATGTCATCATTTATCAGGATTATTTATGATTATATTTCCAATGATTAAATAATATGACCCATATTTAAATAGACTGATGATTTTTATTCTTTTATAGTTATTCATGTTATTTTAATTTAATTGTACCATTGTCAAATTTTTTGGTACTTAATATAACTGGGAAAATGTTTTCATGAAAACCATAATTTATTTTTATCTTTAGTTATAAATCCTTTTTCTTTTAAAACCATGTCTTCTAAAAATATTTTAGTATTTTCAAAATTATTTAATAAGAAATTTCTACCCATGTTTCAATTTTGACAATTTTTTTAAAGGATTCTTTTTATCACTTTCATAATGAGACACTTTTTTAAACTTTTTATAGTGCAAAAAGAATATTTTTTTTAACTTATAAATCATGAATGGAAATTCACACCATAATTTATTTCAATCTTTCTATTAATGTTTATGAAGTTATTTTTAAATAATTATTCCCAAATATTCTAGTAATTATTAGTTTTCGAATGTGATTTTTAAAGAAAATTATTTCGATATTATTTATGAATTTTCTAATTTTAAAATAAAAATGGATAATTTCAAAGAAAGGATATTTTCCTAAAGAAATATTCTGAGTAATCATTCAATGTCATTTACCATATAATAATACTTCCTTTTATGTTACTTATGATTTACTGGGGATATGATCCAAGGATACAATTTTTATTCTATCTCTGAGTGTCTTATATTTATGATTAAAGGATATTTATGAAACCGATTTCAATTCCATGTTTTATTCCACGATAAAATACTAATGAAACCCGCTTCATTTTCCATGGGTTAAAATTTGATGGAATAAATAAATGATTATGAAACCTACTTATTTTCCATAGGTTATTTTATGTTAAAATATTTGTGAATCATATTTAATTTCATGGGTTCTTATATGCTGAATTTTTTATGATATTTTGGAACACATATGTTTTATTTTCTTTATGTGATGCTGGTTACATTATAACCATGGATTTTGGTTACATTCTAAAAAAATAAGAGTGGAACCAATATCTCCATCCAATTTATTGGGTATAGATTTATATGTCATGAGATAGACAGGATTGGAACTGGGAGTGATCCCAGTTCAGTAAGGGACTTTTTCCATCATGAAGGTCCTAAGAGAGAACCTTGACTACTATGATGGATTTGGGAGTGAACCATTTTCACTATGTGGAAAGGTATACCACTGGGGATGGAAGTGTATCCCACGATGTAGGTGTATCCACCCATGGAGTTCTCTGATATGTTTTGGAAATGATCCATGACTACTAAGGAAGTGATTTTATTTGCTTATGTTTATGAAAAAATTTATATCTTATACCAATGTTATGCTCTCATGACTCATTTTATTTTATTTACTTATGATTTATGTTCTATTAAACTACAATCTTTATACCATGACTCCATATTATGATCTTTGATATGTAGGTTATGGGTTTTAAATTTTGTGATCATGTTCACATACACTTATTTTCCTATCATGATTATGTATCTCCCTTGATTACCCTTAATGATAGTCAGATATTACACTTCCTTATATTTCCTTTCCCCAGGTTATGAAGAATGGTTTTAAATTCAATGTGTCTATAAAGAGTACTAAATAGGAAACTTTTTTCGGAAACATTGTTTATATTTTACTAAATTAAAATATTTATTACATAGTATCCAAATACAATAAAACTATTATGGCCCACATACATGTGTTTGTGAAATGTATTTAATATTCATACAAAACAATATAATTTCTATATATGAGAATCTTGGATTGTTAAATTTGTATTTGAGGAAACGTTTTATTAACCTTTATAAAATAAGATGATAAAAATTTAGAGGGGACCCTATGGAATTATCTAAATATACATATAGGTTTATCACTAAGGATATATCATAAGATGAGTTAATGTCTAGGAAAATTCATAGAATTTTTTAAATGTATAGTAGATGTGGTTTCCAAGAAATTAAATACCTATCATGATACTATAAGTATATGTTGCTCTGGAATAAAGGTAAAAGGTTGTAATAACTCTAAAAAGGTAATATTAATGTAGACTCCATCATCACCTTGTGTATGAAAATGGGCCTTTCGACACACCTGGTTTGACATGCCCAGGGGTTATGATTTGAAAATTCACAAACACTATACAAACCATCATGATGGATTTAAAAATATAATGACTATTAATATCCTATCATAAATCTAGGGTGTCATATATGACAAAATGTGTCATGATTTAAACATCTTGTAAGTTATTTTTTATGAATATGTTATTTTCCGATATGATTATCATTTCTCACACTATGTTTTTTAGTTTTATTAAATAGCATGAACCAAAAAAAACTTTCTTAACATTGAATGTGACAAATAATTTTCCAATGAGAATCCAAATTGGATGATCACTAGATTGAAGGATATTTTGATTATTCTTAATTAGTTATAATGGGAAAATATCAACAATTTTCTCCATAACTAACTCTTTTAATCACCATTGAAGAGAAGGATGGAGTTCACTGTGATTTTGAGAAGTGGAGACCATGGAGGAAAAAAGATTGAGTTTATTATATATGAATAACATTGGAAGAAGCACCCATGTCGATGTATTATATGAATGCGAATATATTTTTATTGTGGAAAATAAGGACACCAAGTAAGTAACTATAAAGGAAAAATGAATGGTTTGGTTAACTTAACGTATGAGAATAATGGTATACCTAAGGTATCATCAACTATTGATTTTTTTAATGTGGAAACCATGAAAATTATGAAAATAGATGTCCTAAAGGAACTGACTCTAAAGAGAATAAAAAAATTTATATGAGTATTCGTTTTATTGTTGATGAATATGAGACTATGATTGACATATGAAAGGAAAGAGGCATTGTGTAATTAGATGATGAATCCTTGTTAATGGTTTGATAATAAAGTTTGATTATTGAAGTATTTATGTATTGTAATTCTAGTATAATTTTACATGAATCATGAAAAATATAAGTATTTTTTATTATATGATTTTAGTTATGATTTTTTAGGAATATTTTGAATGGTAATAATGAAAAAGAAAAGATATTTAATGTTAGGGTTATATTTATTTTGAGAAAACAAATGATTGTGGTATGGTAACCCTTAGTATGATCCTGATATCAAGAAAATGGTGTTTAGTTTGGATGAATATGTTATTAATATGGATAAGGTAAATTGGATGGTATTGATTACCTTGGAAATGATTAATTATTTGTGGAAAATGTAGTTTATGCTATTATTGATGGAGTCTACTTTATTTTTTTCGATTTAAGTAATATATCCAATAATTTGTGTTTTATGTAAGGAATGAGGAATAAATTATTTGTTAAATAAGTTTTTATGGTAATTCAGGTCATTAAGATGTTTCAAGACAATAAATTATACATGTATTCAAATTTTTAGTTCGTGAAAATTAAGATCTAATTCACATTGTTTGGTAGATTAATGTTAAGTTGAATTTTAGAAATTTCATGACCATTTATATTAATTTTAAATTATGGAATTGTTATGAGGATAAAAAATTATGAAATGTTTTTATTTTAACTTTGGATTTGGTTTTATAAATTAAAGTATAGTAAGATTGATTCATATTTGATAACCTACGCTAAAAATTTTGTGGTGATAATAACAAGATATAGAATAAATGGATTATGGAAAACACATGATTATGGGAAGGTAACCCTTAGAATGTACTTGATATCAAGAAAATGGATTTTAGTCAAGATGAATAGGTAATTTATATGGATAAAGTAAATTTATGGTATTGATTACCCAGGAAATTATTAATGATTTTTTGACAAAGTAGTTTATGAAATCATTGATTGAGTTTACTACAATTTTTTGGATTTATGGAATATATCCAATAATCTATTTTTATGTAAGGAATGACGAGGAATGTATTATTTAAATAAGATTTTATTGTAATTCAGGTCATTACCATGTTTCAAGATAATACATGATAAAGGTATTCAAATGTTTATTAATTGAAAATTAAAAGCTACTTCATTTTTTTGGGACATTAATGTTATGTTGAATTTGAGAAATTTCAGGACCATAAATAATTTTTTTGAATTATGAAAGGGTTATAAGGATAACCATCTATTAAATGTTTTAATTGTATATTTGTATTTTGTTTTAGAGATTAAATTATATTAAGATTTATTCGTATTGGGTTATATATGCTAAATATTTTTTGGTTATAAAAACTAGAGATAAACTAAATGAATTATAATTATATTGTGGACATTGTGATATATTAGTGCTTTAAGCATAAAAAATTTATCTTTATTTACTATAGTAATATATGAAGTGTAAATAGATCAATTAACAACCAAATTTTGATATTGTGGTTATGAAATGGAATGTAATCAAGTAATTAGAAATTATAATAAAGATTACCCAACATTAAGAAAAGAATATAGAAATAAAATTTAGTCCTGTTATCGTTATTTTTATGATATTAGTAACCTCTTTCAATCCTCTTTATTTTATGGTTTTTTGTTATTTGTCCTTATATGGATCACTCACTTTCTTATGATCAATGATCTCAATCACACTCTATAATTATTTATTCTTTTATTATATGTTCAAATATTTACCTCTCCCCTACACTCTCTTATGAGGAAACCAAGTTATGAGTTTCCTTATATTACCATTATGTTTCAAAATTTCCCCATTTAAGGTAAGTTTTATTAGTCATTTTTATGATTTGGGTTTCTCTAAATTAATTTTATAATGTTAATCCTTTGAAGACCGAGATGAATTTTTGGGGAGAAATTCATTTTAAGGGGTTAGAATGAATCCCATTGAGATATTGTGAAATATTTTTCTTCAAATATATTTATTATTTTGTCTATTCTTTATTAAATTAAAAAATTATTTTATCTTGTGTTACACATAACATTGAGTTTTGATTGTGTTACACATAACACTGAGTTTATATTGTGTTACATGTAACACCGAGTTTAAACAAAATCTGACATATTATTAAAATGTTATTATTTAATATGATAGTTATCACCTAACTGTTGGAATAGTGGGTATAAATTGTATTAATTTAATTATGAAAATATATGTTTTTTCACATGTATAAAAAAAATTCTTTGGTGACCAATTAATTAAAAATGAACATTAAAGTCGTTTGAAAATATAGGAAATAAATTTCTAAAAAAATATTTTGTATAAAAACAAAACCATTTTAACTTAATAAATTAAGCATAGAACTATTGGAGAATTATTTTAATTAATTTTTTATATTATATATTTAATAAATTATTTAATATTCATCTTATGTTCCTTCAATATAAGACATACAAATAAATCTTTTTTATGATTAAAAATGTATTTTTTCAAAAAACTGTTTTGTCAAATTTTTTCACACTTGTTTTAAATTTTTTTTTTAACTTTTATAAAATTTATTTTTTAAATCAGCATATAAAAATTTTCTTAGGTTTTTTGAGTATTTTTTGAAAAGATTAATTTTCTAAGGAATAGAAAAAATATGAACTTTTAATTGAAAACTTCCTTTTATTTTAAATTATTTATAAATTTAACTTTCAAATTATATTGATTTTAACGTAAAATTTAGTAAAATTATTTATCTATTAATCCAAATTATATCATTAGAATCAATTTCATATTGAATTTGGATGTAAAAAACTTTGTTAGCTTTTAAATATTATCCCTTTGAAAGCTCACATTCTAATCACATCTACCAGATTAATTTAATATTAATTTAAACCACATATGTAAATTGAATTTGAAAAAAATGGATTTCATATTTTGAATCTGAAAATTTTATATTATATAATAATTTCAACTTAATTTTTTAGAATAATGAATAGTAAATTCAGTGAATTTTTTTATCACTCTTAACATAAAAATGGATCTACTAAGGGTTAAACATAAAATATAATATTAAAAATGGCCAAAATGTTTTGAAACACACATGGGATGAAATTATTTCAACCTAAATCATTTTAGGATCTATAATAGTACATTTTTGAGCTTTTAGAATGAGAAAAACATGGTACACCTTTTTATTTCGAACAATTACAAGTGTGCCACTCATCACACATATAAAGGGACACCTATCTCTTTTTTTTGTCACAAAATCAACCCCTTTTGGTTTGGTAAATACATACTAAAACAACTTCCCAAATTACTTTATATCATCCTATAATCCTTAGTCTAGTAATAAATATAACCTTGGCAGGATTGTTGTGCAATCCTAAGGAGGGGAACTGATGAAGTGGAAACATTCTTCATCGAGCATTTTTATATTATTTCTTCCTCCCCTACATAAATACATATTAAAATATGATGATATAAAAACCCTAGTATATGACATATATTGAGATTTTTTTTAAAGGGAATGACCTATAACCACATCCTCTTCTATCAAATGGGTTGTGAAATCATCATTTGTGTGTACGAGGGACTACCAACTCACAAATTGATGTACTTACTTTTTCTATTACCACATAACATGATTGTCTATGATGATGGATATAATATATATATATATATATGATATTTATATAATAATTATACATATAGATAAATTACATCACATTTACCATTTTTTTACTTTTAATTCCATAGGGGATACGATAACATCACTCGTGTGTATGATGGACTACCGCCTCATGAGGAGATAATATTTTTTTAACTAATTGTCTACATAGAAGATAATAAGGATAAATATTTGTGATATACTTGAAGATATTATGATAATAATGGAATATTCATCATTCTATAAAGATAATATATCATTTTCTTTATGACCATTTCACACACTGATGAATGAAAACATAATTTGTGTACATGCGGACTACCGACTTCAAGAAGCGATGTAACTACCTCTATTTATAACCACACAACATAAAAGAGATATATAACTATATTTAAAGAAATAAAATGTTATTTATGATATAATTATCATTATGGAACGATTTCATATTATATACATCCTTTCAAGAATGATTATTGAAAAATGGAAATGGTACTCATGCGTAAATATGACCCACCATCTCTCTGATAATAACATGCACAATTTCTCAAAAAAAATTCATGATTGATATTAAAAGTATAGTTTTCAAGTAGATGGTCATATTTTGAGGTATTTTTCTTTTTTATTCAAGTATTATCATTTTTTGTGACATTCCTGCGATTTTTCTAAAAAACTGAGTTTTTAGACATGACAACAAGTGGTCTACTGTTTTCTCACAGTTAGTAGAAATCTTGAACCAACGAAGGAGATATTGTGTTCCCTAAATAGTGAAACCATCTATAATTCATGGATTACTGTATATTCGTGTGCCTAACCATGTACCCCAACCAGTGGTTATGGATTGGGCACACAGACTACCTCACAGGCTTGGGATTTCCTCAGGAAACTGTGCAGCCTCTTCCTTAAGGATAGAGGTTTGACATGGTTACCACGCAGTTTGGGAAACCATTCAGCTTAACCATGTGGCCTATCTAGGTCATTAAAATTTTTTAATTTACCCATTTTTAATCCCATAATTTAACCTTAATTCTACCCATTCCTTCTCCTACTCAAGATTTCCAATCCTAGGTGCCTCCTCCCCTTCCCTTGGCTCCCTTGGACCCTAAAATCATGGGTGTTTTTTGGTGTAGAAATTCAATTAATTATAAATTATGTTCCTCTATTCTAGATTTCATCCTTTTTATTGGGCTTTTCCTTCTTTTTTCATGGTTTATTCTCTCCCCAGTAGATGGGTTTCTCTAAAAAGGGTTGAAACATGGTTCTTTGGGTTTAATAATGGGTTTTATTGGATGATCTTGCCTTTATAGGGTTCTATTGAGGTGTAATTTTAGTTTTCCACCATATTTTGAAAGTTTTCAAGATTAAGTTAGGTGGTTTCATGCTTTTATATTTTTTGATTATTTTATTATGCTTGATATACTTCTTGAATAGGTTTTATTGATTATGTATGTTGTGTGAAATGTATTTTAAAATGGTTTTGAGGTGAGTATGGGTTAAAGGATGTGTTTCCAAATGAAATTGGGTATGTTTCATGTGTGATTTCTCATTGTTCTTCCTACATGTTTTTTATGAGTTTATTAAATTTAATGAGGTGTGTTTTCAAATCTATTTGGAGTGTTTATTGATATGAAAGTGGGTTTTCTTATGACATATCATTTTTTTCTTGTGTATTCATTTTTTTGTGGTGTTTGGGTATGTAAATGTAGTTATCTATGTGACATGAGAAATGTAAATTTAGCACGAAAGGAATCCTAAGAATATTGGTGGGGAGACTAGGACTAGTACACTACCTGGATCGGACGGGCTGTGGCTTGGTTCCTTCTAGAAGGATTGAAACTACCACACTAAGTAAACTATGATAAAGATTATATACCACTATAACTATGGATAGATTCCTCTCAATTGGATCACGCATGAAGAAAATATGGGTTATAGTTTCTATACCATGATTCACTGAGATGAATGGTTCAAAGGGTCCCACTACCGCTAGTCCCTTTATGGATTACCCGTGTTTCTCTTGTGATGTGGTGCTTACTATTGGGATATGGTTGGCCTTTCTTTTAATTTAATTCCATATAATTTGAATCTAAAATTTGTTATTTAAAATGTTTTTATTAAAAATGATTCCAAATTATTTATATAAAATTTCTTGGTAAATTGGCTTCTAATATTATGGTATGGAATCATTGTTTCTGGTAGAATCCTAATAGGCATTGGTACACACCCTACATTCACATTCTGGTGTATGTAAACCTTCATATTTTTTATGTGGGTAAATGAGAGATGGTTCATGGTTGTGATGGTGGACCATGTTTCAAGTTTCCTTTTCTAGCAAGTGTTGGGGGGTGGAATGTGGTTGTTGAGACTCTTTTTGCATGGAGGTTGGGTTTTTTAGTTGGTACCCCTCCCCATTTTTGGTTTTTTATTAATGTTGTAAAATGTTTTAATTGAAATTATTATATCTCTATTAGTTATGGATATTGATCTTGGTTTGATGTTTTATTCTTGATAATATTTATGGTTGTTCATCATGGTGGAAATTGTTCTTAAAGGTTTAATGTAGACACCTAGGAAATTTTTCTAGCCCATGGGGATCGAAAATTCCCTTCAGGCCATGCTACATGCTGAGGCGGGTGTCGGGAAGGATAAAATACTAACATGGTTCATGAAAAACGGTATCAGATCTGGGTTTTCCATTTCTATGGGTTATAATATTTGGGAGAGTCTGGATAGATTGGGGCTTGGATTATCCGGGCTTGGTAGTTTGGTTGTGAGTGGGGTGTCTTTATAACACACATCATTACATGACTTGAGTCCATATGGGATTTTTTTATATGTTTTGACTTCTCCTCCAAGTGATATATACATGATGAAAACTGTTCTTGGACATCGGGAAGGGGTGAAGTGGTTTTTCATGTTATTGTGACAGATGTGGTTTTGTTTTTATTTATGGAAGTGTTCAGAATTTTTATGTTTTTGAAAATTTTCTTATTGGTGTATTTATTGTTTTTTCTTTATGGGTTTCCCTTGATATATTATTATTCCTCAATAAATAATTCCTATGAAACCGTGGGAAGAGTCCGAAGAGAGTTCTATCCCTCCCTATAATCAGAGACTAGTTGAAATCGTGGTTCAGAATGTCCATGACTTGGGTTAGAGAGTGGCATCTAGACCTTCAAATATTAGGGAAGATGAACTGTGTCCTAGGAAGAAAAAAATAACATGAGTTACTAAAGAAAAATCCTCCTATATTATGGGGTATCATAGATCCCCAAGAATTATAGGGTTTGAAAGAAAAGATCGAGAGGATGATTGAGTTTTTTGAAACTCATAAGTTAGTTTTAGTTAAATGTGCTTCATTCATGTTGGAAGGTCCCAGTCGGAGGTTTTTGGACTCAGTGGTTCAAGCTAAGAAGAATGATAAGATGGGTTTGAATGTATTCATGGTTATTTTCAATGAGTATTATTTTCCTAATACCTTGGACTTTTCCAAGACTCGAGTGTTTTTAGACATCCACCAAGGGGATCGAAACGTGATGGAGTACACCAAATGATTTGTGTAGTTAGTTATGTTCATAATAGATGTAGTCTACATTTACCTGCTAAAGGATTAGTGGTTTGAGGGGCTTCAGTCAAATATCTGATCCCAATACATTCTATTTAAATTAATGATGTATGCTAATGTGGTTGATCATTCTTTGATGGTAGAGATTGATTAGAGTGGGAAGTCCGATTTCATTAGAGTAGTATCAACAGTGGTTTAGGGAATTTGTTTTTTATCTGGAAAGAAGATAAAGGGAGAAAAGAAAGATAAGGATGGAGGTGTAATTTCATTCCATACTTCTCGACTGTCTTCATCCGTGACTTCAGATGATAGATCAGTCATATTCCATTAATGTGGGAATGTGGGGCATGTGTGGTCTCTGTGTTTAGATCCACAAAGACCTTTACATTGGTATAGAAATATGGGACACATGTATAAGTTTTATAGAGACACACATCTATATTAGGGTGGTGCAACTTCAGTAGCCTTCAATGGAATTTCATCTCAGTCAGATCCATTCTGGGTAGCGGGCTCTTAGTTGGGAGATCATGGCATAAGGTGGGGATCTTATTCAGGGAATAGTCAAACAATGGTTGAGTTGTAGGATAGTGGTATTCCTAATGATCATGTAGATATGGGGCATATTCATGTTGTGGACTAAGCATCAATAGAATCTATTGTGGGACCTATGATATTTTAATGTATGAATCTTACTGGGTCGCATATAATGGTTGGTCTGTTTGATATGGGTTCCTCTATTTCTTTTTATCTCTGCCAATTTTTTTTGATCTATTTAATTTCCCAATTGGTATTATGCTATATGTGATGGAGTTGGTGTTTCCACTGGGTAAAAATAAAGATACGTTTTTGAGGTTCCCTTCTTGTATGCTAACCGTGTGAGGGGTCGAGAAAGAATGAGATTTTATAGTATTGGTGATGGACCACATTAACATGATCCTTGGTTTGGATTGTATAGTGAATTTTTAAGAACACATTGATTGTTATCGGTGGAAAGTGAGTTTGGTGGAATTTGATGGGATCTCTCATGTCTTTCAAGGTGGATGACATCCTCAATTTGGACATGTTGGACCTTTTATTATAGAATTGGATAGTCTGGTTTTCAGATCTTATCTCTCACGTTGGAGGATAAGGGTGGTAGTGATCATGCGAGTGGATTACCTCACGTGGTGGATGAGTTCCCATATGTATTTCTTGAATACTTTTCATGGTTTCCTGGGGAGTGGGATGTGGATTTCATTTTCAATTTGGCCTCAATAACACATCTAATATCTCTTCCCTCGCAGAGTATGGCCCCCACTAAGTTGAGGGAATCAACTATACAACTGAACAATTTCAAATCAAAAGGATTCATTCTCTGAAGAATCTCACCTTAGGCCAACCACTTCTTATTTGAAAATAATTCTGATAGATATCCTTGGTTCTGTATCAATTACTGAGAGATGAATAATGTAATACTTAGGAAAAAAATACCCTTTCCCATATTGATGACCGTTTACATCAGGTTAAGGGGGAATTGTGGTTCTGAAAATTGATTTGTGTTATAGATATTACCAAAGCAGAGTCAAAGTGGTGGATGTTCCTAATACATCATTCTGAAATAGGTACAACGATTTCAAGTATTTAGTCATTTCATTCAGGTTTATGAAAGATATAGTGGTCTTTACAATTCTTATAAATATGGTGTTCCATCAGTATCTTAATTTATTTGTTGTGGTACCCGTGGATGACATCCTGGTTTATTCAGGGATTTAATAGGAGTATGAGTGGAATATATGTATTGTGTCAATCACTCTTCTGGATCATTGACACTATGATAAACATCCCAAGTTCACCTTCATGATTAGGGAGGTGAAGTTTCTATGTCATGTTATCTCAGAATGTGGGGTTTCAGTGGACTCTATAAAATCAATGTAGTGATGTCATGGGAGAATCCAAATATTGTTTTTGAGATCATAATCATTCATGATGTGGATGGGTATTACATGCAGTTCATTAGATATTTCTCTCAGTTTGCTTCACCTACGAGAGAACATACATGAAAAGGGGTGAAGTCTGATTGGATACCAAAATGTATGTCTTCCATTGAGGAGATTAAGTAGCATTGACCACAACTGCTATTCTGATCTCACAGTAAACTGGGAAAGGGTACGTGATCTAATGTGATGCTTCAGGTATGGGTCTTGGGTGTGTGATAATAAAGGATGGTCATGTGGTGGAATGTGGTTCTATCAAAATCGAAACACATGAAAAGATTTACCCAACCCATGACTTGGGAATAACTTTAGTGATTCATGCCTTGTAGATGTTGCATAATTATGTATTCTAGGAGAAGTTTGTTTTCTAAATTGATCATAAGATATTGTCCTACATTATCTTCTTGAAGGATTTGAATTTTATGTAGTGTCATTTTATTGAGTATATTCAAGGGATCAATTTTGATATCATCTACACCCCAGGAAAATGTATTGTGGTAGCGGATTCCTTGAATCGGAATCTATCAGTGCATGCATTGAAAGAGTCCAATGATGATTGGGTATTAATGGGTCTATATGCTAAAATTCATCTTGAGACTGAGGATCACAATAGAGGTTTGTTGTTTAGTGAGCATTCATCTGACACCCTCTATCTTGGAGTTGATTCGGTAGGAACATCCTGGTGACAAGCTATGTGAATAGTCAATTCAATTGATAAATTGTGCGGTGGTTTTCCATGAATAGTCATTTTCTTCAAATGGGTTTCCTTGCTTCAAGGGACGTGTAGTTGTGAAGTTGTGATTTTGGACGGTGGTTATGCAAGATAACCACCAGTATTAGTTGGCCGCTCATCCTAGGTCCACAATTATTTTTTATGATGTGCATCGTTGGCTTCGGTGGCTAGGTATGAGGCAATATATTGATGATTTTATATCTCATATTTATACAGTCAAGTTTGTTAAAGGTGGGAACCAATGGCCTCCAATTTTCTTTATCCATTACCAATTTCTACCTGGAAGTGGTACTAGGTCTCCATGGTTTTAATTATAGGATTTCCTCATAAACCTAGTGGGAGGAACAAAATATGCGAAGTGATTGATTGTATGAAAAAATTGACCAATTTTATCATGATCAGGGATTCAAAAAAAGTGAAGGAGTTGTATCAGTTCTATGTTTAGGTGATAGTGAGTCGTTATGGTGTGCTTTTGGTGATTGTTTCAGATGGGGTCCCACATTTTACCTCTTTATTATGTGATAGAATTCAAATTGGAATAGGGAAACATGTCAAGTCAAGCACAACATACCATCCCCAAATTAATGGTCTAACAGAGTGGTCGAATCAGATCTAAGAAGACGTGATCTAGGCTTGTGGGATAGATTTTGGTGGTTTTGGGGATATCCATATTGGGTTGGTAAAGTTCACCAATAATAATAGTTACCAATCCTTAATAAGAATTGATCCTTTTGAGGTTCTCTATTTTTTGTCATGTCGGTCTCTTTTGCACTGGGAAGTGGTTGGTGAGATCTCGTTTATAGGGAGAGTCCCATATATGAGATGTCTATGAAGGTCTATTTGATCAAGGAGTGGTTGTTTGTAGGTAAGAGACACCATAAGTCTTACGGTTATTATTGGAACTCATATTAGGAATTCTTTGTGGGTTATCAGGTGTTTTTGAATGTGTCTCCTCATTTGGGTAACCATTATTTTGGTAAGAAAGGGAATCTAACACTGAAGAACATTGAAACTTTTGAGATTACTGAGAGAGTTGACCAGGTTGAATAATGGTTAGCTTTTATGTCTCATTTTAAGTCAATTAATGATATTTTCTATATGTCATAGATGGAATGGTTTAATCTGGATCCATCTCGTGTGTTGAATTGGGAAGAAATGGAATTGGAACCTGATTTTTCTATGTTTGAGCATCCAATGCGGGTTTCATTTTCCTAAGAGAAAGTTCTTTGTAGGAATTCCATACTATTGGTTCAGGTTATTTGGCATCATAGTAAGAATTTTCAAGTGACATGGGAGTGGAAGTATTGGGATGGGAGTTGTATCCATTTTTCTTCTCAGATCAGACCTTCGATTAACTTTCTAAAGGAGGAATGTTTTCATTGTGAGGAGAATTTTCACATTTGTGGTTTAATTTTAAGTTTTTTTCTTATTTATTTTGGTCATATATTTGTTACATATATTTCCTTGTATTTTTTTTTAAAAAATGAAGTTTTTTGACCCAATAGAAATTGGTGATCAGATGGAGTAAAATTAGTAAAAATTGTGTTCCATCCAAGGAGAGACATTTTTCCATGTATTGTGGCACTATCCAAGATCCAAAAATTTCCCCATAGGTGGGAAAATAAATATGTCCCCATTCATGTAGTTTATTATATGGTTAATGGTCTACATCATGGGGGTGCATATTCCCTCAGAAAACCCTGAAACCTCTTTTCATTAAGGACATAGGTGTCAGATAGTTACCACACGGCTTAGAATACCGTGTGTTTTAACTATGTGGCCTATATCAATTATTAAAAATGTGTAATTTACCCTTCCCACTAATATAACTCCAATTATTGAAATTTAATCATGGACTTAGGATTTACATCCCTAGGGGCCTCCTCCCCTTCCCTTGGCTCCCATGGACCCTAAAATACTAGGTGTTTTGGTGTGGATGTTGATGTAATTATCATGTAGGTACCTCAATTATTGATTTCTTCCTTCTTATTGCGTTATTAATTCTTATTTCTGGGGTTATTCTCTCTCTAAAGATTGTATTTCCTTAAAAAGGGTTTAACCATGTTCATTTGGGTTTAATCTAGGTGTTTATGGGTTGATATAGCCTTTATAGGATCCTCTAGAGGGGTGGTTGTGATTTTCCACCAGATTTTGAAAGTTTCAAAGCTTGTGGCATACGATCCCATGATTTTACATTATTATATTATTTTATTATTCTTGATGGGATTCATAAATATATTTTATGGGTTTTTTAGTTGTGAAAAATGTGTTTTCAAAATGTTTTGAGGTGCGTATGGGTTGAAGGATGGTTTTCCAAATGAGATTGGTTGTGTTTCATGTGTTTTTTCTAGTTATGCTTCTTAAAAGTGTTACATGAATTGTATAAATGGTAATACATGTGTTTTCAAATATACTTGGTGTGTGTATGGATTTGAAAGATGTTTTAATTTTGCAAAATAGTGGTTTTTTATGTGTATTCATTTTTCGTGGTGTGTGTATATGAATGTGGTGATCTATGTGACATTTGAAATGGAAATTGAGAAAAAAAAAACAGAATCCTAGGTATCTAGGAGGGAGGAATTAGAATGGTAAGCTTGTCTGATTAGTGGGGTTTAATCTTGGTTAATTTTTGAAGTATTGATGATACAGCACTAAATAAACTATGATGATGAATGGAGACCACTAGATCATTTGAGATATTGATCTCTTGTGGATCGTGTGAATGGGTGCTATGGGTTATGGTTTTTTACCCTATTTTAATGAGATGTGAGGTTTCTAGTGTCCCAATAGTACTAGTTCTTTTAGGGATTACCCATGATGCTATTTTGATGTACTACTTACCATCATATTTTCATGGAACTTGATTTCAATTTAATTCCAAAACATTATTTTTTTAAAAAATTATTCTTTAAAATGTCTTATAGTAAATGTTTCGAAATTAATTATTGAAAATTTCATTGTAATTTTTCTTATAATTTCATGGAATGAAATCTTTATTTTGGATTTAATCATTATTGTAATTGGATCACCCCTACATGAAACCTCAGGTGTTTGTAAGCCTTTTCATATTTGACACAGGTAAAGGAAAGATGTATTATGGTGGTGATAGTGGATCATTTTTCTAGTTTTCTCCTCATACTATTTTTTTGTGGAGGTCAAAGGAGGTCATTGGACCTCTTGTAGAATATATATTGGGTTTAATAGTTGGCACCCCTCCCTATTTAGGTTTTTGGTTAATGTTGTAAAACGATTAACTTGAAATTTTTGTATCTCTTTTGGTTATGGATATTGATTTTTGTGTGAATGCCATTCAGGACATGCCACATGTTGGGTCCAGTGTTAGGATGGATGACTTCACAGTATGATAAATAATCAATGATTATATTTCTGGATAAGATAGAACCATGATCAAAGTAAGAGGACCAAAAATAACAAATCGAACAATATACAAAAAACAAAACAGTTATTACCTAAAGCAAGACTTTAACATGGAATTATTAATACGAGTTATAAAAGGATAGAAGAAAATAATATATAGTAATATATATAAATATATATGTATATATTTATGGTTCTATAATAGGTGTATAGTAAACTTATATATATTATATAGGATTTTTTATCATGTACGAAGGAATTTGAGACTTACTATAACAGGAATCTCATCTCACTTTTATTTCTATGAGATTTATTCCATATTAACCACTTATTTTTCATATCTGGTGTATATAATCCCCATTAATGTATTTTATGATTATTCTATTGAAAACTATTTTGATTTAAATATCCATTTTAATGTTTCTCTTTGATGTTATTTACGGTTCAAATTTTACCGATGCGGTAAGTAATTATTATCTCAATTTTCATTATTTAAGACATATGTTACATTTTGCACCTATCTTATTATATGTGGTGTTTATAATACACCATTTAAATGTTTTATCATGAATATACTAATATTAATTTTGTTATCATATTAATTTAATGTAATTATTTCTTGGAGATTATGATTCAAAAGTTACCAATGTGGGATGATTTATTGCTATAATATCATAGTTTATCGATATTGTTTGTGAATATGTTTCCAATGATGATATATTATCATAAATATATCATTATAATCATTATTTTAATAATAATATATTTATACATGATATTTTTAAGTAATAGTACCATTTTCTATCTCTTTGGTACTTAAAATAATTGAGAAAATGTTTATATAAAAACAAAACTTTATCTCTCACATCGATCGAAAATCATTTTTCTTCTAAAACAATGTTTTCTAAAAAGATTCCGATTTTTTATCATTTTCCAAATTATTTATTAAATATATTTTTACACATGTTTAACTTTCTAAAAACTAGTCTGAAAGAAAAATATTCTTTACATTTTATGAATGAGGAATTTTTTTAACTTTAATATAGTGGAAAATGATTGTTTTTTAACTTATACAACGTAAAAAAAATTACCCCTTCATTTCATTGAATATTCCTTTCCAATTTTACAAATTCATACTTATAGAAAATGTTGTTAATAGTATTTTCTAAATTATTAGTTTTAAATTTGATTTTTAAAGAAAATTATTTAGAAAATATTTTATAAATTTTATTATTTCTAAATAAGAAGGTTTATTTTCAAAGAAAAGATATTTTCCTCATGAAATTTTCCAAGTGATATTTCCAAAATAGTTTTCATTTAATATTATGTACTTTGATGTTACATATGATTTACTTGGGATATGATCCAAGGATACCATTCTCATTCCTTCTTAGAATATTTTATTTTTATGATTAAATGATGCTTGTGAAACCAGTTTCTCTTCCACTTGTTATACCATGCTAATTTTTTTTATGAAACCCACTTCCTTTCCATATTTTATGCTTTGATGAAATAATGAAATTATTATGAAACCTATTTTTTCCAAAGGTTATGTAATGATTAAATGCTTATGAAACCTATTTCATTTCATGGTTTCTAATATGATGAATGTTTTATGATTTTTGTCACAAATATGATGATTTTCATTCTATGATGCTGATTATGATATAAAAAAGGAATATGGTTATCTTATAACCAATGAAGGGGGTTACATTATCAAAAAATATGAGTGGGACCTATATAACCCTCTAATTAATTTATTAAATATTTATATCTGAAGAGATATATATGATAAGAATGGGATGGGAACCCAATTCAGTAAGTGAGTTTGTCCTATATGATGATATTAGGATTGAACCCTGATTACAATGTTTGTTTGGGGAGTGAACCCATTATTCTATGATTAAAGGGATTCCAATTGGGATGGAGTTGTGTCTCTCCTAGGAGGTGTAGCTGTCCATGGATTGATCTGATAAGTTTTGGAAATGATCATCGACTACTAACGAAATAATTATCTATGCTTATGTGTATTTAAAAATTATTTGAATTATGCCAATTAGATGTTATTATAACACATATTTTTTGTTTTTATTATGATTCATATATCATGAATAACCAATATTTATACCATGAATATAGATTAAGAAATTTGATATATAGGGTATGATTTCTAAAAGTTATTCACATGTTCTCATACCATTATATTCATGTTATGCTTACATATATATTTTATTTTCCTTTATTGAGTATCTCATAACAACCTTTCCTATGTTTCCTTTCCACTGGTTATGAATGTTAAGTCAAAATTCCTCTTTTGAATTTTATGTCTTTTTTTGGAAATCACAAATCTATTTGTTTATTGTATTGACTATACTTGTCGTACTGAATTTCTTTATTGTGGTGACTATGCTTATCATACTGACTATGTTTATAGTACTGTCTATACTTATCGTACTGAATTTGCTTATCATACAAACTATGTTTATCGTACTAAATATGTTTATCGTACTGACTATGCTTATCGTACAAACTATGCTTATCGTACTAACTATTATTATCGTACTGACTATGCTTATCGTACTAACTATGTTTATTGTACTGACAAAATCGTACTGACCCTGTCAATCATACTGACTCTGTAAATCTTACTGACTTTTGTGCATCATACTCACTTTGCATCATATCAATACATTTCACTAAGTAATACTGATTGTACTCTTTTTTTATTCTATCACATCCGTGTTTTTTATTCTTTGTTAAAACACATGTTTTATATCAATCGTACTCATGATTATCATTTTCAAATTTCATTTGTTTTGAACAAAATGATGTCATGGAGTTAGTTATAAACTAATCAAAATGAAGTCGTGTCTTTTGTTTCAATATGACCGTTATAATGGTAAGTGTCCAAGTATCTCTGAGTTTTCTGGAGAAATATAACAGTTGGAAGAAATATGACCATTGGAACCTAAGGCCTATAAATAGGAGGTCATTTGAAGCTGAGAACACAACTAAGAGACTTTGATCATAATTTTCTTCTTTCAAGTTCTAGAGAGAGACGTTGTGACTTATCTCTTTCTTCGTGTGAAATACTTGAAATTAAAAAACGTGAATGACTCATTCTTTGTTTTTGTATTTCAATAAGTGATTTGTTTTGATTTGTGCGTCTGATCAGGTGATAACGATCGAGGACTATTGAGGATAGGCAGACGATTCTACTGATCTTTGTATCGAGGGATTTCAAGTGTTCAAAATATAGAGGTTCTGATTACCTAAAAAATTGAGGGCTTGCAGGGATAACAAGACAGACGTACTGATCTTCATATCGAGGGATTTCAAGTGTTTAAAAGACAAAGGTTCCGATTACCTGCAAAATAGAGGGTTTGTGGGCGTAACAAGACAAACGTACCAATCATCGTATCAAGGGATTTCCAAGGTGGTGGTAAGACAGACCTCTTATCCTCGGTGAAAGGATACCCTCCTCTTTGGGATAAAATAATTTTAATACTTTTACATTTCTGCTACTATTTTCATTAGAAAGGAAATTGTATTGTTTCCTTCATTTCATATTCAATTGTAATTGTTTCAATTACAATTATTCTGTTACATATTGTATCAATAGATTCTATACGCTTTATGGTAGAATCTATAACTTTTTTATTAATCTGATTAATGTATTCATTTTGAATATAATTGATTTACTTTACTTATAGTATTACATTGTATCATACCTTTTATATCCCAGAAAATTGTGGTTAATTTTATTTGTTTTGAATTATATTAGTTTAAGATCATTTAACCTAATATCTTATGTTATTAAACACAATGTTTTTAAACCTACAATTCACCCCCTCTTGTATTGATCCATATAATATACATATAAACCTATATATCGATCCAACAATTGGTATTGGAGGAGGCTTCCACTGATTTGTATTACTTGCTATATAGTTGTGTTTTTAATGAAATTGTTTGTTTATAACTACTTACTGCACTAACGTGAGGAGTGGAAAAGATTTTTTTTATTAGATGGTAGGAATAAATATTGGTTCAATTGAAAATCTAAATCCAACTAGACCCCCTATCTTTGATGGTAATGATTATGAGTACTGGAGAGATCGAATGAAGACATTTGTTATTAATACTGGTGTAGACAATTTTATTGTGCTTACTGTAGGTTACAAAATCCCTGACAAAGAAGTTAATACTTTCACCAATCAATAGAAGCAAGAATATCAACCGAATTGCAAGGTACGCAATACTCTATTGTACTCTATGACCAGGAATATATATAACCAGATATCATCATGTGAAGCAGCCAATTAAATTTGGAAGAAATTGGAAGTCACAAATTTTGGTAGATCTATGGTTATAGAAACAGGAAGAGCAATGCTTCGATCAGAATATCATGAATTTCTTTTTCCTTATAGAGAACTAGTATGTAAGGTGCGACAGAGATTTATGATAATTGTCAACAATTCAAAATCTATGGGAGAAAAAGGTCTTGATGATGAAGCTCTTGTAGACAATATTATTGATATAATACCAAACGAATGAGAATAAAAAAGGACAACTATTGATGAAAACAAAAAAGTTTCTCAGATTAATCGTGGTGAAATGAAACCCTTCTACAGTAGAAGACAAGAGTGAAACGAGATGCATATTTCAATAAGAAGAAAAATGGAAATGGAAGTGTAGATTTTACCACTAAATCTAAAGCTAAAACACCTGAAAGGATAACAAGGTACAAAGCTAAGAAAGCTGTTATGTCAGAATCAAGTGATTGTGATCACTTAGATAATGAGATAGCCAATCTTTCTTGAAAAATTAAATAGATTGTGTGAAAGAAATATTTTCAATACATATTCAAAAATAAAGATAGGAAGGATAAGAAATACACAGAATTAACTTGTTATGAAAGTAAGAAAGATGGCCATATAAGAACTGATTTTCCTTTACTGAAAATAAAAGATAGGAAGGAGAAACATTCTGAAAAAAAAAATTATTACGAGACAAAGTAAAATAATGTCTTGAATGAAAATGATTCTTTTAGTGAAAGTGGTGGTGATTCCTTAGATGATTATTTAGAATATGAATCTTTAGGACAAAGGAATAGTGGACTTATAGCCAGACTACCAATTAAAGAACATTGTTCCATTGGTAAGGTACACAATGTTGAGACTATTTCAAATGTGTCCTTGAATGCAAATTATACTAATAATAAATATTATGAATCTTCAAATGATGAGTCTTCGTCATAAGAAGATAATACATTACATTATTATGAATAAGTGTCTAGGTTTGCTAAATTACTTGAGAAAGAAAATTCTAAACTGAAGAAAAACCTTGATAAAGAAAATTCTAGAATTTCTATTTTAACTAAAGAAGTATCAAATCATGCTAAATATCTTGATATGAAAACTTCTGATTTTGAAAGTATTTTAAAAACACTTGATAAATTAAAATCTGATAAGGATAAACTTTATAAGGATCTTGATAATTTAATTTCTAAGAAAAATATTTTAGAGACAAAATATAGTCCCAAAAATAATGTTTTCAAGGATAAAAATGTAGTTTTAAAACTGAAGTCAAAAATATTTTCCATGAAGAAGTTTTTTCCAAACTTTTCCTATGGAAAGGAAAACTTAGATAAAATGTATTCTAAAATTGAACCTTTAAGGAATCGTTCTAGTTTTGGTTATACTCATTCTAAACCGGTTTTTAGTAATAACTATTTTGTTCCTCAAAGTTCCCCATTTTGTACTAAGTGTCAATGTGGTGGATAGTGGGAATGAAATTTTTCTCTTAACAGAACTCAATATTGAGAATTTCATAAAGCTCATTTTGTAAAACAAATGGGGATTCCTAAAATTCTATTATCTAACCCTTCTATATCCAATCAACTTTGGGTTTTGAAAAATTAAATGTTTCTTTTTCAGGAAAATAAGAAGTATACAAACAAGAACATTTGGTACATGGATAGTGGTTGTTCTCGACACATGACAGGAAACAAAGATTTCATTGAAAAGATTATCGAAACAAAAGGTAGAAATGTTACCTTTAAATATAATGCTCAATGAAAGATTATAGGGATATGTAATATTGTTTTTCTTGGAAAGGTTCTAATTTTAAATGTTTTGTTTGTCAAAGGTATTAAGCACAATCTCACCAGCATAAGTCATTTATGTGATGAAGGATACCTTGTGAATTTTAGAAATGATAAATGTTTGGTTCACAATTACAAGGATGAATTCATTCTATCTTCCCAGAGGAAAGATAATGTATACACTATTAACTTATAAGACCGTAGGAGACAAAATTTACCATGATTAAGTGCAATAGAAGCCCAATCCTGGCTATGGCATAGAATATTAGAAAAATGCAACCTAAGAAACCTTTGTAAACATTCAAAGAAAAGTCTTGTAAAAGATCTACCAAATCATAGATATGATTCTTCAAAGTTATGTGATCTTTGTCAATTTGGACAACAACATAAAACTAGATTTAAATAAATCAATGATGTTTTAAATTCCAACGCATTATAGCTAGTGCACATGGATCTTTTTGTTCCTTTACAAACTTGAAGCATTGGAGGAAAATACTATGTATTTGTTTTAGTTGATGACTTTACTAGATTTACATGGGTCTATTTTCTAATAAAGAAATATGAATCCTTTTTCTATTTAAAAAATTTAAGATCCCAAGTTCAAAATGAGAAAATCCTACCATTGATAACTATCCATAGTGATCATGGTGGTGAATTTCAAAATTCATATTTTGAAACTTTTTGTAGTAAGAAAGGTATTACTCACAATTTATCAGCTCTAAGAACTCCTCAGCAAAATGGTGTTTTTGAGAGAATAAATTGTATTCTTATGGAAATTACAAGAACCATGTTGAGTGAATACTCAATTGCTAAGAACTTTTGGGATGAATCTGTTAATACTACTTGTTATACTATAAATTGTTTTCTAACTAGACCTTTTCTTAATAAAACACCTTATGAATTGTGGACTGGATAAAAACATAATGTTTCATACTTAAAATTTTTTGGATGCAAATAAATCATTCTGAATACTAAATATAATCTACAAAAATTCACATCAATATCTGATAATGGAATCTTTCTATTCTATTCTACAACTTCTAAGTCTTATAGAGATTTCAACAAAAACTCATGTACTGTTGAAGAAATAGTGCATGTTAAATTTGATGAAACTACTCTATTTGTTTTCAAACAACCTCAACCTACATCCACAAATGTGTTTTCAAAAACTGATTATCCACCAAAGATAGAAAATCTTTCTGATAAGGAAAATGTTCAAGAAAGTATTTCTGAAACTTTTACTCTAGAAGATTTTCTACCATATGTTTATGAACAGGTCTTACAAAACCCAAATCAATTGTTTCTTAGGAATCATCCCAGTTATAATATCATTGGTGATGTAAATCAACCTGTAAGAACTAGAAATTCCTTTAGAAATGAAATATAACACCTTGCCATTATTTCCCAATTCGAACCTAAAAGTCCAAGTGAGGCCTTAGGTGATGAAGATTAGATTAAAGCAATGTATGATGAAATAAATGAATTTGAAAGGAATCAAGTTTGGAATTTAATTTAAAGACCTAAAGAGACAACTATAATTGGTTTTAAATGGGTCTTCAGAAATAAATGTGATGAAAATGGTATCATTGTACGAAATAAAGAAAGACTTGTTACTAAGGTCTATAATCAAAAAGAGGGAATAGACTATGAAGAAAAATATGATTCGGTAGCTAGAAAGGAATCTATTAGTATTCTATTAGCCTTTGTAGTATAATTTAATTTCAAATTATTTCAAATGGATGTTAAATGTGTTTTTTCTAAATGGTTTTGTTCAAGAGAATGTTTTTGTAGGACAACCACATGGTTTTATAGATTCAAAATATACTAATCATTTTTTAACTTACCAAAGCTTTATACGGTCTTAAACAAGCCCCTAGAGCATGGTATGATAAACTTACATGATTTCATTAACAAAAAAATTATGCAAAAGGTACAGCAGATCCAACCCTTTTTATAAAAATGGAAAATTAAAAGGTTTTTATTGTTCAAATATATGTTGATGACATCATATTTGGGTCAACTCAGAAATCTATAACTAGTTCCTTTGTGGATTTAATGACATCTGAGTTTGAAATGAGTATGATGGGTGAGTTAACAATCTTTTTAGGTTTTCAAATTTCACAAAAACCAGAAGGAACCTATATATCTCAAAATTATTATACCAATGATTTGATAAAAAATTATGGATACGACAATACTAAAAGTATTATCACTCTAATTGGTACCTCAAATACACTTGATCTTGATGAAATTGGGAAACCAGTAGATCAAAAAACTTTTAGAGGTATGATAGGTAGTTTGTTATACTTGATAACTAGTTGACTAGAGTTAAATTTTTCCCTATGCATATGTGCAAGATACCAATAAAATCCAAAAGAGTGTAATTTAAAATCTACGAAAAGATTCATTCTGTATTTAAAAGGGACTTTGAATTTAGGTCTTTTCTATTCCTCTGGAAATGATTTTATATTAAATAGTTATTCAGATACTGACTTTGGTGGTTTTATAATGGATAGAAAGAGTACATATGAAACATGTCATCTCTTAGGAGATTCCTTAGTCTCTTGGTCATTCAAGAAACAACACTCAGTAGCACTTTCAACTACTGAAGTTGAATATATAGCAGCTGGAAGTTGTTGTGCTCAAGTGTTGTGGATGCAACACACACTCACTAATTATGGATGGAGCTTTTCCAAAACTCAAATTCTTTGTGACAATAATAGTACCATATACCTTAGTAAAAACCCAAAACATCACTCTTGTGAAAAACACAGAGATATTAGGAATCACATTCTTATGGATCACACACTAAAAGGAGATATTATTTTACAATTCATCAGAATGCAAGAACAACTTTCTAACATTTTTACAAAACAATTATCTCCTGATAGATTTGAGTTCGTCAAATAGATTCTAGGAAAGATTACACAAAAACAATCATTCATATATAATTCATGTTTTACATTTCTCCATATATTAAACAACTCCTCTTAAAAGGGGGGAGAACATTTTTTTCTTTTGTTTCACTAGATGTATTTTTTGAACATTGTTTTTATGACTCTCTTTATCTGATTATTTCCTATTCTATCATTCTGATTATTTTCCAGATAGTTCAATTATCAATTTATGTTTCTATTTTCCATCATTTCTACCTGGTTTCCTTATTTATTTTATATTCATCAGCATGCCAATCTGTTGTAACAACTTTGTTTTCCATCGTCTTGTCAATCTATGGCAATGAATTTTTTTCCCTAGGCTTAACAACATATGGTAATGACTTTGTTTTCCATAGTCATGAAAACCTATGGTGATGACTTTGTTTTACATTGGCTTGAAAACTTATGGTAATGACTTTGTTTTCCATCATCTTGACAATCTATGGTAATGACTTTGTTTTCCATCAGCTTGACAACCTATGGTAATGAATTTGTTTTCCATCGGCTTGAAAACCTATGGTATTGACTTTGTTTTCCATCATCTTGAAAACCTATGGTAATGACTTTGTTTTCCATCATCTTGACAACCTATGGTAATGACTTTGTTTTACATCTGCTTGACAACCTATGGTAGTGACTTTGTTTTCCATTGGATTGAAAACCTATGGTACTAAATTTGTTTTCCATTGGCTTAACAACCTATGGTAATTAATTTGTCTTTCATCGGCTTAACAACCTATGGTAATGTATTTGTTTTCCATCATCTTGACAACTTTGGTAATGAATTTGTTTTCCATCGGCTTGACAATCTATGGTAATGAATTTTTTTTCCATCATCTTGACAACCTATGTTAATGACCTTTATTTCCATCGGCTTGACAACCCATGGTAATGAATTTTCTCTCCATCGGTCTCACAACCGATCATATTATTTTTCCTCATACGCTTATATTTTCTTTTATCTATTGTATTATAATATGTTAATAATATTAAACCAACAATTTCCTTAGAATCTCCAACAAGTGGAGTTTTCATTATTTTTTATTATTTTTCTTACATTTTATTGTTTCTTGTATTTTTTCAAAAAAACCCCTTTAAATTACCACCATTGATTTTTTTTATTCTAATCTCAACCGTAGAAGACCAACAGTCATCTTTGTTTGCATATAAATAGAGCCTCCCTCCCAAAACCCACACCAGTTATTCAGATTTCTTAGAGAATCTCTGCCACTGATTTTTAATACTCTATGTGATCATCTCTTTATCTAACCTTTATGTCTCAGTCCTCTGCTAACACTCCTACCGAAATGTCTTCTACGAAGTTTCTAGAGAAGTATTTCTTCACAAAAAGGTTAGTTTTTCAGGATTTATTTGACACATATTATTCAACAATGAAGAGGATTATTTTGTTTTAAGGCTGGTAACATCTTTGTTTTAAGAGAATCGTATCTCAAGACCCAATTATTGTTGAAGAAGTTAGTCAATTCTACAAAATGGTGTCTTTTGACAAAAATATGATGATCAACTTTTCTGTGTATGATAGAAAATTTTCTATGTTTGTGAAACAAGAAGCCCACTTTCTCAATGTCTCAACAGAAGGTGATTCTTTTTTTCTATCTCATAAACTACCAGAGGAATTTGGTACGTTAAATAGAGAAAGATCTTAAAAATCTCTATTCCTCATAAATGAAGATAAGAGAAAAGTAGATCATTTATCTCCAGATAACAGGTTTGTTGTGATTTTAGATGCAAGGATTTCTTATCCCAAGGAAAGGGGATAGAGAAACCCTTAAAGTTTCTGATATCTTTATGCTAGATAATCTTGTTAACATGAGAAAGGTAAATCTCATTGGGTACATATTTGAAAAAAGCATGAATGTCAAGTCAGGAGAGATCAAGTCTCATTGGATTATCTATCCATCTATTCTTACTAAGTTCATTCTTGAGAGCCTGAAGATTTGTAATATTCCTATAAAAGGGCAGTTGAAATAACTAAATCCATCTTGGATAAATAAAAATACGTTGAAGAAGTTATTTGTTTGTTTTGATAAGAATTGAATACTTTTTGTTAAAAATGTGGAAACTGAATCGGCACCAAAACAATCATCATCAAATCAATCAACACCTCTTCCAATTGAATCTTTCCCAAATGTTTCTCCTCAAAAGTCAGACCTGAAAACTCATACTATGCCAAAGAAGAAAACAAAATACAGCAAGGAGGTTGTGGATAATTAGAGGAAAGACAGAGAACAAAGAAAAGAAGGAAATCCTATGTTCGGTATTGATCCAGTTAAAGCTTTAGCCGAGAGGATAAGGGTAGAGGATACTCTTCAGGCTGAGAAGAAAAAGAAGACTCTTTTGAAAAGAGAAGATCAATATTTTGATGTTACTAAAATCCTGAAAATGGATGAGGTGGCTAGTGCTCAACTAACATAAGAAGTGGAAAACGAATCAATCATACAGAGTCTTCCATAAAAATAAAAAGGGAAACAAATATTAAAGTATGTTCAAGAAGTTGAAGAAGAGAAAGAAGATTTTCTTTTGGAATTTCTTTAAAGTTAAAAAAATAGTAGAGAATAATCTTTTCAAAAGAAAAGTTAAAGTATTCAACAAGTTCCTCATGCTGATCAAGCACCAGCTGAATCTCTTGAAAATCTCTCTGATAGATTTCCTTCTCAAGAAAATCAAGGTTCTAAATCTTCTTATAATGAAAAAGTAGTTGTTATTAGTGACAAAGTGGAAGAATAAATAAAGAAAAAATAAAAAACAAAAGGAAAATATCCAGTTGAAGACTCAAGATGATCAAATGAACTAGATTCATACGATAAGGATACTGATTTAGAATGAAAAATTTCTCTCAAGAAAAGTCATTAAATTGTTCATGTATTGAGGAGAATTTAGAAGATTATTACTTATTTTCCTAGAATTGAAGGGAAAATTGATTTCATCACATGAAATCGTAGGAAGAAGTTTGGTTCTGTAAGGGAACTTAAAAAGAGATTATTGTTAATAAAAGATGATTTAAAAGTACTGTCTGAATGTTAGGCTACCCATAAGAAGACTTGAAATAAAATGACTAAGTGGTCATACAAAAAAGAAATCTTAGTGAATGATCATGAGGTTTTAATTGAAGACTTAATAAGGCTTTCAAATGATCTTTCTATTACTTTAAATAATATTGACCAAGAAACTATTGAAAGGATAAATCAGATGTCAAAAACTCATGGAGTTGATACTCCTTCAATAAAAGAGTTACAAGAGAGGATTAATGCTTTCCAGTCAGAGTTTTCGAAGGTTTCATCTTTTAATGATGAAATAGTTTTCTTGAAGAAGCATAATTCTGTGTTATGTCAAGACAATAAGAATTTACAATACAGAATTGATACTCTTGAAGAATTAATCTGATCTCAAGAAGAGACTATCAAGAATCAGGATCATCTTTTTTATGATCAACAAGAGCTTCTCAAAACTTAGGGAGATTCTATTACATAAGACAAGAAACAATTAATGAAGATGAAAGATGTTCTTTATGAGCTGATCAATAAAGAAAAATAAAGAGAAAACAAATAAATTGTTGTTGTATCTTTATTTCTATATTCACTTTTCGAATTCTATAGATTTTGTTATCTCAATAAGTTTTATGTTTTCTTTCCCATCGCCTTGAATTTTTTTCCCACTAACTTTTTCAATAAACTCAAGTTTACCCCTTTCTTTTTGTAAATGAAAAAGGGGTTGAATGATTTATAATGGAAAAAATGTTTTAGTAAAGTACTTCTATGTCAAGGAAAATCTAAGAATACAATCCTTAGGAAAGTATATACCTATGGGGGAGTTAGTTGTATTCAATCTCTTTTTGAGAAGGGTTTTCATAACTCATGGGGAGATAAGTATTTGTTTATTAGTTTTAATTTATGTTTTTTGATTTCCAAAAAGGGGGAGATTGTTAAGTCCAAAGTCCTTTTTTTACTTTTATGTATTGTTTTGGAAATCAAAAAACTATTTGTTTATCAACTGACTATGCTTATTGTACAGACTTTGTTTATCGTTGTGACTATGCTTATCATCTTGAATATGTTTATTGTACTGACTATGGTTATCATACTGACTATGCTTATTGTACTGACTATGTTTATCGTATAGACTATGGTTATCGTACAGACTATGCTTATCGTAGTGAATCTTATTATCGTATTGACTATGCTTATCGTACTGACTATGCTTATCATACTAACTATGTTTATCATACCGACTAAATCGTACAGACCCTATCAATCGTACTGACTCTGTCAATCGTATTGACTTTTGTGCATCATACTCACTTTGCATCATATCAATACATTCCACAAATTAATTCTGATTGTACTATTTTTTTTCTTCTATCACATGCGTGTTTTTTTATTCTTTGTTAAAACACATGTTTTATATCAATCGTACTCATGATTATCATTTTCATATATCCTTTGTTTTGACCAAAACAATATCGTGGAGTTAGTTATAAAATAATCAAAACGATGTCGTGTCTTCTATTTCGATATGATCGTTATAATGCTAGGTGTCCAAGTCCCTCTGAGTTTTCTGGAGAAATATGATCATTGGAACAGGAGGCCTATAAATAGGAGGTCATTTGAAATTGAGAACACAACTGAGATACTTTGATCATTCTTTGCTTCTATCAAGTTCTAGAGAGAGACGTTGTGAGTTATCTCTTGCTTCGTGCTAAAGACTTGAAATTACAAAACGTGAATGGCTTGTTCTTAGTTTTTGTATTTCAATAAGTGCTTTGTTTTGCTTTGTGTGACTGATCAGGTGATAATGATCGAGGAATGCTGAGGATAAGCAGACGGTGCTACCAATCTTTGTATTGAGGGCTTTCAAGTGTTTGAAAGACAGATGTTCTGATTACCTACAAAATCGAGGTCTTGAGGGGATAACAAGACAGATGTACCGATCTTCCTATCGAGGGATTTCAAGTGTTTGAAAGACATAGGTTCTTATTACATGCAAAATCGAGGTCTTGCAGGGATATCAAGAAAGACATACTGATCATCGTATCGAAGTTTTACTAAGGTGGAGGTAAGACAGACCTCTAATCCTAAGTGAAAGGATACCCTTCTCTTTGGGATAAAATAATTGTAATACTTTTAAATTTCCACTGCTGTTTGCATTATAAAGGAAATTTTATTGTTTCCGTCATTTCATATTTAATTGTAATTGTTCAAATTTTGATTATTCTGTTACATATTGTATCAATATATTCTATACGATTAATGGTAGAATCTATCACTTTTTTATTACTCTGATTATTGTATTCATTATGAATACAATTGATTTACTTTACTTATAGTATTACACCATATCCTACCTTTTATATCCAAGAAAATTGTGGTTAATTTTATTTTTTGGTAACTGTATTAGTTTAAGATCATTTAAACTAATTTATTATGTGATTAAACAAAAAGTCTTAAAACCTAAAATTCACCCCTCTTGTATTGTTCCATATAATATACGTATACATCTATATATTGATCCAATAATTTGTATCAGAGGAGGTTTCCACAGATTTGTATTACTTGATATATAATTGTTTTTTTCCAAATTTATTTTTATAATTACTTACTACACTAAAGTGAGGAGTGGAAAAGATTTTTTTTATTAGATGGTATGAATTAATATTGGTATAGTTGAAAATATAAATCCAACTGGACCACCTGTCTTTGTTGGGAATGATTTTGAGTACTGGAGAGATTGAATTAAGACATTTGTTATTAATTCTGGTGTAGAAAATTTTATTATGCTTACTGGAGGTTACAAAATCCCTGACAAAGAAGTTAATACATTCACCAATTAGGAGAAGCAAGAATAACAACTGAATTACAAGGTACGCAATACTCTGTTGTGTTCTATGACCAGGAATATATATAGGCAGATATCATCACATGAAGTAGTCAATTGTATTTGGAAGAAGTTGGAAGTCACACATTTTGGTACATCTATGGTTATAGAAACAAGAAGAGAAATGCTTCGAGCAGAATATCATGGATTTAATTTTTCTTTTTGGAGAACCAGTATGTATGGTGAAAAAGAGATTTATGACAATTTTCTGCAGTTTAATATCTATGGGAGAAAAACGTCTTGATGATGAATCTCTTTTACAAAAGTTTATTGATATAATTCTAAATGAATGAGAATAAAAAAGGACATCTATTTATGAAAACAGAAAAGCTTCTCAGATTAATATTGATGAATTGGAACCCTTCTACAACATGAGACAAGAATGAAACGAGAAGATGATTTCAATAAGAAGAAAAATGGAAATGGAAGTATAGCTTTTACCATTACATCTAAATCTAAAACACTTGAAAGGATAACAAGTTCCAAATCTAAGAAAGCTGTTATGTCAGAATCAAGTGATAGTGATCACTCAGATAATGAGTTAGCCAATATTTCTCGAAGGATGAACAAGATAGTTAGAAAGAAATATTTTCAATATAGATTCAGAAATATAGATAGTAAGTATAAGAAAGACACATAAGTAACTTGTTATGAATTCAAGAAATAGGTCATATAAGACCTGATTGTCCTTTACTGAAAAGAAAATATATAAAGGAGAAACATTCTGAAAAAATAAGAAAAAGTAGTACAAGACAAAGACAAAGAAAGTCATTATGGAAAATGATTCTTGGAGTGCAAGTGGAGGTGGTTCATTAGATGATTATTTAGAATATGAATCTTCAGGACAAAGTAATATTGGACTTATAGCAAAAATACCAATTTAAGATCATTGTTTCATGGCTAAGTAACACAACGCTGAGGCTATTTCAAATGTGTCCTTGAATTCAAATTATACTGATAATAAATATTATGAATCTTCAAATGATGAGTCTTTGTCATCAGAAAATAATACATTACCTTATTATGAAGAAGTTTCTAGGTTTTCTAAATTACTTGAGAATGAAAATTATAAACTCAAGAAAATTCTTGATAAAGAAAATTCTATAATTTCAATTTTAACTAAAGAAGTATTAGATCATTCTAAAGATCTTGATATGAAAACTTATAATTTTGAAAGTATTTTAAAAACCATTAATAAAGTCAAACCTAATAAGGATAAACATTCTATGGATCTTTAAAATTTAATTTCTATAAAAAATATTTTATAGACTAACTCTAGTCCAAAAAATAATGTTTTCAAGGATAAAAACATAGTTTTGAAACTCTAGTCAAAAATATTTTCCTTGAATAAGTGTTTTTCAAACTTTACCTATGGCAAGGAAAACATTGATAAAATGTATTCTCAAATTCGACCATTAAGAAATCATTCTGGTTTTGGATATACTCATTTCAAACCTGTTTTTAGTAATAACTATTTTGTTCCTCAAAGTACCTTATTTTGTACTAAGTGCCGATGTGGTGGACACTGGGAAAGAAATTGTTCTCTTAACAGAACTCAATATTTAGGATTTCAGAAATCACATTTTGAAAAACAAATGTGGATTCCTAAAATTCTTTTATCTAACTCTTCTGGATCCAAACAACTTTGCGTTCCTAAAAACTAATTGTTTCTTTTTTTGGAAAATAAGAAGTATACCAACAATAACATTTGGTACATGGATAGTGGTTGTTCTCGACACATGAACGGAAACAAATATTTCTTTGAAAAGATTATCAAAAAAAGTTGAAAAGGTTACCTTTGGAGATAATGCTCAAGGAATGATTTTTGGGATATGTAATATTGTTTTTCTTGAAAAAGTTCTAATTTCAGATGTTTTGTTTGTCAAATGTCTTAAACACAATCTAATCAGCATAATTAAATTATGTGATTAAGGATACCTTGTGAATTTTACAAATGATAAATGTTTCATTCACAATTCCAAGGATGAATTCATTATATCTGCCCAGAGGCAAGAGAATGTATACACAGTTAACATAGAAGACCTTAGGAGCCAAAATTTACCTTTCTTAAGTGAAATAGAAGACCAATCATGGCTATGTCATATAAGATTAGGACACTACAACCTAAAAAACCTTTGTAAAATTTCAAAGAAAAGACTTGTAAAAGATCTACTAGATCATAGATTTGATTCTTCAAAGGTCTGTCATCCTTGTCAATTTGGAAAGCAATATAAAACTAGCTTTAAATAAATTAATAAAGTTTCAACTTCCAATGCATTATAGCTAGTGCACATGGATCTTTTTGGTCCTTCAAAAACAATAAGCATTGGAGGAAAATACTATGTATTGGTTTTAGTTGATTAATTTACTAGATTTACATGGGTCTATTTTCTAAAAAAGAAATCTGAAGCCTTTTTCTATTTCAAAATTTTCAGATCCCAGCATAAAAATGAAAAAAACCTATCATTGATAACTATCCATAGTGATCATGGTGGTGAATTTCAAAATTCAGATTTTGAAACTTTTTGTAGGATGAAAGTTATTACTCAAAATTTTTCATCTCCAAGAACTCCTCAAAAAAATGGTGTTGTTGAGAGAAGATATTGTATTCTTCAAGAAATTACAAGAACTGTGTTGAGTGAATACTCAATTGCTAAGCACTTTTGGACTGAATCTGTTAGTACTTCTGGTTATACTATAAATTTTTTTAACTAGACCTTTTCTTAATAAAAAACCTTATGAATTGTGGACTGCACGAAAACCTAATATTTCATACTTCAATGTTTTTGGATGCAAAGTATTAATTCTTAATACTAAAGATAATCTACACAAATTCGCACCAAAATCTGATGAAGGAATCTTTCAAGGCTATTCTAAAACTTCTAAGGCTTGTAGATTTTTCAAGAAAAACTTATATACTGTTGAATAAAAAATGCATGTTAACTTTGGTGAAACTAATCCCTTTGTTTTCAAAAAACATCAACCTACATCCTTGGATGTGTTTTCAAAAACTGATTATCCACCTGTGATAGAAAATCATTCTAATAAGAAAAATGTTCCAGAAATTATTTCTGAAACTTTTACTCTAGAATATTTTCTACCATATGTTGATGAACAGGTCTTTCAAAACCCAAATCAATTTTTTTTAGGAATCATCCCAGTGATAATATCATTGGTGGTGTAAATCAACCTGTATGTACCAGAAATTCCTTGAGAAATGAAATAGAACACCTTTCCTTTCTTTCCCAATTCAAACCTAAAATTCTAAGTGACGCCTTAGGTGATGAAGATTGGATTAAAGCAATGAAAGATAAACTAAATGAATTTGAAAAGAATCAAATCTATACTTTAGTTGAAAGACCCAAATAGACAACTGTAATTGGTGTAAAATGGGTCTTCAGAAATAAATGTGATGAAAATGGAATCATTGTAAGAAATAAACCAAGACTTGTTCCTAAGGGCTATAGTCAACAAGAGGGAATAAACTATGAAGAAACATATACTCTGGTAGATAGACATGAATATATTCCAATTCTATTATCCTTTGTAGCATACTTTAATTTCAAATTATTTCAAATGGATGTTAAATGTGCTTTTCTAAATGGTTTTGTTCAAGAAGAAGTTTTGGTTGAACAACCACCTGGTTTTATAGATTCAAAATATAGTAATCATGTTTTTAAACATAAAAAATTTTATATGGTCTTAAACAATCCCCTAGAGAATGGTATGATAGAATTACAATATTTCATTAACAAAACAATTATGCTAAAGGTATATCAGATCCAACCCTTTTTATAAAAATGGAAAAAAAAATTCTGGTTGTTCACATCTATGTTGATGAAAACATATTTGGGTCACCTCAGCATTATGTAACTAGTTCCTTTGTAGATTTAATGAAATATGAGTTTGAAATGAGTATGATGGGTGAGTTAACATTTTTTTTAGGTTTTCAAATTTCAAAAAAACCATAAGTAACCTATATATCTAAACATAAGTATACCAAATATTAACTCAAAAAGTATGGATACGACAATACTAAAAGTATTAGCACTCCAATTGGTACCTCAAATACACTTGAGCATGATGAAACTAAAAAACCAGTAGATTAAACAACTTTTAGAGTTATGAAGGTCAATTTTTTATACTTGACAGCTAGTCGACTGGACTTAATGTTTTCTGTATGCTTATGTGCAAGATACTAATAAAATCCAAAATAGTCTCATTTAAAAGTTGTGAAAAGAATATTTCGGTATTTAAAAGGTACTTTGGATTTAGGTCTTTTCTATTCCTATAAAAATGATTTTATTTTAAAAATTATTTTAGATACTAACTTTTGTGGTTGTAGAATGGATAGAAAGTGTACATATGGAACATGTCATTTCTTAAGAGATTCTTTAGTCTCTTGGTCATGCAAGAAACAACACTCCGTAGCACTTTCCACTGCTGAAGCTGAATATGTAGCAGTTGGAAGTTGTTGTGATCAAGTGTTGTAGATGCAACACACACTCACTGATTATGGATGGAGCTTTTCCAAAACACAAATTCTATGTGACAATACTAGTGCCATAGCCCTTAGTAAAAACCTAGCACATCACTCTCGTGCAAAACACACGGATTCTAGGCTTCACTTTCTTAGGGATCCCACACTAAAAGGAGATATTATTTTACAATATATTGGAACACAAGAACAACTTCCTGAAATTTTTATAAAATCATTATCTTCTGATAGATTTGAGTTCATAAAATAGAAGCTAGGAATGATTACACTACAACAATCATTAATATCTACTTCATGATTTACATTTCTCCTTATATTAAACAACTCCTCTTAAAAGGGGGAGAATATTTTTTTCTTTTGTTTCACTAGATGTATTTTTTAAACATTGTTTTTATGAATCTCTTTATCTGATGATTTTCTGTCATATCATTCTAATTTTCATCTAGATATTTCACTTATCGTTTTATGTTTCTGTTTTCATCATTTCTGCCTGGTATCGTTATTGATTTTCTGTTCATCGGCATATCAATCTATGGTAACAACTTTTTTTCCATAGGCTTTTCAATCTATAGTAATGACATTGTTTTCCATCGGCTTGGAAACCTATGGTATTGACTTTGTTTTCCATTAGCTTGACAACCTATAGTAATGACTTTTTTTCCATCGGCTTGACAACCTATGGTAATGACTTTGTTTTCTATCGGCTTGGAAATCTATGGTAATGACTTTGTTTTCCATTGGCTTAACAACCTATGGTAATGAATTTGTTTTCCATCAGCTTGAAAACCTATGGTAATGACTTTTTTTCCATAAGCTTAACAAACTATGGTAATGACTTTGTTTTCCATCGGCTTGACAACCTATGGTAATGACTTTGTTTTCCATCGCCTTGACAACCTATGGTAATGACTTTGTTTTCCATCGGCATGACAACCTATGGTATTGAATTTGTTTTCCATCGGCTTGACAACCTATTGTAATGAATTTGTTTTCCATTATCTTGACAAACTATAGTAATGACTTTGTTTTCCATCGGCTAGAAAATCTATGGTAATGACATTTTTTTCATCGGCTTGACAACCTATGGTAATGACTTTGCTTTCCATTGGCTTGACAACCAATGGTAATGAATTTGTTTTCCATCAGTCTCACAATTGATCATATTCTTTTTCCTCATACACTTGTATTTTATTTTTTCTATAGTATTATATTTGGTTAATACTATTAAACCAAAAATTTCCTTATAATCTCCGACTGGTACATTCTTTCTTTACTTTGTATTTTTTTCTTACTTTTTATTGTTTCTCGTTTTTTTTCTAAAAAAGCACTTTAAATTCCCACCATTGATTTTTTATATATTCTAATATCAACCGTAGAAGACCAATAATAATCTTTCTTCACCTATAAATAGATACCCCTCCCCAAATCCACACCGGTTTTTCAGATTTCATGGCGAATCTATGCCTCTATTTTTTAAGACTCTATATGATCATCCCTTTATCTAACCTTTATGTCTCAGTCCTCCGCCAATACTCCTTCCGAAATGTCTTCAAAGACGTTTTTAGAGAAATATTTCTTCAGAGAAAGGTCAGTTTATCACGATTTCTTTGACACATATGATTCAACAAACAAGAGGATTGTTTTGTTTCAAGGCTAGGAACATCTTTGTGTTGAGAAACCCATATCTCAAAACCCAATTCTTGTTGAATAAGTTTGTCACTCTAAAAAACAGTGTCTTTTGACAAAAATGTGATGATCAACTTTGCTGTGTATGATAGAAAATTTTCAATGTCTGTGAAACAAGCAGCTCACTTTCTCAATGTCTTAAAGTATGTTGATTCTTTTTGTCTATCTCATATACTAACAGAGGAAGTTGGTACGTTTAATTGAGAAAGAGTTTAAAAATCTCTATTCCTCATAAATTAATATAAGATAAAAGTAGCCCATTTATCTCTAGATAATAGGTCTATTGTGCTTTAGATACAAGGATTTCTTATCCCAAGGAAAGGGGATAAAGAAACCCTTAAAGATTCCAATATCTTTTTGTTATCCAATCTTGTTGACATAATAAAGGTAAATCTCATGGGGTAAATATTTGAAACAATCAAGAATGTCAAGTCATGAGAGATTAAGTCTCATTTGATTATGTATCCATCTATTCTTACTAAGTTCATTCTTGAGAACTTGAAGTTTTGTAATATTCCCCTAAAAGGGAAATTGAATGATCTATATCCTTCTTGGATAAGTAAAAATATGCTGAAGAAGTTATTTGTTTGTTTTGATAAGAATTCAATACTTTTTTTAAAATGTGGAAGATAAATCGGCATCATATCAATTGGCACCTCAGCCAATTGAATCTTTTCAAAATGTTGCTCCTCAAAAGATAGATCTGCAAATTAGTATTAAGACAAATAAAAAATCAAAATATAACAAGGAGGTTATGGCCAAGAGGAGGAAAGGCAGAGAAAAAAGAAGAAGGTAATCCTATGTTTGGTGTTGATTCAAATAATGCTTTAGCCGAGATGATAAGGTTAGATGATACTCTTCAGGATGAGAAGAAAATGAATAATCTTTTGAAATGGAAAGCTTAAGATTTTGATGTTACTAAAATCATGAAAATGGTTAAGGTGGCTAGTGCACAACTAACGAAAGAAGTGAAACATGAACCAATCATACAGTCTTCCAGAAAAAGAAAAAGGGAAACAAATATTGAAGGATGTTTAGGAAGTTGAAGAAGTGGAAGAATATTTTCTTTTGTAATTTCTTCAAATTTCAAAAAAGAGTAGAGAAGAATCTTTTCAAAATAAAAGTGAAGGTATTCAATAGGTTCCTCATACTGATCAAGCACCAGATAAATCTCTTGAAACTATCTATAATAGAGTTCCTTCTCAAGAAAATCAAGGTGCTCAATCTTCTCATACTGAAAAAGTAATTGTATTAGTGAAAAAGTGGAAGAAGAAAGAAAAAAAAATGAAAATCAAAAGGAAAATAGCCAGTTGAATACTCAAGCCGATCAAATGAACTGGATTCATATGATAATAATACTGATTCAGAAAACACAATTTCTCTAAATAAATGTGATCACATTGTTCATGTATTGGGGATAATTGAGAAGAGTATTCCTTATTTTCAAAGAATTGAAGGGAAAATTGATTTCATCACAAGCAATCATAGGAAGAAGTTTGGTTCTATAATGGAACATAGAAAGAGAGTATTGTCAATAGAAGATGAATTAAAATTTCTGTCTAAAAGATCTGCTTCCCAAAAAAAGGACTGCAGTAAAATTAATAAGTGGTCATACAAAAAAAAAGCTCAGTGAATGATCATGAAGTTTTAATTGATTACTTATGAAGGATTTAAAATGATCTTTCTATTGCTTTCAATAAGATTGACAAGGAAACTATTGAAAGGCATAATCAGATGTCAAAAACTCATGGAGCTGATACTTCGTCAATAAAAGCATTACAAGAGAGGATGAATGCTTTCTAGTCATTGTTTTTGAAGGTTTCATCTTTCAAAGATGAAATAGTTTTGATAATGAAGAAAAATTTTGTGTTGTCTGAAGACAATAAGAATTTACAATACAGAATTAATAATCTTGAATAAGTATTCAGAGATCAAGAAGAGACTATCAAGAATGAGGATTAGCTTTTTTTTCCGATCAACAAGAGCTTCTCAAAACCCAGGGTGATTCTATTTTAGAAGACAAGAAAGATATAAAGAAGATGAAATTTTTTCTTCATGAGCTGACCAAGAAAGAAAAATAAAGAGAAAACAAATAAATGCTTGCTGTATCTTTCTTTCTTTATTTACTTTTTGAATTCTACAGACTTTCGTTATCTCAATAAGTTTTATGTTTTCTTTCCCATCACCTTGAATTTTTGATTCTCTCTAACTTTTTTAAGCAACTCATGTTTACCCTGTTCATTTTGTAATTCACAAAGGGGGAGAATGTTTTATAAGGGAAAAAATGTTTTAATAAAATACTTCTAAATCAAAGAAAATCTAAGAATACAATCCTTAGGAAAGTATATACCTAAGGTAGAGTTATTTATATTCAATCTATTTTTTAGAAGAGTTTTCATAACTCAGGGGGAGATAAGTATTTATTTCTTTGTTTTACTTTATGTTTTGTGATTTCAAAAAAGTGGGAGATTGTTAAGTCAAAAGTCATCTTTTGACTTTTATGTCTTGTTTTGGAAATCACAAATCTATTTGTTTATCGTACTGACTATGCTTATCATACTGACTTTGTTTATTGTAATAAATATGATTATTGTACTGAATATGTTTATTGTAATGACTGTGCTTATTGTACTAACTATGCTTATCATACTGACTATTCTTATCGTACTAACTATGGTTATCGTACTGACTATGCTTATCGTATAGAATATGCTTATCGTACTGACTATGCTTATCATAATTACTATGCTTATCATACTTACTATGTTTATCGTACGGAATAAATCATACTGACCCTGTCAATCGTACTGAATTTGTCAATCATACTGACTTTTTTTCATCGTACTCACTTTTCATCATATCAATACATCACACTAAGTAATACTGATTTTACTCTTTTTTTCTTCAATCACATGTGTGTTTTATTATTCTTTCTTAAAACACAAGTTTTATATCAATCGTACCCATGATTATCATTTTCATATATCCTTTTGTTTTGACCAAAACGATGTCATGGAGTTAGTTATAAACTAATCAAGACAATGTCTTGTCATCTATTTCATTATGACCGTTATTATGCCAGGTGTCCAAGTCCCTCTGAGTTTTCTAGAGAAATACGGCCTTTGGAGGAAATATGACCATTGGAACCTGAGGCCTATAAATAGGAGGTCATTTCAAGCTGAGAACACAACTGAGAGACTTTGATCATTCTTTTCATTTATCATGTTCTAGAGAGAGATGTTGTGACTTCTCTCTTGCTTCATGTGAAAGCCTTGAAATTAAAAAACATGAACGAATCATTCTTAGGTTTTGAATTTCAATAAGTGCATTGTTTTGATTTGTGCGATCAATCATGTGATAATGATCAAGGACTGCTAAGGATAGGCAGACGGTGCAACCGATATTCATATCGATGGTTTTCAAGTGTTTGAAAGACAGAGGTTCCAATTACCTATAAAATCGAGGGCTGCAGGGATAGCAAGACAAACGTACCGAACATTGTATTGAGGTATTTAAAGTGTTTGAAAGACAGAGGTTTTGATTAGCTGCAAAATCGAGGGCTTGAGGGGATAGCAAGACATATGTACCGATCATCGTATCGAGTGCTTACCAAGGAGGTGGTAAGATAGACCTCTTGTAATAGGTGAACAGATACCATTATCTTTGGGATAAAATAATTTTAATACTTTTACATTTCCACTGCTATTTTCATTAGAAAGGAAATTTTATTGTTTCCTTCATTTCATATTGAATTTTATTTGTTTCAATTACGATTATTCTGTTACATATTGTATCAATAGATTCTATAAAATTTATGGTAGAATCTATCACTTTTGTATAACTTTGATTATTGTAATCATTTTGAATACAATTGAATTACTTTACTTATAGTATTATACAGTATCATACCTTTTATATGCAAGAAATTTATGGTTAATTGTATTTTTTGGGAATTGTATTAGTTTAAGGTCATTTAAACTAATTTCTTAAGTGATTAAACACAATGTTTTTAAACCTACTATTCACCCCTACTTGTTTTGTTACATCTAATATACATATACATCTATATATCAATCCAACAATTTGTATTAGAAGAGGTTTCCACTAATTTGTATTACTTTCTATATAATTGTGTTTTTATTCCAAATTTCTTTTTGTAACTACTTATTACACTAATGTGAAGAGTGGAAAGGATTTTGTTTTATTAGATGGAAGGAATGAATATTGGTTCAATTGACAATATAAATCCAACTAGACCACCTATCTTTGATGGGAATGATTATGATTACTGGAGTGATCGAATGAAGACATTTGTTATTAATACTGGAATAGACAATTTTATTATGCTTACTGAAGGTTACAAAATCCCTGAAAAAGATGTTAGTAGTTTAGCCAAACAAGAGAAGCAAGAATATCAACTAAATTATAAGGTATGAAATACTCTGTTGTGTTCTATGACTAGAAATATATACAGACAACTATCATCATGTGAAGCAGCCAATTGTATTTGGAAGAAATTGGAAGTTACACATTTTGGTTCATCTGAGGTTATAAAAACAAGAAGAGAAATTCTTCAAGTAGAATATCATGGATTTATTTTTCCTTATGGAGAACCATTATTTAAGGTGAAACGGAGATTTATAACAATTTTCCACAGTTTAAAATCTATGGGAGAAAAAGGACTTGATGATGAATCTCTTGTATACATGACTATTGATATAATTCCAAACGAATGGGAATAAAAAAGGATAACTATTGATGAAAACCGAAAAGTTTCTTAGATTACTCTTGATGAACTAGAACCCTTCTACAACATGAGACAAGAATGAAACAGGTTGCTGATTTCAATAAGAATAAAAATGGAAATGGAAGTGTATCTTTTACCACTACATATAAAGCTAAAACACCTAAAAGGATAAGAAGGTCCAAAGATAATAAATCTGTTATGTTAGAATCAAGTGATAGTGATCAATTAGATAATGAGTTATCCAATCTTGCTCAAAGGATGAACAAGATTATGGGAAAGAAATATTTTCAATACAGATTCAAAAAGAAATATAGGAAGGATAAGAAAGACACATAAGTAACTTGTTATGAATGTAAGAAATTAGGTCATATAAGACCTAGTTCTCCATTACTGAAAAGAAAATATAGGAAGGAGAAACATTTAAAAAAAAATATGAAAAAGTATTAGAAGACAAAGAGAAAGAAATTATTAAAGTAAAATGATTCTTGGAGTGCCAGTGGAGGTGATTCATCAGATGATTCTTCCAAATATGATTCTACAGGAAAAAGAAATATTGGACTTATAGCCAGACTATCAATTGAAGATCATTATTTCATGGCTAAGGTACAAAATGCTGAGGCTATTTAAAATGTTTTCTATAATGCAAATTATACTGATAATAAATATTGTGAATCTTCAAATAATGATTCTTCATCATTAGAAGATAATACATTACCTTCTTATGAATAAGTGTCTAGGTTTTCTAAATTACTTGAGAATGAAAATTCTAAACTGAAGAAAAAGATTGATAAAGGAAATTATATAATTTATATTTTAACTAAAGAAGTATCAGATCATTCTAAAGATCTTGATATGAAAACTTATGAATTTTAAACTATTTTAAAAACCCTTGAGAAAGTCAAATCTGATAAGGATAAAATTTCTAAGGATCTTGAAAATTTAATTTCTAAGAAAAATATTTTAAATACTAACTCTAGTCCCAAAAATAAATATTTTAAGGATAAAAACATAATTTCAAAACTAAATTCCGAAATATTTTCCTTGAATGAGTGTTTTTCAAATTTTACCTATGGAAAGGAAAACTATGATAAAATGTATTCTCAAATTCGACCTTTAAGGAATCATTATGGTTTTGGTTATACTCATTCTAAACTGGGTTTTACTAATAACCATTTTTTTCCTCAAAGTACCCCATTTTGTACTAAGTGTCAATGTGGTAGACACTGGGAAAGAAATTGTTCTCTTAATAGAACTCAATCTTTAGGAATTCATACATCTCATTTTCCAAAACAAATGTGGATTCCTAAAATTATATTATCTAACCCTTCTGGATCAAAACAACATTGGGTTCCTAAAAACTATTTATTTGTTTTTCAGGAAAATAATAAGTATACCAATAAGAAAATTTGGTACATGGATAGTGTTTGTTCTCGACACATGACCAGAATCAAAGATTTATTTGAAAATATTATCGAAATTAAAGGTGAAAAAGATACCTTCGGAGATAATTCACAAAGAAATATTTTTGGGATAGGTAATATTGTTTTTCTAGTAAATGTTCTAATTTCAAATGTTTTTTTTTCAATGGTCTTAAGCCCAATATCATCAGTATAATTCAATTATGTGATGAAGGATACATTGTGAATTTTAGAAATGAAAAATTTTTAGTTCACAATTCCAAGGATGAATTCATTCTATCAGCCTAGAGGAAAGATAATGTATACACTATTAACTTATAAGACCTTAAGATCCAAAATTTACCTTTCTTAAGTGAAATAGAAGACTAATATTGGATATGGAATAGTATATTAGGGCACTGTAAACTAAGAAACCTTTGTAAACTTTCAATGAAAAGACTTGTAAAAGATCTACCGGATCTTAGATATGATTTATCAATGGTCTGCGATCCTTTTCAATTTCGAAAGAAACATAAAACTAGCTTTAAATCAATTTATGATGTTTCAACATTCAATGCATTATAGCTAGTGCACATGGATCATTTTGGTCCTTCACAAATTGGAAGAATTGGATGAAAATACTATATATTTGTTTCAGCTAATGACTTTACTAGATTTACATGGGTCTATTTTCTAACAATGAAATCTGAAGCCTTTTTATATTTCAAAATTTTCAAAGCCCAAGTTAAAAATTAGAAAAACCTACCATTGATAACTATCCATAGTAATCAAGGTGGTGAATTTCAAAATTCTGATTTTGAAACTTTTTGTAGTGAGAAAGGGATTACTAAAAATTTTTCATCTCCAACAACTCCTCAGAAAAATGGTATTGTTGAGAGAATAAATCGTATTCTTAAGGAAATGACAAGTACCTTGTTGACTAAATTCTCAATTGCTATGCACTTTTGGGATAAAGATGTTAATACTACTTGTTATAATATAAATCGTGTATTAACTAGAGCTTTTCTTAATAAAACACCTTTTGAATTGTGGAATGGCTGAAAACCTAATGTTTCATACTTCAATGTTTTTGGTTCAAAATTATTCACTCTGAATACTAAAGATAATCTACACAAATTTTCACCAAAATATGATGATGGAATATTTCTAGGCTTTTCTAGAATTTATAAGGCTTATAGAATTTTCAAGAAACAATAATGTACTATTAAAGAAACAGTGCTTATTAAATTTGATGAAACTAATCCCTTTGTTTTCAAACAACCTCAACCTATATCCTTAGATGAGTTTTCAAAAACAGATTATCCACCCATGGTAAAAAATATTTCTGATAAGGAAAATGTTCAAGAAAGTATTTCTGAAACTTTTAACCCAGAAGATTTTCTACCATATTTTGATGAACAGTTCTTATAAAACCCAAATCATTTGTTTCTTAGGAATCATCCCAGTGATAATATCATTGGTGATGTAAATCAACCAGTGAGAACCAGAAATTCCTTGAGAAATGAAATAGAACACCTTTCATTTCTTTCCAATTCGAACCTCAAAGTCCAAGTGAGGCCTTAGGTGATGAAGATCAGATTAAATTAATGCAAGATGAAATAAATGAATTTGAAAGGAATCAAGTCATGACATTAGTTGAAAGACCTAAAGTGACAACTGTAATTAGTAAAAAATGGGTCATCAGAAATAAATGTGAATAAAAAGTAATCATTGTATGAAATGAAGAAAGACTTGTTTCTAATGGCTATAATCAACAAGAGGGAATAAACTATGAAGAAACATATGCTCAGATAACTAGACTTGAATCTATTTGTATTCTATTAGTCTTTGCAACATACTTTAATTTCAAATTATTTCAAATAGATGTTAAATGTTCTTCTCTAAATGGTTTTTTTCAATAAGATGTTTTTTTTAAAAAACCACCTGGTTTTATAGATTCAAAATATCCTAATCATGTTTTTAAATATACAAAAGATTTATACAGTCTTAAACAATCCACTAGAGCATGGTATGATAGGCTTACATGATTACTTTTACAAAAGAAACTATGCAAAATGTATAGCAGATCCAACCCTTTTTATAAAAATTGAAAATAAAAATGTTTTGATTGTTCAAATATATGTTTATGACATTATATATAGGTCAACACACCAGTCTCTAAATAGTTCCTTTGTGGATTTAATGAAATATGAGTTTTAAATGAGTATGATGGGTGAGCTAAAATTCTTTTTAGGTTTTAAAGTTTTACAAAAACTAGAAGGAAACGATATATATCAACATAAGTATACCATATATTTACTCAAAAAGTATGGATATGACAATACTAAAATTATTATCACTCCAATTGGTTTATAAAAAACACTTGATCTTGATGAAACTGGGAAACCAGTAGATCAAAAAACTTTTAGAGGTATGATAGGAAATTTGTTATACATGACATCTAGTCGACTAGACATAATTTTTTTTGTATGCTTATGTTCAAGATACCAATAAAATCCAAAAGTGTCTCATTTAAAAGTTTTGAAAAGAATCTTTCTGTATTTAAAAGGGACTTTGGATTTATGTTTTTTCTATTCCTCTGGAAATGATTTTATTTTAAAAAGTTTTTCAGATGCTAAATTGGTGGTTATAGAATGGATAGAAAGAGTACATCTAGAAAATAGAATTTCTTAGGATATCCCTTAGTCTCTTCGTCATGGAAGAAATAACACTTAGTAGCACTTTCCACTACTAAAGATGAATATGTAGCACCTGAAAGTTGTTGTGCTCAAGTGTCGTGGATGCAACACACACTCACTAATTATGGATTGAGCTTTTCCAAAACTCAAATTATTTATGATAATACTAGTGCCATAACCCTTAGTAAAAACCCATCACATCACTATCATGCAAAACACATAGATATTAGGCATCACTTTCTTAGGGATCACACACTAAAAGGAGATATTATTTTGTAATTAATCGGACCACAAGAACAACATGCTAACATTTTTACAAAACCATTATATTCCGATATATTTGAGTTCCTAAAATATAATCTAGGAATTATTGCGCTAAAACAATAATTTATATATACATCATGTTTTACATTTCTCTTTATATTAAACAACTCCTCTTAAAAGTGGGAGAAAAGTTTTTTCTTTTGTTTAACTAGATGTATTTTTTTAACATTGTTTTATGACTCTCTTTATCTGATGATTAACTATTCTATCTTTTTTATTTTTTTTCCAGATAGTTCGTTTATCATTTTATGTTTCTGTTTTCCATCGTTTCTACCTGGTTTCCTTATTGATTTACTGTTCATCAGCATGTCAATCTATGGTAACAACTTTGTTTTCCATCAGCTTGTCAATCTATGGCAATGAATTTTTTTCCATCGGCTTGAAAACCTATGGTAATGACTTTATTTTCCATTATCTTGATAACCTATGGTAATGAATATGTTTTCCATTGTCTTTACAACCTATGGTAATGACTTTGTTTTCCATTGGCTTGAAAATATATGGTAATGACTTTGTTTTCCATCAGCTTGTCAACCTATGGTAATGACTTTGATTTCCATAATCTTGAAAACCTATGGTAATGACTTTGTTTTCCATTGGTTTGTCTACATATGGTAATTAATTTATTTTCCATTGGCTTGACAACCTATGGTATTGACTTTGTTTTCCATCGTCTCGACAACCTAAGGTAATGACTTATTTTTCCATCGGCTTGACAACCTATGGTAATGACATTGTTTTCCATATTCTTGACAACCTATGATAATGAATTTGTTTTCCATCAGCTTGAAAACCTATGGTAATGACTTTATTTTCCATTATCTTGACAAGTTACAGTAATGAATTTGTTTTCCATCAGTTTGATAACCTATGGTAATGACTTTGTTTTCCATCGGCATGACAACCCATGGTAATGAATTTTTTTCCATCGGTCTCACAGCCGATCATATTCTTTTTCCTCATATGATTGTATTTTATTTTTTCTATTGTATTATACTATGTTAATACTATTAACCCAACAATTTCCATAGAATCTCTGATAGGTACATTCTTTTATTACACTGTGTTGTTTTCTTACTATTTATTGTTTCTCGATTTTTTTAAAAAAACCTTTAACTTCCCACAATTTATTTTTTATATATTCTAATATCAACTATAGAAGACCAATGGTCATCTTTCTTTGCCTATAATTAGACCCCCTCCCCAAACCCACACCAGTTTTTCAGATTTCTTGGCGAAGCTCTGCCTCTGTTTTTTAAGACTCTGTATGATCTTCTCTTTATCTCGCCTTTTTGTCTCAGTCCTTTCCCAACACTCCTACCGAAATCTCTTCAAAGACGTTTTTTGAGAAATATTTATTCATAGAAAGGTTAGTTTCTCGGCATTTCTTTGACACATATAATTCAACAATGAAGAGGATTATTTTGTTTCAAGGATGTGAACATCATTGAGTTGAGAAACCCGTATCTCAAGACCCAATTCTCATTGAAGAAGTCAGTAAATTCTAAAAAACAGAATCTTTTGACAAAAATATGATGATCAACTTTGATGTGTATGATAGAAAATTTTCAATGTATATAAAACAAGAAGATCACTTTCTCAATGTATCAATGGAAGGTGATTCTTTTTTTCCATCTCATATACTACCCTTGGATTTTTGTACGATTAATAGATAAAGAGCTAAAAAATCGCTATTCCTCATAAAAGAAGAGAAGATAAAATTAGCCCATTTATCTCTAGATAACCCGTTTTTTGTGATTTGGATGCAAGGATTTCTTATCCCAAGGAAAATGGATATAGAAACCCTTAAATTTTCTGATATCTTTATGCTAGACTATCTTGTTAACATGAGAATGATAAATATCATGGGGTACATCTTTGAAACAATCAAGAATGTCAAGTCCGGAGCGATCAATTCTCATTTGATTATGTATACATCTATTCTTACTATGTTCATTCTTGAGAGCCTTATGTTTTGTAATATTCCTCTAAAAGGGAAGTTGAAAGAACTAAATACTTCGTGGATAAGTAAGATTACGCTGAAGAAGTTATTTGTTTGTTTTGATAAGAATTCAAAACTTTTTGTCCAAGATGTGGAAGCTGAATCAGAACCAAATCAATCGGCACCTCTACTAATTGAATCTTTTACCAATGTTTCTCCTCAAAAGTTAGATAAAAAAACCAGTACTAATCCAAAGAAGAAAACAAAATACAACAAGGAGGTTGTGTCCTAGTGGAGGAAAGACAAAGAACAAAGAAAATAAGGTGATTCTATGTTCGGTCTTGATCCAGATGAAGTTTTATCTATGAATATAAGGGTAGATGATACTCTTCAGGCTGAGAAGAAAAATAATACTCTTTTGAAATAGAAAGATAAAGATTTTGATGTTACTAAAATCATGAAAATGGTTGAGGTGGCTAGTGCTCAACTAATGGAAGAAGTGAAACAAGAACCAATTGTATAGAGTCTTCCAGAAAAAGATAAAGGGAAAAAAATATTGAACGAGTTCAGGAAGTTGAAGAAGAGGAAGAAGATTCCCTTTTAGAATTTCTTCAAAGTTCAAAAAAGAGTATAGAAGAATCTTTTCCGAAGCAAAGTGAAGGTATTCAACAAGTTCCTCATACCTATCAAGCACCAGCTAAATCACTTGGATCTCTCTCTGATAGATTTCATTGTTAATAAAAGAAAGGTGGTAAATCTTCTTATACTGAAAAAGTAATTGTTATTAGTGAAAAAGTGGAAGAAGAAATAAAGAAAAAAGAAAAAGCAAAAGAAAAACTGCCAGTTTAAAACTCAAGCTGATCAATTGAACTGGATTCATACGATAAGGATACTGATTCCAAACACAAAATTTCTCTCATGAAAAGTGATTACTTTGTTCTTGTATTGAGAAGAATTGATAATTCTATTCCTTATTTTCCTAGAATTGAAGGGAAAATAGATTTCATCACAAGAAATCATATGAATAAGTTTGATTCTGTAAGGGAACTTAGAAAGAGAGTACTGTCAATAGAAGCTAATTTAAAAGTATTGTCTGAATGTTCGGCTACCCATAAGAAGGATTGTAATAAAATGACTAAGTGGTCATAGAAAACAGAAAGATCAATGAATGATCATGTGGTTTTAATTGAATACTTAATAAGTCTTTCAAATGATCTTGCTATTTCTTTTAATAATATTGATAAAGAAACCATTGAAAGGCTGAATCAGATGTCAAAAACTCATAGAGCCGACACTCCTTCAATAAAAGAGTTACAAGGGAGGATGAATGCTTTACAGTCAGAGTTTTAGAATGTTTCATCTTTAAAAGATGAAATAGTTTTGTTGAAGAAGAAAAATTCTTTGTTATCTCAAGACAATAATAATTTCTAATATAGAATTGATACATTTGAAGAAGTAGTCAGAGTTCACGAAGAGACTATCAAGAATCGGGACCAGATTTTTTCCGATCAAAAAGAGCTTCTCAAAACACAAAGAGATTCTATTTCATAAGACAAGAAATAAATAAAGAATATGAAATATGTTCTTCATGAGCTGATCAATAAAGAAAAAGGAAGAGAAAAAAAATGAATGTTTTTTGTATCTTTCTTTCTTTATTCACTTTTCAAATTCTGTAGACTTTTTCTATCTCAATATGTTTTATGTTTTCTTTCCCATCACCTTGCATTTTTGTTTCTCTCTAACTTCTTCATGAAAATCAAGTTTACCCAATTATTTTTGTAAATCAAAAAGGGGAGAATGTTTTATAAGGGGAAAAATTATTTAATAAAGTACATCTAAACCTAGGAAAATATAAGAATACAATCCTTAAGAAAGTATATACCTAAGTTGGAGATAGTTTTATTCAATATCTTTTTTAGAAGAGTTTTCATATCTCAGGGGGAGATAAGTATTTATTTCATAGTTTTACTTTATGTTTTGTGCTTTCCAAAAAGGGGGATATTGTTAAGTCAAAAGTCCTCTTTTGACTTTTATGTCTTGTTTTGGAAATCACAAATCTATTTGTTTATTGTACTAACTATGCTTATCGTACTAACTTTGTTTATCGTAATGACTATACTTATCGTACTAAATATTTTTATCGTAATGACTATTCTTATCATACTAACTATGCTTATAGTACTGAATATTTTTATCGTACTCACTATGTTTATCGTACTCACTAGGCTTATCGTACTGACTATGCTTATCGTACTGAGTATGATAATCGTACTGATTATTCTTATCATACTAACTATTTTTATCATATTGACTAAATAATACTAACCCTTCCAACCATACAAACTCTGTCAATCGTACTAAATTTTTTTCCTCATAATCACTTTGCATCATATCAATACATTGCAATAAGTAAGACTGATTGTACTCTTTTTTTTCTTCTATCACATGCATATTTTTTTTATTATTTGTTAAAACACATGTTTATATCAATCATACTCATGATTATAATTTTCATATATCCTTTTTTTTTTGACCAAACTGATGTCGTGGAGTTTGTTATAAACTAATCAAAATGATGTCATGTCTTCTGTTTCAATATGATCGTTATAATGCTAGGTTTTCAAGTCTCTCCATGTTTTCTGGATAAATATGACCTTTGGAAGAAATATGACCATTGGAAACTGAGGCCTATAAATTGGAGGTCATTTCAAGCTAAGAACACAACTAAGAGACTTTGATCATTCTTTTCTTCTATCAAGTTCTAGAGAGAGATGATGTGACTTCTCTATTGGTTTATGCGAAAGCCTTGAAATTACAAAATGTGAGCATCTCATTCCTAGTTTTTGTATTTCAATAAGTGCTTTATTTTGAATTGTGCGACCGATCAGGTGGCAATGACCGAGGACTGATGAGTATTGGCAGACGATGCTCCTGATCTTCGTATCGAGGGCATTCATGTGTTTGAAATACAGAGGTTCCAATTACATGTAAAATATATGTCTTGTAGGGATAACAAGACAGACGTACCGATCTTCATATCAAGGTCTTTCAAGTGTTCTAAAGAAAATGGTTCTTATTACCTACAAAATTGAGGGCTTTCGGGGATATCAAGACATACGTACTGATCATCTTTTCGAGGGCTTACCAAAGTGGTGGTAAGACATACCTCTTATCCTAGATGAAAGGATACCCTTCTCTTTGGGGAAACATAACTGTAATAGTTTTACATTGCCGCTATTGTTTCCATTAGAAAGAAAATTATATTGCTTACTTCATTTCATATTCAATCGTAATTGTTTCAATTAAAATTATTTTGTTAAATATTGCATCAAAAGATTCTATATGCATTTTGGTAGAATCTATCACTTTTTTATTACCCTTATTATTTTATTCATTTTTAATACAATTGGTTTACTTTACTTATAGTATTACATCGTTCCATACCTTTTATATCAAAGACAATTGTGGTTAATTGTATTTTTTGTGAATTGTATTAGTTTAAGATCATTTAAACTAATTTCTTAACTGATTAAACACAAAGTTTTTAAGCCTAAAATTCACCCCCCCTCTTGTATTGTTCCATATAAGAGACATATACATCTATATATCAATCCAACAATGAATAAAGGATTTAAGTAGGGTATGACTATGAAGATTACTGTATGAGAAGATCTTTTTTGGAAATATTAAATATCATTCACCAAATTACATGATTTTATAACTAGTCTCCAATTAAACTAAACCATTATGGTCCTCAACTGTATATTTGTGTAATGTTTTTAATATTCATCCGAAAATATGTATATTCTATGTATCAGAAGCCTAGGTCAATATATTTTTTATTTCTGTGTCTATTCTTGAATTTCATAGGTGATTGGGTGGTCTGGTTTAGTGTTGGTTTGGGTAGTGGTGCTAATTCGAATACCTAGTCGGAGGTGTGATGGTGATATTTTATGATGATGATCAGTGTTATTTTTTAACAAAATTGGTCAAATGAAATTATAATTAAAAACTCATAGTCACTAAAATCCCTAGGTATCTCATTCCTCAAGGATATCATTGGTTGAATCATAGTTGGCTACAAGTGTTCATCTATTATGAAGTTATATTTGGTATCTTTTATTTTGACTATATGTTGTTTATTTTGGGATAGTCGATCATTTTAGGTTGTTACTAAATGTTTGGGGGCCGATCTAGGGAGGTTTGGGTATTCTTGGAATATACAACCTATATATTGAACCATTTTTTACTTTCCCCTAACTCATGGGGTTTATTTGAAATACCAAAATAGTATATTAGAGATATTTTATGACTATGATAAGATAAAATCAAGAAAATTTCATGCCTAAAGTGTAAAAGGTGGGTGATAGTTATGTTGTAGAGAGTTTATGATTTAACATATTTTTTGAATATGTAAATGAAATCATGGTGTTAACACTATCATATTGATTAACCTAATAATTTTCAAGTTCGATTGTTTATTAGCCGCCCAATATCATGAAATGACATGAGTATCATTCCCATGACTAAATTTCATAAACAGACAGTTGATCATATAAATAAATGATGTGTCATCCATGAGGTGACATAATAATAAATTTTTGGATACAAATATTGATCACCTCATTATGGAAAAATTAATAATTTACCATGATTATGAAACCTAGGAAGAATACCAATCTAGTATGTATAATCTTTTAGACTTGTTGTGGTTACTATGATAACATTAAAAGAAATAAATTTTATTCATATTTAAGAAATATTCATATAAAAAACAAAAATTACATGTATAGTTATATAAAAACATTAGATGAGAAGATAATATTTATAATTAAATAAAATCATGCTGTATGGATAAAAATATATTGTGATTTTTTGTTATATCATGGACTAAAACCCAGACCTTTATAGTATTGAGTGCATGTCCTCACAATTTTAAAAAGTTGAAAAAAATTATATATTAGGTGTTTATATATATTCAAAAAAAATTACATTTACATAAACCTAAATCAATTTAATTTTTTGACTTTAAAATAATCACACATAAAAATAATGTCTCAAAATCAGTGTAAAATTCATCATAAGAATCATCAATATAAAATTCAAAAGTAATGCATGATACTAATTATAATAAATAAATCCATGTATAAATATTTATAACAAATAATAAATCATATCTGTGTGTTTATATTCCTCAAACACCCTTATTTTATATCTTCACGTCATACATATTATATGAAGATCAATTTTAAAAGGTCAAGATTCTATAGTTTGTAATAGTGAACTATTTTGTACTATTTGTAACCAAAATTTAAATAACCCATTTCACTAAATTTTACGATGGTCAAAGAAGTCAAACCATTGTCTTAATTCCCAAATATGATCATATATTATAAAAAATAATTCTTTATTTATTCTTTTTAGTGGAATAAAAATCATATTTAGACTAATATTATCCCATAAATAATTTCATTCCAACACCTTTACTTTGTCACATAACTTTTATCAAGGTACAAAATTAATTATGTTTTATGTTTCCATATAGGCATAAACTATGACACAAGTGATAAATTATTATTTTTTCAATCATTGAACATTCCCAATTATTTTTCAAAACATTATATAATTCCAAACATTAGATAAAAATCATATATCAATATATTGTAATAAGGAAAAACCTAATCATAGGGAAATTAAAGAATTCCAAAGCATGATGATAGTCTCATACAACATACTTAATTTTAATATACCATTAAACTAGTAAAAATATTATGTATTCATGATTTTATAAAAAATACCAGGATTTAAATATGAAAATTGAAAGAAAAAGATAATAGAAAATTCTTAAGAAATATTTAATAAGACAGTTAATTGTATCATTGAAAAGCTACCAATTTACTAAACATTAACCATTTACCCCAAACTCTAATTCAAAATCATATTTTAAAAGTAAATTTTCCCACTAAAAGTTAAAATTATTTAAATAATGGAATTTCAATATATTCCCATGAAATAGTAAAAAATATAAAGTAGTGAAAACATTAAATCTTATTCTGACATATTTGAAAAAACAAAAACAAAATGGAATTATAAAATTTGTTTGACTACAAATGTAAAAACATAACCATAATTTAAAATATTTTAAACCAAGATCCTCAAATATCTATCCACCTACAATCCTAAAACATATATTATTCTCAATATAATTCCTAAAAAAAATTCATTAATAAATTTAATAATTCCTAGAAATTGTCAACTTAGCGGTGCACTTATGTAATTGATTAGGTGGGGAATGGATTCTTTTTTGATAAAATATAAAAAATATACTCTTACCTATTTGTGGAGAATATATATTTTTAAGAGGTACATATTCATAGAAAATAATTACATTTCTAGGTGGGTTTAAGTTATTTTATGTATACTAATTCATATAATTTCTTCAGTCTACCTCATATGTGTAACGACCCAGGTCAAGTTCTTCGTGATGGGGCTGAGATGGGTCTCTATATAACCTCAAGCAAACATATTCATACCATAGAGAATTATGACTTCCAATGAGGGTCAAATAAATATAGTGGAGAGTGCATACCATTTTTAAAAGACTAATAATCACAAAAAATGGAAAACCAATCAAACATAAAACATCACCAGTAGAAAAATGACCAAAAATCAATCCAAATATAATAAAATGTCCCATTTCATACTTAATGTCAATTAAATTTCATGATTAATGTCATAAAATCAACTAAATAAAAGGAATAAAAAAAATAATGTCTCGAAAAACATGTTAATGAAACCCATTCTCAATCCTATCTCCATGATCCAACCCCATCCGATATAACAATCATTCAAGCTTGGGGACCTTTCCCTTTTCTAGACCTGCATCCATGAAGTCTACCATGAAACCAAATGGTGGTCCAAATAGGTTATTATTAAAACATTTTATGGTACTACCGATAAATTATAAACAAATTATTCCAAAAAATAGTGAATGAAATAATAATATAAACACGAGAATTAATTCATAAATCAAGATGAAACATCAAAAAACCTACCAAACCTAGAGCTCTTGGTTAGCACTTTGGGTTATCCAAACCTACTCCAACATGTTTCTGGATGTCTTTGTCCATTATCACGATTTAGTCCAGTTGAATTCCCATTCCAAGGACAAATCATACATTCACCACTAAGAAAAAGAAGATTTTCATTTAAAGTGTGTATCTCATATTCCACGCTTTAATGGAATATATACAAATTCCCATGGTATAGTAGCTAACCTGTTCTCAAGGGGAATAACCCATTCTAGTGGTAAAGTACCCATTCAGTGTGTTAATTGACTCTAGGAAAATTCTAAAGCTAGATAAATTTATATGTTCCCAAGGTTAATTAACCCTGGAAAGGGTGAATTACCCATTCCCAGTAACAAGTAACAATGCATCACGCCCTTAAGAACCAAGTAACCAAGCTTCAAGTTTTAGAAAGAGACAATTTTTACAATGTATTAAATATAAAAAAATTTAACAATTTCATTATTGTATAATCAGTTCCAATAAGAAATTATGATTTGATTTATTTTATTATTCCAAAGATGGATTTTATGTCAAAAATGAAAAAATTACCAAATTTTAACTTAGAAAAATTCCATTTATAATTATATATCAAATTTATAGTTACATTATGAGTTTCCAAATATCATAGTAACTGTAAAAATTAAAATTCCCATTCCATTTATTCTCATTTACCATTTACATGTCATTATATTCATATTCTATCATGTCATCATGAAAATTCCAATTTTATGAAAATTAACCACATACAAGCCATGTGATTTTTTATTGAGCCAATTACCCCAATTAATAAGTTAATAAAATTACATAAACAATAACAAATACAATATTGGGTTTTAGTTTCCTACATTCTAGGTTCCAAACTAATTTTAAGGGTAAACACACCTCTCTGGTAGATATAAGTCTCGGTCTCAAATCCAATAGCGTCGATACGATTTTTGGGAGGTCTAACTATAATGATTTATAAATTATAGTGATTTTTATTTTGGAAGAAGTTGCATTCCCGGAATGCTAGGGTGATGTCACATTATTCACATACTAGAAAAACCAAATTAGTCCTTAGAGAGATGTTTTAGACTATATACCTTAGGGACGAGGAAGAAAATACCAAGGATTGAGCATCCTAATCAATGTGGAACACCACAATCTGCAATAGAAAACTATATATCAACCATATTATGGATCGAATAGGTGGAACCAATGAGGAAACATGTGAAATTCAACAAATCAAAAAAATCATACATTTAAGATGTTTAGATCAAACCATGGGTCAATGAAACAAAAAGATGTATTGGAAAAGGAAAAAGAGATTGAGATAACCCTTTACAATAAAAAATATCTAGTTTGGATGGAATAAGGGGATTATAATTCTTAAACATGGGTTCATGTGGGGGAATGTATTTGATTTCCTACCCTTATTAATCTGTCCATGAACGATTCCACTGGCTAGTTAATGGTTTTCATCAACTAGATGGTGGTGTCATCCAGAGACACCAAATGATAGGAAACCCCACTAGATATCTGGTGTATCTCATATTGGATACCCAATTTGAAAAGTTTCCACAGTCCAACCGATGGGGATCATATATAATTACTAGGATACGAACTCACCCAATGGCTCACTAATGGGATGTATCACATAGTTTTTGGAACTTTAGCATGTCCTAGGATGTATGTAACATATATAATTCTTCTTGAATAGCTCCTTGAAGCCTGTAAACACCTCTTAAATCCCATTTTTCTAGGAAACAAGTCTTATCCGTAGAATATAAATAGGTTGACCCCAAAATATAAAATATAAGGTACACATGGAATATAAGAATCTTAAAACCTTACCACCACATAACATGTCATCCCTAAATTATACTCAAATTCATCACTATAGGGGAGTTTGTGAACATGGTGGGCCACTACACCCATATATAGGACTCCCTCTCCCAGGTCTCATGCTGAACTCACCCATGTTTCCAATGTACTTGAACTATGAGAATAATATTACCTCAGAGACTATTCTCCCTATAATGATTGATATGGAACAAATTATCCTCAAAGGCTACATCAACATCAATCTGTACATCATCAATATCTACCACATGATAAGGGCCATGATGATATCATTAAAGCTACGACATGTGAGAAACATCTTTCTTGGAACTATATCACTATATAAGATCCTATCAGTATTCAACTAGTCCAATTCTCTCAACTACTTAAAATAACCAAATGATGTTGGACACTAGATTTCCCTACTTCTATATAAAACATTTCTTTATCCTTGGAAATACCTCGAAAAATACCCAATGACAAACCATGAACTCTATAGGTAATACCTAATGGTAATTATAAGATATCTACATACTCTGTGTAATTTCAATCTATTTTCTAGTCAACTAAAAATTACTAAAAATATCATAAGTTATATTAAATTGAACGAGTACCAAATCATCTACCTCTAAATAACACAAAGATAAATGAAATTTTCTTCCATATAAATCCAATAACGGATACAATTACTCATATCAGCCAAAAGGCTGAGGATTGTAGGATTTTAATAGATCAATATGTGATCCCATAAACTTTTAAAGTCCCTTTCTAAATTGTGATGTGAATTAGGGATCTTGATCTAAATTTATACTCCTTGAGACACCCTGAAATCAATCTATCATCCACATATAGAGATTAATCATATCATCAATAGTGAAGGTCCCCATAATAGGTAAGACGTTGGATACCTTCATCATTAAATACATGGTCACCCAAAATGTATTATTTCTATAGGTTTCCATGATAATATTTTCATGAATTTCATGGTGATATCATTCCACTTCCATTTTAGAATGGTAAAAGATTGTAGTAACCAAGAAAACCTATCTTTCTTAGACTTCACCTTCTAAGAATTGAAGCATCGCACCACCAAACCCGATATCCCATTCTTCATCCATGTAAATTCTAATTTCTTATGAAGATCACAATATATGATTACCAAAATAGGGAGTACCACACATATAGAAGCATGAAATTCCCTCATAATTTCCTTTAACTTACTTGTAGGAACCTAAATATGACCGTGTACATGAATAAAGTTATTTTTTTCCAAGAGACCAGCCTAATGGTATCTCCCTATTATATACTATATCCTTATGATATATACCTTTTGGGTTAGAAATGTTCACTATATTAATCCAATCTAAAAGAAAATGTACCAAACATTTCAATCTTAGGTCTACTCTCCCTTGAAATATTGAATATGTCGATGCTTATATGAAAATAACTCTGGTATCCACTACTTACCATAAGATTCTTTCAATTCCTAAGTCTACATATTCCCACTAAAGGAATTAATAATTTCAGTTAATTTACTTGAGCGTATTATGATTTGAATTCCAAATACTATAGATGATCAACCCAACTCCTCACCCAAAGGTCCATGTCCCATTTCCAAAACATGTGATTTTAAGCACTTGAGATCCATGTACACCAAAAATATCTTTCCAAAAATATAATTCCACTAGAATATCAATGTGTGTTCCACTGTAGGTAACTAAAAATCATGAGTGGATTAATTACTCTCTGGAAAGATCAAATTTGTAGATCTATAAGAAACTACATGATCCTCCTACATAATAAATTCTTTGAACACAAATCCAGATGAATCAAAATACATGGTGTACTACTTACCTTAGAAAGATACGGTGGGGATTGGTGATGAGGTCAACCTATTGTACAATCAATAAAAACCCTAATTTAAATAATTAGAATAAAAAAAATTCAATCCATTCATGGTGATCTGAGACATTGGCACTACCAAATAATAGATGTCCAAGATAAAATGCCAGTAATAGCTTGTTACACCCACAAATATCAAAATCTCAAAGAGGTTATTGGGTTGTTCCCAAGATATAATGGATGGAAACATTTATGGTTCCACTAGTATAGTTACCCAGAAAAAACATGCATTGATATTACATCATTTTAGATTAATATTCATCACATTAGAAAAGTAAATTCCCACGGACCATAATAGTTTAGTGTCACTGAAAACATGGAAACATAATCTTTTAATGTGGTGAAATATCTTTAACATCTCCCTTAAATATCTTTCTCAATTGTAATCCAACTTAAAACTATTCATCATCACTTGGGGAATGGAATTATAAGAAATGACTAAGATCAGATTTTTAGTAAGGGTAAACCAGGGAGATATGTAAGCATAACATGGGAATAAGGGTATGATAACATGATCATAATATTATAATATCATTGCCTACATATTAAAGTTCATAACCAATAGTCATAGAATAAATATTGGTAGTTTATAAGATATGAATCATAAGGGAATAAAGAGCATAATCTATGGGAGAATAACCTTGGAATAAGAGAAGAAATTAGTGTATGAACATAATCCTATAAAATCCTATGTCAACGCTACCTATGAATACCTTCATAACATGTTATAATTGGGATAATAACCTATGTACCAATTTTGGGTAGAGGATTACCTCTCGTGTACCATCTTATTTCAGGCTTGGAACGACTTTTGAAAACATTTATAAAGAAAAAAACTATTTGAGAATTCATTTCCTTTAAAACGGTGATAAAAAATAATTTTAAATAATTTTGATTTTTTTAAGAAAACATGGTTTTTGAATAAAACAAATTTTGGACCAAAGAGAGAGATAATGTCATATATTCATAAAAAAAATTCTTAATTATATTAAGCACCAATGAGTATAAAAATATTTCCATTAATTGAATATATAATTAATAACCATAGGATAATAATATTAATTACATTTATTGAGATTTGGATCATAATATTTCTTCAGTGGAAGCATAATAATAAATAATCCTGATAAATGATGAGATTGTACAAATAAACTGTTACCACATTGGCAATATTGATTCCTAATACCCATGAAATTATAAAATTAAATGAAGCATAAAATATAATTAAAATATGAGAGTCATTATATAACATGTGAAAGGTTATTATATACGTATTGTAGAAGAATATAGGTGCATAACATTCCATGTGTCACAAAGAAGGAAAACAGAGACAAAATTACACTGCAGATTGGGTAAATTTTGAACCATAACCCCAATTGAAGATATATAATAAAATGGATATTTAAATAAACATAAATTTAAGGATATTAATAATATAATTAATTTTTTTAGTATATACACTTTACAAAATAAATAAGTGGTCAATCTGGTATAAGTCTCTCTGAAATAAGATTGAGACAACAAATTCTTTTACTGCTTGAGTAATTTCAGAATCATGAGATCCATGAACGAATAACCTAAATTGAAACATTTAATATAATTAAATAAATTAAATTAAATATATAGCCTTTCATAGGGTAGTATACACACAACATAAAAAGAATTAATGGGGAATATAACATATATCTCACAAAATTAAAAGTGAGACAAGAAATCTCTTACCTTAAGTCTTGACTCTCACCATAATTATTAAAATTTTCTATATAATAAATATATGTTTATTATAAATATAAAAAATAACCATATTATTATATATCCTACCATATAAGATATTATAATGAATTTACATTACCCATTTATTAAAAATTTCATGTTAATGTTATGTTTTTGGTAATAACCACTTTTTTTTCTTATATGTTTTGACATGTTATTATTTATACTATTAAATAGATCATTATTTAATTTTTTAAAAAATTTAAAACATGATTTAAAATTCATATATATATATATTATAAATATATATACTAATATATGAAATATATGAATAGAAAAAGAAACACACTATTCATCGAGACGTTAGGCTGTACGTACGCATGATTGTTGTTTCCATTTTGTTGTTGTATTGTAAAAAATAAAAGTAAATGATATATATATATATATTATAATTAAAGTAGAATTATTTTCCATAAATATCATATAATTTTACAAAACCCATCATTAATACATACCATGTAAAGTGAGAAGGAATCACATCACTTTTAGGTGGTGGTAGTCCACACATCCACAAATGAAGTTATCATATTCCCAAAAATTAGAAAGAAATTAAGATATTTTTTATAAAATAATTAAATAACAATAAATAAATACTAAATTTAATATATAAATAATATAAAAATTTAATTACATAATTACTCCAATCCCTGAGTAATGGTAATGGAAGAGAAAATGACATCGTTTTGCGAGACAGTAGTTTGTCATATACATGAATAATGATCACAAAGACCATTTCATGAATGTGTTGGTATTTTTAGGTATAAACCATAAAATAACTACATATTAGTATATTTATCATACATATGTTATAATATAATCATTGAAGAAGAATTTTTTAATGGGTGGAGATAAAAATAAAACAAAAGTGCTTGTGGAAGGATGTTACCTCATATTTGGGTAATTCCTTTTAGATTGAACCAAAAGTTTAACATGGTTTGATTTATAACAATTTTAAAGCTTATAAAATGATAAGAGGGAATTTTGGATCTTATTCGGGAAACTTTTTTATGATTCATAGGGTTTTATAGGTGTGAAGAAATGATGGGGTGGGCTCCCATTTATAATGGTGGTGGAGTAGAATTATTGTAAATATAAAACGTTACACACTTTTGAGAGGTATAAATTTTCTCATCTTCCCAAAATAATTATTATAAACTTGATTTTTGAGTTTTTTCTAGTTTATTTTTACCCATAAGTTAATGTTTAACCACTAAGTAAACTTGTTTTTACCTTAATCGCTGTAATTAATTTTAATTACTTTTCCAAAATATTTTTGGTAAAAAAAGTATTTACCTTAATAAAAATGATAAATTATTATCAATAAAAATATTTAGTACATTTTTATAAATTCTAAACACCTAATTGGAGGAAATTATTTTAAAATTAATCATGAACACTAAACGAGACAATAGGGTTTTAAAGTGAAATTGTTCAAATGTTTGAAATGTTTTTATATCCGATTTAAATATGAAATTGATTCCAATGAAATAAATTGTATTAATATATTGATATATTTATCTAAATTTACTTTAAATATGATTAAAAATAAAATTTAGCTACATAAATAAAATTTAATAAAATGCAGCTTTCAATTAAAATTCATTGTTTTTCAGTATTCATAGAAAATGAAACTTCCCAGAAAAAACAAAAAATTCAAGAATGTAGATATGCCATTAAAAGGAAAGCACAATAATTTTGAGAAAAAAAATTATAAATAAAATTGGATTTATTATTATCTCTTGTTAAGAAAATACATGAGATGAATTTTTAAATAGTTGACTTAATATAATATAAATATTAAATTAAAATAATTTATCAAATGTTAATTAATTAATTTATTAAGTCAAAAAATGTTTGGTTACATAAATATAGTTTTAATGCAAAATATTTCTCAAATTTCCCAAATGGTTTTATTTTCAATTATACTTATTTTGTCATCATATTCTTCTTATTATATAAATCTGTATTTTTTTTAATATTGGGTGACCTGGAACAAACATGAATATTATTTATGATTACCATTAAATTTATACATTTTAATATATACATGTTCTTATTCTAACCATAATAGTGTTGATATTTCTACATGTACTATTTAAATAATTTTTTTACTAGGTTACATGTCATATCAAAATATCATTGTAGTTCCAAGAAATAATGAGAACATAAAAATACTATTATAGTAATCTTAAAACAAATTACTATGGTCTAGATACATCATATTGTCATGAAACCTATGAATTCAAATTATCAGGTGTTGGGGGGCTCATAATCCTTGAGACATCTGCTCATGATGTTCTCATTTGGTGATCTCTAGTAGTGAGATCCTGAGGAGAGACCCCCAATAGGAATAATGAAAGATTCATATGTCAATGTTTTTTTTATCTACAAACATGTATTTTAGTCTCCATACTAGAGATCATTATCAGTGTGTGACATTTTATTACATAATATGAGGAGTTTGTAGGTCAGGTCATTAATTGTGGGATATCATCGGTTATGTTTGGTGGATGCATTATCACATCGAGGCATTGTATAGTGGCACGATTGCTTGGTGTGAAGAGGGGAGTGCTTAATTTCACTTACCTATGGGTACCAATTTTCTGGGGTAGAGTTAAAAGGTGTCATTTGGATAATATTGATCTGAAGATCACAAATTAGTTAGAAATTTGGAAGGGAACAAACATGTCTCAGTCAGGGAGGATATCTTTGGTCAACTCAGTGATCACTTTAATGTTTTCTTACTGCTTTTATGTGTATTGATGGCCCAGAGCCCTCATTAAGGAGCTAATTAGCAAGATCAGAAATTTTATTTGGACTGGATCAGTTCATGAGAGGAAGCTAGTCACTGTTGTATGAAAAGACTGAATTAACCCCCCCCCACATGAGTGGATTGTATGTCAATGATATCAGATTATTCAATGACACTTTGATCAACAAGTTTGTTTGGAATTTAATTTCAAAATATAATGACTCAATGGAATTCCTTCGAACCAGGTTCCATGAAAAGATATATAATGGGTATTCTCACTACCTTTGTTCATCGGTTTGGTCTCCCATCAAGAAAGCCTATGCTAACCTAATGGTTTGCTCAAAGTGGATTGTGGGAAAGAAATCCCCTCTCAACTTCTGGACCACTCCTTGGCTATCTCGACCTATCTGTGAAGATACTGCAATCCGCACACTTCTAAGAGAGGCTTCCTTTGCTGATTTCTAAGGCAACCCAACAATAATCAACAACATGATTCTGAATCATGCCAGGATGGAAATAAGAAGGTACTACTACAATGATTTTGAAACACTGGTATGGATGCCAAATTTGAATGGAAGGTTCAATAAAAGGGACTTCTATAGATCACTATGTGGTGCTTCCATGAACCCTCCATCATGGGTCGTGGATTTTTACAATCCATTCATACGCCCGGCCTTCACTTTGCTCATCTGGAAAATCTAGAAAAAGATGCTTCCCTTATAGGACATGTTGTAGTGCTCTGGATTCAACCTGGCTACAGTTTGTATTTTATGACTTCAGGTAGATGATGATTCTGATCATGTATTTGTCCCTTGCAAGTTTTCTTCCAGGTTATGGACCTATGTCCAGGAGATTTTTCAATGTAGAATTCCCTCCCAAGCGGTTGAAGGACTACTACAATTTATTTTCAGGATTAATTTTAGCGAGAAAATTCAATCCCTCCTCCTAACAGCTATGGAAAACCTATTGTATTTCATATGGAAGGAATGAAATGATGTGATTTTTAACAAAATTTCTCCCACATTCCACCCTGGTGTACTGGTGATACATTCTGCAATCCGAACTGCTTCCAACATCCAAACCGGTTCCATGAGGAATGATGTTTCTTAACTTGCTTTGTTGAGGTCGCTTGGTGTGAAGAGTAGGGAAAAGAAACTGTTGATGATGAAGTATGTTCACTTGATCCCACCCATCTCTCGATGGTTGAAGGTTAATGTTAATGGGGCTGCTTCTAGCATGCTAGGTCCTTCCGGATGCGGCGGTGTCTTCTGCACTCATAGGGGATTCGTTAAAGGATGCTTCTTCAAATATATTGGCAATGCCTTTTCCATTCAATTACATATTTGGTCCATGATAAAGGCTATCAAGTATGATGTCCACTATGGCTGGCATGATCTATGGATTGAGTAAGACTTTTCTGTTTCAGTCCAAATCCTTAGAGATCAGTCAAGGAATGTGCCATGGAAGATGCTACCGGTTTTGGTGGAATGCCTCCAGCTTGCAGAATCACTCTCACTTGAAGTTCGACATGTTTATCGTGAGGCCAATAAAGTTGTGGATTCTCTCTCCAAGAGTTATATTGTAGAGGTGATATCCTGTTGGTATTTTGTATCGCAAGAGTTTTGTAATAGACATGTGTAGGATGATTTTCGTGGTGCGACTTATAGTCGTCTTTATAAATAAACTCTCTGATTCTGCACTATGTAATTTTTTTCATTAATATATTTTCCTAGGATCAGGCGTGCCTACCTCCTGATCTTATTGGTAATGATAATGAAATCATGATGATGTAGTTTTTATTGGGTTCACCATTGGTTTTCTAACATTGGTTGAATGATCATTATAGAATTTTTCACCTCTATATTGAGGAAGAGATATCATGTGAGCCCAGGTTTACCAGGATAGTTTCACCATCTTAAATCCATTTCCATATTACAAGAATGTATGTTTTTTTGGTAATGTAATGAAATATATAAAGAAAAAAAAGGATGATGACACTGGTGTGCATCATGTTTTATGAGATATTGTGATAAAATAGATTGTATTACATAGTAAGTGTTTGTAGGAGGATGTCATAACTATGACATTCATTCTCTCTTTAGGATCCATGAAGGGTTTATAGACTATACTCTTGGTCTACAGGTTGTATTCACAAATATTGAGATAATGACATAGAGGTTCACATGTAAAGACCTGTAAAATTAAAGGGAATTTTTTTCTTAATTTTCTTTGGAGTTTTACAAGAACGCGGTTTCTGACGGCACCTGATTCCGAGGCCCGGAGTGCCCGAAATCAATTTCCGAATTTTGGCTCGGGTATGTTCAGTGAAGGAACGAGCGGGAATTTATAACTTTTGAACCGGTGCCCAGAATCGAATTCCGAGGGCACCAATGAACTCGCATCGCCGATATTCGCTTAAGGAGACCTTTTCCGAGGTTGCGTTTATTGCGGGTGGAAAGTTAGTTTTTGGGAATTTAAAATGAAATTAAATAAAATGTGGAAACACATTTTATTTTTAACCAAGTTGGTTATAACCTCCCAAAGGGAGTTAGGGGTGGGACCCACATCCACTGAACCTCCCTTGAGAGGATTAAGTGTGGTGGGGCCCACACGAACCCTAACACTTCATCTCCCCTTTTTAAACTCCCTATAACTCCTCTTTAATTAATCTTGTCAACTTAGGTTATTAATTGAGTTGACTTGTTTTAATTTCAAACTTTTGAAATTCAAGTTTTTAGTTCTGTAAATAAAATAAGCCTTAAGCTTATTTTATTTTGGTTGGTCTCCTTTGCCACCTTGAGCGGTTTTGAGAAGTTCTCTCCTCCTTCTTCAACTTTGACGAAGAAGACGAAGAAAACTTAAGCTCCGACGAAGAATGCCGCTTCTCTCTTCTTCGTAGCTGGTGTGTTTCCGAAGATCGACGACGCCGCTTCTTCGATCTTCTTCCCGTGTCAATGAAAGGAGACGACGTTTCCTCCTCGGATTATCTCCGCCAGCTTATGAAGCTTCTCCAACGACGTACCTCTTCGGATGCACCTCGACGTCAATGGAAACGACGTTCGGTTTCCGCGAAGCCCGACCTCCATGACGCTTGTCTTCTGTGGCTTGTTGACGTGCTCCGCACTTGAAACTGAGGTAGGGGTTTATTTATTTATTTGTTCGTGAATACAAATTTGGTGATGATCGTGGATTAAAACTCTTTTTGTTATCGAATAACGTGAGGGGGGTCGGACCGCACAAACATGGCCGACCCTCCTCCTTTGTTTTTCATGATAGTTTCTTGAAGTTGATACGAGAAAACTTGGTGCCGTCGCACCACACGTTATATTGCAGAAGATACGCGCGGCGCCGTCGCGCCGCGCCGTGGAATGAAATTTCAAGAACGTGACGCCGTCGCGTCGCGTCGAGGGGAGTTGAAGGCGCCGCAGCTAGAATGGGGCCGCGGCGGAGGGGTGCGGTGTCGTCGCACCGTGCCGGACGACGAAGGCCGCGGCCGGTTCTGGGCCACGGCGGAACAAGAAGATAGGCGGCCAGCCGGGCCGTCGGTGTCGGAAACCGGAAGGGGGACTGGACTTTGCCGGTCCCGTTGAGGAAGAACCAGCCGGCCAGGTCGGGCCGGCCGGAAGGGAGGCAAACCGGGGGGGGGGGGGGAATTAATCCCCCGACCATCCAATAAACGACCCCCATAATGAGGGGGGCTGGTTTCACAAAGGGGGGAAGGCGGCCCCCCGTTTTCCAATCAGCTCGACCTTCGGCCGAGCTGGCAGTGCGCTGCCTTGCGCCGAAACGGCGCGCCGGGCCGGTCCGCCAGGACAGGCCGGGTCGGGCCGGGCCAGGACGTTCTAGGCCGGGTCGACCCTATCCGGGGCGGTTCGACCCGGTTCGGGCCAACTGGGGGTCTCGGGCTGGGACGACCCGGACCCGAAACCCCCGTTACCGAGCGGTTTGGATTCAAATGCCCATAACATGGACTACGGACTTCCAAACGATGCGCCGTCAGCGGCGATGCGATCCTTGGATCGAGACGGTCGTTTCGGTATATTGCACTCAAAGTTTCGGAATACTTTGTGTTCGGCTGGGTTTGTTTGTACACGAAACCAACCGGGTCCTCGGAGCGGAAACACTCATATCTTGAGCTACGGACGTCCGATTGACGAGCCGTCAGCTTTGTTGAGTTCCTCTTAGTGAGATGGATCTTTTGGCTTACTCCACCCGAGGTTTGGACACAGGTGGAGTATGGTCGGGTTGGTTTTTCCTTAAAAACCAAACGGGCCCCTCAGACGAAAAAGCCAATAACTCTCAGACCGGGCCTCCGATTGACGCGCCGTCTGTTGCGTTGAGTTCCTATTGACGATACGGAACTTTTGGATACATCAACTTTGGAATTTGTGACAGTTGATGTATCAGCCTCTCGGCTCGTGGAGCGGACCCTCCCGAACGATCTTGCTGTGTGCGGGAACCCTAGAGCTGGCTGTGACTGCTACTGTGACTGCGACGACGACAGTACAGAGATCCTTAGTGGATTCGACGACGACGACTACAGCACTCAGAGATCCTGTGTGGATCAGTTCCACCGATCCTGTGTGGGTCCGATCCTGTGTGGGTCTGCGCTCTGCGGTCCTGTGTGAACCATCGCCTACAGATCCTGTGTTGGTTCGATCCTGTGTGGGTCTTTTCAGGGGTTAGTACCTATCAATCCTTTGTGGGTCCTATGACTTAGATGGATCAGTGATCATCTCTATCGTCTACCGAAGAAGTATACGTGTGTGATCTGAATCCTGTTGCTTTCCAGTGTTGATTGTGTTGAGCTATCCTGTGTGGATTTCATTTTGCTTTCCTGTGTGGAATACCTATACTTTCCTTTGTGTACTGAGTTGTACTTGGGCTCGGAGGTTGGAGCATATTGGAAATGATGACTTAGGTATATGTATGGGCATATACCTAAGCAGTGTCGGTTGTTACTTCGTGATTGTATCTTTCCTTTGTGGTTTATCCTTTGTGGATTTTGGGAGACCTTAAGGGGTCTCGGGGTCCCTACTGAGTAGCTTATACTCACCCCTGCACGGGCTATGCCCGCACTACGTTGTGTTGGTTGCAGACGACAGACAACATTGACCGTGGTTGAGGCTTGCTGAGCAGGACGGTACCTGGAGGTGGACCACTGGGCGGGACGTGCTCGGAGCGGACGGTGGGACCCGAGGAGCAGTGGAGCTATCTGTAACCACCCTTCAGGTGGGATTTCCAGTGGACAGATCGGTGTAGCGGCTTTTACTTTACAGTTGTTGTTTTCCCTTTCGAGTTGTACTTTACATTCATTTTGGGTTTGTATACTGGCCCATTTACTTTTCCACACTTTCATTTGTACTCTGTTCTTACTTAGTGTTTACTTTTCCGCTTGTTTACTCTATGGTGCTTGTTTACTTTACAAAGGAAATGCCTTCCCTTTTTACCGAGATTTATGCCTTGGTGCTAGTCGCCAGCCCCTGGCCTATGGAAGGCGGGCTTGGGGTAGTCACAGCACGGGCCCCGAGGGAGGGTCGTGACAAATTGGTATCAGAGGTAGGTTCGGTTCTACCGCAAACTCTGATCTTTTCTATGTGAAGCAATAATGTTTAGCATATTGAGTGTGGTTATCAGTCCAGGGAGTCTAGTGTTGGTGCGGCGGCCAACGTATCCGTACACCAGGACCCTGACTTCTGATTTCCGACTTAATGCACGAAAACATTGATTGCGTGTGTGTTTCAAGTTTTCTTTGTGATTACTTGTATCAGCTCACCAGGTATACTGTTCTGACCATGGCGCACCTGTTTCCTTTTCAGGATGGCCCCACTACGGCAGCCAGCTAGGGTTCCGAGAGTCGAGTGTGATGACAGCCCACCGAGCGACAAGGCCTCGGTGCAGGGCCCTTTGTCAGCAGTGGCACCGGTGGTAGCACTACCCGCCGAGCCACCGATGCTTCCAGCACCAGTCGCTGACGATGCACGTCACCTTGGAGCTCTGCACGAGTTCCAATGCCAGTGACCGCCTAGGTTCCGTGGGGAGATTGACCCCCCAGGCAGCAGAGGACTGGCTGGAGGCAGTCGTACGAGTTTTCAGGCTAGTGAGGACACCAGCAGACCTCATGGTGATCCTCGCTGCGAGCCTACTGCACGGAGCAGCAGGACAATGGTGGAGCTTGATGCTCCAGGTGCATGATGAGGCATCTCTTCTATGTATGGACTTTGAGAGCCTCTTCCGCTCGGAGTTCGTCTCATCCACCCTTCGTGCGGTGCGCATTCAGGAGCTTCTTCAGCCGCGGAAGGGCAGCATGACGGTCGCTCAGTACTCGGTGAGATTTACCGATCTCTCGCGCTACTCGACTGACATGGTACGGGACCCATTCTTCTGGGCCCGGACCTTCGAGCAGGGATTGAGACACGAGATCAGGGCATCGCTGATCTCCCTCATCATTCCGACTCAGACAGGAGTACTGGAGTGGGACCTTTTGGTCGAGAGCTTCCTTGCTGAGTCTACACCAGCCCCGAGACCCACCGCAGGGTGGCACGTGGCAGAGTCTTCTGAGGCAGGCAGTCGACGGATGAATCAGGGGTCCAGGCAGACCAGACCTTCAGGAATATGACCTCAGGACACTGGCTCAGCAGTGTGGGGCATACAGCGCAGAGCGAGTCTTTCGAGAGGCAGACAATGCTACTCGTGCGGCGGGCAGGGCCACATGGCTCGTGACTGCCCGACCCGCCATGCAGAGGAGCAGCAGACGATTGAGGAACCACCTAGGCAGAGGTAGAGGTTCGACCGTGGCGGTCCACAGGGAGGAGGCGGACGAGGCAGAGGAGCTGGCCGAGTAGCAGGTGGTGGGCGACGCTTTGAGGCTCTACCACCACCACCACCAGGAGGTCCACCCCGACCTCAGGGGAGAGCACAGCTTCAGGCAGTTGAAGCATACAATCATGGAGCTCCAGAAGCATGGGGAATAGTGCGGGACTAGCTCCAGGC